>JBAMHX010000019.1:21542716-21568177 GCA_037177515.1 Pseudomugil tenellus
TATTCCAATTGGGACTGTGTTTCAGACGTTACTACCCCTCACCAACAGCCCGTTTTCTCTAAAATGTGGCAGACTTTGCATTTTTCTCTTATGCTGGTTCTAGTTACTCTCAGTGAATTTAGTTTGACAAGAATAAGTCAGTGGTGGGGTAAAGCTATGTAATACTTACTGTATACACAACAGGGATATTTAAATGTTCAGCCTGTGAGACCAGTTTGTAAAGCGATTGTCACTATGAGCAGGTTGAATTTGATTCTGTTTGATTTTTTTCTAATGTGCATTTTTAAAAGGTACGGGAGAAATCTACAAGGACACCAGAGTATTTAAATTCTGTGAACAATTCCAGTTCATCACTGTTTAAAAACACATCTGAATAAGGGCTTTTTATAGACTTGTTTAGTGAACATCCTGCATACTGGTTTATGAATTCCAATCACACTCACCACCAGTGGTGGAATTGCTGATGGGGCAGTACTGGTTCAGAGCAGGATACTGGGTGAACAGAAGCTGGTGTGACTTGTTGAGGTTCTCCAGGCTTTTGGTCAGATCGCTCAGTTTGGTTTCCTGCAGCGTCGACTGGGACTGAGTCATCAAGGTGATCTGAACCACTGTGGTTTCACACGCAGAACAACAATGGAAAATTACATACTGGATGCATGGATGTATCCATGGATACGAGATATAAAAAGGATGTGTTGGAGAGAAAACAAAGCAGACTGGCAGAGATAAAAAAAGCATCAGGAAAAGGTAACACAGTCCATTTATAGAGATTTAATCCTTATTTACCAAAAAAAACAAAAAAACAAACTAATGTCTTTATTTCTAACAGCTGCTATGCAATGTAAGAATTTAATTTAATTTCACCCAAAAGAGACTAACTTGATTTCTTTATTGCTGGTACAAGGAGGCAACAATTATCCAGCAAATTATTCCTCTGGATAAATGCAGCTTTTTTTTAGCGAACCCAGAATGCTTCAAAAGGGCCAATCCGTTTTACACACAAGAACTTCTTTATCAACTGAAATGATGAAGCTCTTTGATGCACTGATAACAGAAATCTAACCCCTAGCATAAATCATTAGACCTTCAAAGCAGCTGACATCTTCTGATGTATATTATATTCCTTTTGAAAGCCTCAGGTAATAAAATATTCAGTGTAACATTAATCTGTCGACAGCTTGACCTCTTATGACATCCATTACTGGGATAGACACTGAATTGAGCAAAAACAATTAACAAAATTCTTTTTTTTTTTTTATAACCAAACGAAATATGTGCATTTTCACTCCAAACGAATCATAATGCCATCTTTTCATCGAGAAGCTGAGCAGCAAGGCTTGCTCATGTGTTTTACAAAACATTCCAGCTGCTCATAAGAGGCTTGCATCTTACACAACAGTTACACTAGCTGGAAGGATGTTCACACTTCATCTTAGCAGAGATCTGGTGTTTTAATTCTATTTTGGTCTACATAAAAGAAATCTCCCTCCCAAAAAAGAAGAAAAAAAATACAAAATAAACAACATATTGAAGAGGAATACCTTGTATTAGTTGGTGCAGGCTCGCTTAAGACTCCTGATCAAGAAATCACAAATGTGTGGTTTGCATGTACAGATCTCCAGTTGCACACAGCGTAGTGTTATAAGACAATGGTAGATGGTGCTAATCTGTAGACCTTTGCAAATCAATGATCCCTTCATGCGAGAAATGAGCGGTTCGATTTTTCTGCCGGACAGTGTTGTCAACAGTCATTGACTTTTCTATTTATATCCCAAACGGCAAACTGGGAGAGCAGCTCCAACGGAGCACTAGAGCATATATATTCTCGTAAAAAAAGAGAAACCTTTAGACTTCTGTAAGTGTAAGAAGTAGTGATTTAATATACCTTAAAAAAAAGACTGCAAACCTTGTTGAAATGATGAATGTACATTTGATTTCTCAGCGGTGCAAAATCCATGATAACAGATCTACAGAGGTTTAGAAAAAGATATATTCGTGATTCATCCTTCAACACTGGAGGTGTGGGCGGATGCATTTATGATGCACACCAGGAGAATATACAGGTTGCTTGACCTGAACAATGACAGCATAATGTTGCTCTGTTAAGTGTACATGTGCAACAGGGGGTCGTCTCCTTCTGTGGGGGTTGAGTAGGATTAGTAAATAGTTTGAGGAGTATAAAAATGAAGTGAGTCACATGTTATGTTATTTGCTGTTGAATGCATAAAAGATGAAGATCTCGGACTGATGTGTCAGGGAGGCTTCCTTAAAAGGCCAGTCTCACGGGAAGACATAGTGAGCAATGAACTGAGGGAGATGAAATCATGCTGTTTGGGTGTTTTATTATGATTCGTCCAGCGGATTTTGTTTGTTCGACAAAGGGGCCATGAGTCAGATCCTCAGTGTTCAAATGTCAATTGATTAACAGAATGTGTCAGCAGGAATGATTCAATTGGAATGTTTATCCACATGGACTAACTCCTGGAGTTAGGTAGAAGAGAAGAAAAAGAGTAAGTTATTGTGAATCTTTCTGCTCCCTTTATGTGGAACTTTTATTAGGAATGGTAAATAAAGTTATTGCACATTTTTAAACTGGTTTCTTTTATTTCCATGAGCCAATGACGCATGCAGCTCCACCCACCCCACCCCCACCCACCCATACAACCTCTAAGTTTGGATATTTTTGCATAGAATATGCAAAGCAGCAGTTGAGGAATGATTGTACTGATACAGTAAGCACTCTGAGTGGTGAAAAACCAGGAGACGGTCCAGTCTATGGGCTCTGCGACTATGCTACACACTGAAGTTTCTCTAGATTCCTTAAAGTGTTTTATATTATGCCATGTAGAAGTAGAAAACGCTAATCCTTTCCAACCCTCCTTTCTTTTTCTGGATCTTTTTCATTTTAACTACTGGTATACTCATCAAAAATGCTTTTCAGGGATGCTGCTTTTGTACCAACTTATGAAAACAACAATTTGTTGTGATACGTATTTGAATACTATTTAGCATTTATTTAGTTACTTAGTGTCATATCTAACCTTAAATGCCCTTCTCTGAACTTTTTACAGGCTTGTGATGATGGGACTGATGTACATAAACAAATAACTGACTATAAAAACGGGACTTTTGGAGTTTAGACTGTGTGGACATAATTATAAGCTATAATGGACTCTATGGTGGATATAACACAAGCTACTTACAGCACAGAGTCTGCAGCAGGGTGATGATGATGAGCAGGAAGCAGAGTAGAGATAAATAATGAGCCAGCTGTCTGTACTGACTAAATGAACCTGAAACACAGAAAGTTTAACACTCACTGTCAGATCAGTGGGAGTAGAATTATCACCATGAAGCACATTATTTATTTATTTTCTAATAAGGATTTATTAGGACAAATCAGGCCAACAGTGCCGCAGCATGAACACTTCATCACTTACCTCTAATAACACTGATAGTTTCATCTTTACTTTTGAGTAATCTGCAGCAAACACTTCAGGCCCAACCCCCCTTCGAGTTCTGCAGATTATCATAAGTATCTGGGACATGGTTTTTGGAAAGATTGCCAAAGCTAATGTTTGAATCATTACAATCATTATGATTGTACAAGTTAAGCTGCTTTAGTTTCTTTAAGCCTCAAATAAAGCTGAAACTACAAGCATGGCCAGGCTGCAGGATGAGTGGGTAAAATAATATCACAGCCTTTATCGGTGTTTGGAAAATAGCTCTTAAACAATAGTTTGAATAAGCACATTAACTAAACTGATCAACACACACAATGATGAGTTCATAACATTCTTCTAAAGCACACTTGACACCGTTCAGTAGATTTTGAAGCTAAAATTAAAACCCACTTAAAGCTCTTGATCTTTGTAGGAGGTGAAAAGCTTCGAATTTGAAATAATGTCATTTAAAAAAAAATAGACAAGCACTCATGGAGTTGTGCCAGCATTTCATAGAAAAAGACAAGAAAAGCAAATTACTTCTGTCTGTGGATGTTTCAGGAGTTTCTTCCTTTAGCAGAGTCGATCCGTTATTGATTCCCATGATGGTGTGATCCACAAACTTCACACAAACAAAGTGACACTTTCTTTTTTGTGAAATTAATGCAGAATTTTCCCGTCTTTAACTTAGTTTCTAAGTCACCCAAAAAACTTTGTCTCTCTGACTACAGATACAAACGACAGCCCAGTGTTCAACGTTGAAATGTGTGCTGTATCTCATATGTGTAATAAAACACTGGCTCGCATTCTCACAGACCTAAGTCTGATAAGCAAACAAGTCTGTTAGGATGGGAAACCACATAAACGCCTCATTTTAATTCAGTCAAACCACGAAAATATTAGACATCACATTGCAGTCATTTAGCAGACCTTTTCTCCAAAACCACTTATATCTGAGACCAGCTGAGAATAAGAACAACACAAGCAAGAAAGCAAGAAATAAGTATTTACTGAGTGAAAGGTGTACTGACTTCTGCTGAGGAGCCCAAAATCATCTGTTCACACCAGATGTGGAAGTATTTATGTTAAATCAGCTGAAAATATCTAACCATTATTATTTCTCTACATGGCAACTGAAAGTATCTTTCTATAGTGATAACTCATCCTGCTCTTGAATGCATTTCCCAGTCATTGCGATTTACCTTCAGCCCTGCAGGTTTACACAACATTGGTGGTTGGATCCATTTAATTTGAGTCAGATGAGTTGAAGCAGGGATACACTGAAAACATGCAGTGCTGCAGCCCTCGTGGGAGTGAGTTTAATAGCACTGGTTGAAGACGTAGCACATTTCTAGTACAGCTTATTCCACTGAATGGCTGCTTACCAGGTCTCTGCACAGCTGAATGACAAGCAGATGAGAGAATTCATTGATCTGATTCAGGTGTGTTTGAGAAGAGATGCATTCAGAAGTTGCAGGATAGTGGTCTTCGGCAAACTGCTGACCAAAGTGTTGTACAATAACAGTAAAAAAATAAAATAAAACATACATCATAACAAATTAAAATATCAATTGAACAGCTAAAAACACAGATGGCAATTCATTCCTGTATAAAAGTCAAACAATAAAAGCGGGTTTTTAAACGACATTGAAAACAGCGAGGACTGACTTGAAGAGACAGATCATTCCAGAGTTTTTGAGGTATGACAGAGAAAGTTCTGTCTCCTCTGAATTTGCACTGTCTTAGGGACAGTTAAAAGCATTTGGTCAGCTGATCTGTGTTTCTCTTTCTAGGTCCGCTGAGCCCACTGCACAGCATGTCTTCTGTGCTGCTACTCCAACACACCTGTTTCAGATTTATTAACTCCCTCATCGAGTTCTTTTCAAGTCCATTACAGACCCATTCATTGAAATCAGTTGTGTTAAAGTAAGGTTCCCTCTAAAATATGCTGGGTAGTGGCTACAAAACTGAGAAACTATGGCTGTTGAAGGGCTTCTGAGTGCACTGACTATGTAGGCTATGGAGTTGCCATTTTAGTTCTGGCGAACACTGGCTGTTTATTATTCCTGAAGTGAAAATGCTTACCTAGTCATATTATTGTACTCCAGTCCCCTGTTGCCCAGCAACTGAAAATGTGACAACCTTCAAAAGTTTAATAATCAAGGTGTTGAGATCCTTCCTGGAATTTGCCTTCACTTGAATTTATATTTTACCTTTATTTCTTTTCATGTACCTGTTTTCGTGGAACTGAAAGCATTTTTTCTAGCTGGTAGACATTTTATTAACCACTTCAAAATGAACAAATATCAAATTTGACACAATTTCAGTGTTATCCATTTACCACATTTGGCTTAGTCAAATTTCTACTAACGTGTGGTTAACAAAATAAAACATAGCTACTCCTTGGCAGTTCACTGCTGCTCATTATCTGCTGTGTTGTGCAAAGTGAATTCTGGGAGAAATGAGGCCGTGAATTGATTCCCCACCAGTAACCTTTGCTGCATGCCAAATGGTTTGTTGGGTGGATTCAGACACACCTTCCAAAAGAGACAGTGCTTGCTGTGCCACTGTGATGTATGTAGCAGATAAAGCAGCATTTCCAAGCGAGGCATCAGTATGTTCAGATATCAAATGAATGGCTCATTAGCAGGCTTGCATAGAACGTGCTGAGCAGTTCACTTAATCTGCATCAGGTGTGGTGGAGTTGGCAAGAACTGCAACATGTGGGACATGGTAGTGAGAAACACTGCTCTGAAACAGTGTCTCTCTGGTCCTGCAGGCTTCAGTACAACTCACCGGCCTCAAATCAATGGCTCATTAACTGGCTGATGCGGAAGTTGTTGAAGAACGGTATCATTTGAATCAAATGCATTGAAAAGGCTTCAGCCTGATTATAGAAAAGTTTAGCTGAGTTTAGCTAAAGTGCTAAATAGTTATGACTATGATTGATATTGTTTTCAGTGTATCTGAATGTTATAAACTAGAACTTTATTGAGTGATGGTATATCCATGTGTTTCTATTTTTTAATAATCAAATTCTGTTGTGACCGCTTTTAAAGTTAAGAGCCAAACTTCCACCAATAATTTAAAGGTTTACTGAGACGTCTTTAAGATGTTTTTATATCTTAGATTTCTATCTTTATTTTAATTTTATGTATTTTTTTTAACACTTTCATTTAACAGTTGGTCAGTTCTATGGACATGGAAGGGACGGCATCTAAAATTCAGCGTATGGCAACCACTACTTGTGTAGCCCTGCTCTAAGGGTGACACATAAGATTCAGTTCCACAGTTTACTGAATGTGTAAGTGAGACACTTGATAGGTAACGTTTAAGTGCAGCATTTAGCAAAGAACTTTTTTCTTTACTCATAAGTCGACTACGCAGTGTTCTTATGAATATTTGTAAGACGGCCCCTGATCTCTCCGCCCTGTGAATGTGGGCTTTTTGTCTCTCTTGATAGGATTAAATTGTTTTTTATGATAGTTTTATAAAATAACAACAAATCAGAGTATTTATTTTGTCAATATGTTTTATTTTGTAAAGTGAATATTAAAAAAAAAAATCAAATCATGTTTTTATCTGTTACAGATGTGTAATTGCCACCTGACATACTGGAAAGAGAGTCTGTGGTTATTCCACATCTCCAGAGTATGGGTCCACACTCTATTGTCTAACCTGGCAACACTCTTATCAACTGAGCCTGGATCATCACAGATTACTTCCAGGATTTGGGAGAGAAAAGGATGGAATTGCCTACTTTGAGTCCAGATCTGAACCCAACTGAACCATTGTCGGATCAGACTGGTCATGTTGTACATGCTAAGGTGACCAACACAACTACATTGGTTGAGCTTCAACAACTCCTTGTAGAGGAGTGGGAAGCCATCCATCAGTGAAACACAACCAGGCTGGTGACCAGTGTGAAGAGTAGATGTCAGGTTATTGTTGATTGTCTGGATCTTCACACATCTGAGGGGAGAAGGAATGCATGGAAAACCTGCTGGAATGCAGCCCTCATAGGACCGACCTGAGAACCGCCGATGTACAGTATCACACAGATTTCAAAATACATTCTCAATTCTGTTTGAAATCATAAAATATTTTAACTTTATTCAAAATCTCCAGAAATATACACTATTTGCATTTAAAATGCATTATTTTACTCTTTCAAGTATTACAACTCAGTTTATATTTTGGCTTACACATATGAAGAAGGGACTGTTAATTGAAAATACTGTAGTACTTGAGTACATTTACAATCAAAGACACGACAATAAACAAAGCAAATGCTCTGAATTGTTAAAATTTGCACCGAAGGCGAAGACAAGCAAGTGGTTATGCTGATCTATCAAAGGGTCCTTTGCATTTTTACATGTCAAGATGAAAATGCACTGTTGATATGTGGGAGCAGGTGTGTTATAGGAAGTCTTCGGAAAAACAGGAAATGATAAAATACATATGGTCCATCACCGTTACGAAAAGAAAAACAAGCATGGTTTTAAAGTACTGCTTACCTTGGCATTACAAAATAAGATTTTACATATTTGTACAGCTAAAGTGGGAATGTATTGCATTTCTCATGCGAACAAAACCACAAATATCACTTTTCCTATTAACAAAGTGAAGTCAACGCAGCATTGTCTGAGTTAAACCAAAGCCAAAGGGTTATAATTATCAAATGTTTGTCACCCAAGATTCGCTTGACAAACACAAGGTTTATGGAAAGTGTTATTTTGCTATTTATTTATTTACAATGTGATAAATAATGTAATAAATTCTCATTATAAATCAAAAACAGACTATTGTCTAAAATTTATGTGTACAAAATTATTTTTTCATTATAAAAACATGAGAGAAGCTATAAGCAGCTAGCATGACATTAACATTTTCCCTCTCTTCTAATAGTGCAAGTATGAGTGTCTGCAAGCGTGTGTTGGTGTTTCTGCCTCTGCCATGTGGTTTGAGCTATCCAGAAATAGGGAGGATCAGGTCAGGTGTTCACAGGTAAATCCCATCATAAGCCACCGCCTGATCAGGAGACATTGGCATTAGCCGACACGTTGAGGGCAGGTTAACTTCGAACCAATGCTGTTAGGTGACATGTCACACCTGACATTAAACCCTCTAGCTCTTACATAACAACCCTTCCACAGTGATCTACTTAAAGACAGAGGACATTTAAAGAGGAATGATATTCAGTCCTGCACCAACAACTACCAACATTTGCTGGAACATAAAAAAATATGCATCAGATCTTTTTAAATGCCACAAAAGCATGTTTCTCTCTACAAAAACTTGAATAGTTTCAATATGAAATACTAGTATAATGTGCAAAATCAACATTGATATGTCATACTATCACAATGCCAAATCTGGCCCACACTCTTTAGAAAAGAAACAAACAACCTTAAAAACAAAAAGAAATAGTTTTGCAACAGTGTCATGACACAGGTGCAGATGTAGATTTTCCCCCTCTCCTGTTGCTTTTAATCTGGCTTTCACCTTCCGGTAATGTTTAAGTTAAACACAGCAAGCTAGTTAATGGCATCCAGAAACGTCTTGAGCTGTTCTGCTGAAAGGAAATCTAATTTGCACGTTGAATCCCTCAGAGCAGCCGCAGCCATGGCCATAAGAGCAGTTAGTACAAATCTATGCGCTCGCTGGAGCTTCCAAAGCTTTACTGGTGAGATTGGGGAAGTGAGGGAGTGGGTGGAGAAGGCAGAAATGTCAGAGAGCAATGGCAAAACAAAAAAAAAAAAAAAAAAAATGAAAAAGGAAAAAGAAAATGCAACATAATGTTTTTGTATGCCAGTTACAGGTGGCTGATCTTTGGTTAGGTAGGTCAGAACAATGAAAACCCATCCATCCATTTTCTGTACTGCTTATTCCAGTGAGGGGTCTCGGGAAGCTGGAGCCTATCCCAGCAATCATTGGCCGAGAGGCGGGGTACACCCAGGACAGGTCACCAGTCCATCACACGGCCAACACAGACAGAAAAACAACCAGTCACACAAACATTAATTTCTGAGGACAATTTTGAGTGACCAATCAAAATAGCATGCATGTCTTTGGACTGTGGGGGGAAGCCGGAGCACCTAAAGAGAACCAACGCTAACATGCAAACTCCATATGGAAAGGCCACTGTCCGAGCTGAGGCTCGAACCAGCAACCTTATTGCTGTGAGGCTGTAGCACTAACCACCAACAACTCCAGACCGCCCAAAGAAAAATCCATGAAGAACAAGTGTTGCTCCCTCGTATTGGTAGATGACCATATTACTTTTCCATATTTGACACATGTATTTAACCAGAAATGCGCCTACAGTTCTGTTTCTGGGCTGTCATTGTCACCAATCTTCAGTGACAGGGCTCAAAAGGAAGCTCGGCGAGGCCTCCATGAAGCTCCACCAATTCTTCTGACCATGACATGACGTCACCGACCAGGTGACCTGCACAAGTCGCCTGAGTTTGGATCTCATTGGCTGTAAGGACTCTGGACCAGAACTGGAGATCTGACATCTCCCCGATAAAGGACTGAGTGATGTCAAATCGTCCTCCCATTGTGTCCTGTTGACAGAGAAGACAGAAACACAGAAAATGTAAGCTTATCTCTTCAGATAAGAATAATAATCAGACAAAGATGAAATTGAAAATGATAGATCCTTTAGTTGATTTTTCATTTCAGGAAATCCAGCCATGGATCCTGCAGTCCCTCCATACCATCGTATGGTAATGTGTCCCCCTCAATCTGGTAACAGTTTCATCATTTCATCGTTATCTCTTAGAACCCCAAAGATCTGTTATTTCCATGGTGAGTAGAAAAAAAAGAAAACGCTCATCTGACCACAGGAATTATGTCCAAAGTATTTTTGTTTATTTGAATCAACTGGCTATCCTGGAAATATGATGAATATGAATATTCTCATGAAGGGATGCTCAAAGATTGTGTCCATTCTTGGTCTAAACACACAAAAGTTTTCCCCGACTCACTAAATATTTACAACATACTGTTCTGCAGATGTTGAAAAACAAAATTATTTGTGATCTTGCATTGCGAAATGGAGCTTGGCTCAGAGTGACAAGCTAAAACCCATCTTTACAGGTACAGATTCAGCCTGTGGTGAATACTCCTTTTATACCCAATCCTGACACCCTTACCTGTTACCATGTAACCTGTGTATTGCTTTCAGATTAAGTCTTCTGCCTTTTTTAATTTATAAACACAAGTTGGTGAGTGAAGGTCCTTTCAAGCAAATACCACATGACAGTCTTATTTCTCTCGCGATTGTGTTAGCGAATATAAAAAAAACCCTGTGCCTCACCTGCTCCTGACCCAGGATGAATACACCACCTGGTTTGATTGGGTGCCAGGCAGACAGGTTCTGTCCTGAGCCTTTCTTCACTCCATCCTGGTAGGCCTCCCAGACACCATCACGCGTTGACCACGTCACACAAACATGATGCCACTTCCCATCTGTCATGGTTATGGGCAATGTAACTGCCTAAAGTGACAAAGGAGAGATTGACAGATATAAAACCAGTTACTCTGGGACAAAAAGTCATAGTTAAAGACTCTTTCTTGATGACTGTAGTTTCTTCAGTTTTAAATTCATAAAAACCCTCTGTAATAGGGTGATAACGTGATCCAGTTTTGCACAAACGGCCACAAAACCTACAGTTGTCACTTAGTCTTGATCTCTGCATGATCAGCTGAGTATCCATAAACCCTGCATGCAAAATAATTTAATGGTGAGTGAATTAGTACAATACAACACTCTCTACTCAACACTTAACTCTAAAAAATAAACTGAGATGTTGGAACAAGATCACTTAAAAACACACAACTTAACTTTGTGACATAAAAACTCTGCTTTTCTGATCTGTTTGATGGCACAACACTGCAAGAAGAGAGAGCTCAAATGACAGGATGCAGGAAGAATGCCAATTGAGCTGTCAATAGGGGACACGTCTTTGAGAAAAGCAAAAGTTCAGTAGTGCATTTTTAACTGTGTAATTGATCAATCTACTGACGACAATCTTGTGACTTCCAGACGATAAACCTGAGGGTTTATCCCTTTGGGTCTCTCCCACAGACAACTAGGTCAGTTAGTAAGAGAAAATAACAAGATTAATTGCTTTGCAGACGTGTTTGCTTAGCTGAGGACATTACTGGGACAACGGAGAGAAAAAGACAACAGTCTTCTGTTGAGTGGAAAAGGTATCAGCTTTTCAGAGAAAAAGATTAAGGGGTTAATGGAATAATTAAGTGGTATGTCAGCAAGTTCAATATGGGTTCAGATCAAATAAACTGGGCCATTTTTTTCCAGAAAAGGGCTATAGAAGAGCTCCATGAAAGCAACAAGGAAGTGTTCCATTTTTTTCACATTTACAAAAGACAAAACACACAAATGACTGCTTTAGTAAAATTAATTTAATCTGGATCAATTTAGTATATTTGAAAAAAAGAGGTAATTGTATTTTTCAACTGGTTCCAACTTCCAACAAGCTGTAAATGATAAACTGGAGAAAGATTAAAGAAAAATGAACAACCTGCTAAAAGTCTCTGAACGCTGCGTTGTGAATTCATTCCGACTCAGTGGATATAATCAAATACACAGGTTGACACTAAATTTAATTTGATTTGTGAAAGGTTGTCTTAAAACAATGAAGTCCGATTTTTGATAGCAGATTAAAAAAAGTCACAAACTTACGCTTACAAAGGAAAAGATAAGATGCTGACGAGTTACTGTCCTTGGGAAAATTAAATTCATTTTGCCCAGAATGTGCTCATTAGTGAGTGGAAAAGCAAACAGTAAGAGCACCGCAGTGTGTTGACACCAGCTTTGGCAAAAGGAGTTCAGCTGCTCTGCTCCCTGTCTCTGGAACTCACTCCCCTCTGACCTCTGCAACTCTGACTCTATTCACCTGTTCAAATCCGGACTGAAAACACATTTGTTCAAACTTGCTTATTCATTATAACATCCACACTACTATAATCACTGTTTTATGTATTTTATATTTGGTTTTATTGGTTGTGTTTTACTGTATGGTGACCTTGAGTCACCATACAGTTTTATTCCTATGAATAAAATGTATTATTATTATTATTATTTTCTTATTAATAAAATTAATTTACCCCTTTTAAACTGGCATTATTCTAAGATTTAAGATTTGAACAGGTGTAAACAGTCACTATTGCATTTTTTTTGGTTTGATTATACAGTTGTTGCTGTCATTTTTATCTTTTGTGCTTTTGTCTCTTTTTCTTCAATGTATCCTTCTTTTGTCTTCATATAATTGTATTAAAAAAAAAGTATCAAGCCTTACACACAGAGTCCTGCCTTCCCTTTATATCCATTGATCTCACCCCCAAAAGCTAATTTGTTTGGTACAACACGGCAGCTGGAACATCATTCTGCTAGCTATAATGGCAAACAGGACAAAGTCAAGAGAAAAAAAATAAAAGCAAAACAAAACAAAAAAAAATATAAAATAGAATCAAAAAAGAAAACATAATATTTCTTGTCTTACTTTGTAACTGGGCAAAAAAGAAAAAAAAGAAATACTGTACTAATAGGCCTGTGCTGGGCATTAATCTCAAGGAAAACTTCCAAGAAGCTTTGTGGCAAGTGATGTGATGACAAATCTGTTTTGGCCAAATCAGATGGTGCAAGTGTAAATGAGTATAAATGAGTATGTGTTGTTTTCACCTTGTCATTGATAAGCAGCTCCATTGGGTTGGTGCCCCACTCGATAAGCACAAGCTCATTAGCTTGTCCGGGGACTGAGTAGGAGAAAGGAGTCCCGAGGCCGGGACCTTCCCCTGGCTTCAGCCACAGACAGACGGTCAAGGCAAAGACTTCGTTGACCACCGACCTCTTCATCCTGGCGTACATGTAGTTAGTTCTCATGGGGAAATCAAGCAGGAATGCGCTGGGACTCTTAAGCTTCTTGTGGTTTCCTGAACAGAAGAAAAGCTTGATTTAATCTAGTCTTATTAAGAACATGATTTTAATAGTCATTGATAGGAATATTATATCTCTCTTTTATTTCTGAAACAAATGCAAAACTTCCTGTTTTATAAGAAAAAAACATGGTTAGGATGGAGGGGTGTGTCCAGGTTCGATGTACTTCTTTCACTTATGACATAGTTCATCCTGCAACTTGAATTTTAATTTTTGTTTTCATGTCCTGCTATCTTTTATTTTTACTTACTGTTTGGGTATACAAATTAATTACATGCCGCAAAGGAAGTATTTCAAAGCAGGTGGTTAAGTTTTGGCACACATTTGATCGAAATAAATCTTAAATATCAGATGCCTAAAAATAAATAGAACCTCTTAAACATTTATTGCATTTAAATACAATATTGTGTATCTTAATGTTGATGAATCCATCTGCGAAATACACAAGTGAAGTACAATTTATCATTTCTAAATATTTAACACTGAAAAATATTCTTTATTTTAATCAGAACAAATCTGTACACAATGTTGAAATAGTTACCTGTGATGCATTCATTGTTACACCTGAGACCACTGGACACCCTGAAAGCATGTTTATATCTAGGAGAATTATGGCTAATCAACACCATCCTTTTAAACTTTACTTGGTATTGGAAGTAATTTCTAAGGCCATTTTTACCACTGAATGGCAGTAATTATTATACATTTGTCCTTTAAAGTGCTGTATACAACAATAACTTGAAATTAAGGCTTTAATCTAAGCCTATTGGGATATTTAGTGCTTTCTATTTCACAAATGTCAAACTAATATAATTTAGAAGCTGTGGCTTCAGCAGTACATCTAGTATGATTAAAGCTTAAGTCCTGGACTCACATGCATTAGTCAACAAACTGACTACCACAATGCAGTGCAGAAAATCCTGTGTTTTCTGATTGGGATATTCTCGCTACACTGATTCTTAGCTGAACAATAGTCATTTTGTGCTTTAATTATTACTAAAATAGAAAATATCAAACCATTTGAATCCCGCAATGAATTAAATTAACCTAATTAAACTGAGAAATTATTTCATTCATCGTGGTAGATGGTTTGTTGATATTTCGCTATAGGAGGAGGAAATAGCAGTTTATAGCTATGATCAAAATAATCCATCAGTGAATTTACAGTGAAAGGACTGACCAAGAATGCAAACAGAGCAACACTTCTTTAAAGTCTCCACTGTAATACCAGGACCACATCTCTGTGTGTTATTACCATGGTCATTTCCGTGACGTATTTGGCTGAGAACCGTTTCCAGTTTGTTGTGCCCAGGACCTCGCAGACTGGTTTCCTTGCTGCTGTAAGGAAGCCGCCGCGGAGGATGGTCATCATCATGGTGGCCATTGGCATTGTGGCTGTCATGATGATCATCATGATGGTCATCGTGGTGTCCTGGAGCATGATGAAGATCATGATGACCGTCTTGGTGACTGCCACCTTGATGATCATCATGGTGGTCATCGTGATGGTCGTTGTGGTGGCTGCTGTGAGGGTTGCCATCGTGATGATAACGTCGACCGTAGTGATAGTCAGAGTGGTGATCGTTATGTCGATTATGGTGGCCACTGTGATGGTTGTGCCGATTTCTGCCATGGTGGTTGCTGTGGTGGCTGTAATGGTGGTCTTCATGGTGACCTGTATCATGGTGGTCATCATGGTGGTCGTCATGGTGGCCTGTGCCATGGTGGTCGTCATAGTGGCCTGTGCCATGGTGATCATCATGGTGGTCATCATGGTGGTCATCATGGTGACCACTGCCATGGTGGTTAGTGTGATGGTCATCATGGTGATCTCCGTGGTGGTCGTTATGGGGACCATTGTCATGGTGATCTCTGTAGTACAAGTGGAGCTGCTCTTCAAGAGCATTGATCTTCCGCTGGAGGAGTTCTCTCAGGGAGCTTGAGTAGGAGCTTGAAGAGTTCCTGGCCTGTAGACACAAAATAATTACTCAACTTCGGCATAGTGAGGACTTTGCCAGACAACTTCAATATTTATTCCCAAATTCTATCTTTAGAAATTTAAAGGCATACAGTCCAGCACAATAATACTTTGACCTAACGTAACAACAACCTAATAAATGTTGTTTACATTAAATCATCAATGTTTATATAGATAGCTCTAAATTCAGTGCAAATAATGTAGTTTTGAGGTTAAAAAAAATAAATAAATAAAAACCCCAAATATGACAAAAATGTCCAGCCGTTCTGTGGATTTTTAAAATAGAACTTTTGTAATTAAAGGGAATAAGTTGAAAACAAAATTGTTGAATCGTGAAGCACAACAGGAATAAACAAGGCAAGAAATAATACCTTCTGTGGTTTTTATGATAGCTTGAATTATTAAATGAATGGACATTAATCAGATTTCAACTTTCTTCTACTTTTTCAACCTAACTTGGTAGATCACCTTTGAAAATGGTTTTGTTATGGGGTAAATGTGTCATTCTTGAAGAAAAGTTTTAACCTTTTTTACTCTGGGGGAAGATGCATCATCATTCTGAAAATATTATCCTTAAAACTCATTTCAAGTGATAGATTGGAAAAGTGCAAAACACATAAACAAAATACCCTTTTGGAGTAGTCAGACACCTGTGGACTTACTCAGGATTTAATTATTACCATTTCCTTTGCTCTAAATCACCTTTTGTTATCGGTTACCATGGAAATGTGATTATACAGGCAGCCATCTTTGCATGGTCGACTGGACCTGAGCCGAGGAGAGGTTCTTGCATCATATTTTTGCGCAATGCAGATTTGTGATTCATCACTGAAAATCCCTTTCATCCAATGATTCACAATCTCCCTTTGTCTGCATCTGCACGTTTCCTTTTCCACATTTCAAATATTGTTTGTACATTCCTCCACATAAGTGATAGGGAATAGCCAGCCGCATGCACCCACTTTTATTTCTTATTTTATTTGAAATATTCTTTGTGTTTTAATGTTTTATTTCTTTGTAAAACACTTTGAATCACCCTGTGTTGAATTGTGAATAAATAAATTTGCCTTGCCTTGCCCATTTAAGCTGAAATAGTTTCAGCCGAATTTTCTCTTGTTGAGACCTTGTTTCCTGTTGATCAGCCAGGCTAAGCAGCTCATTTGAAAACACCCTCATTAAATGCAGTCTTATTTACATATTTAGACTTGTGTAGCTCTTTCGTTTAACTATGCAAACTGCAAGGTGTAGTGGAAAGTTGAGGATGGGATACATATCCAGTAATGTAATATGATTTTTGTTGAGTTGTACAATGTGAACATCATCAAGGAATCAGGAAAAAAGAAGAAATGTATTTGATTTTAAAATGTATATCTGATATATCGGATGAAATAAATAAACAAAAAAGGTAATTCTGTTAATTTGCCTTCATGATGTAATTATAATACTTATTCCCTAATAGGTATAAGAAATATATTCTTTATGTTAGATTAATCATTTATTTGAATTGTTTTGTTATATTTTTCACATTAATATTTTGGTCACAGCTGAATAAACATCCTCCAAAAGTCGTGATTCTTCTTGTTTCTGCCAGTGGTCATACAAGTCAACAATTAAAGCTGATGTCCTTGTGTGTTAATGTCTAAGTCCTCATTAATAGATGGTCTTTGTTAAGCCTCCAAAGTAGTTTTTTTCTTTTGAACATTTATGTAAATAGCTATTGAAGAGAGTTTTTTTTTTTTTAACTTCCAGTCTTAATGGACGTCAAAGCACTGTCACTTCACAAACATGAGCTGGAATCTGTTTCTTTACATCATGAAGAGTCCTTTGTATTATATTCATGGAGAAAGAACTGTAGCATGACATTTAAAGTTACAGGGGGAACATTTACACCCCTCCCTACACTTCTTGTTATTCCTTCCTCCCTTGTTCATCCTCTTCTTCCTCACCAACAAATCCGGCTTTGTTCCCTGCCAGCACACGCCACGATTAATAGCCTTGTCAAGGAGGATGAATCTAATTGAAGGTGAGGTTGGCTAGCACCCCTTGGTGCATGACCAGAGGCTGGTGGTGTAGACATCTTGTTAGGAGAGGGAGTGACACAGGGTAAATCCTGGCTCCTCTTGTGTTATGTCTCGCATCTTCAAGGGAGCTCGAATGGGATTTCTAACAGCACAGTCCCTGAGTGTAGCCTAAGAGCACCAATACTAATAAAAAAGCTTTTACAGACCAGTGGATAGCAGAGTTTTTAGTATTTGGTTCATCAAGATGCTTTATCATGTACATGTACAGTATGACAGTTCATGCTAAAATGAGAAAATAGAGAACAGCAACGTTTTCCTATTGAAAAGGAATTTATGTTTAATTTCAAGACTAGTTCCTACGTTCTTTTGGCTTCTTGGGCTTTGAAAGAACAGAATATCGTCTTAAAAGTCTTCATCGTGGACAATTAATACTGAGATCTCAACCACACAAATAGAAATATTTATGTTGCATGCCAGCTAACACAGGCTTTACATATGCAACCACTTGCAGAATTTGTCCTTTTCAAGCCCCATGGCCACTCAAAACCCAGATAGCTAAATATGAAACCTTATGGGCCCCAGATAGACATGCTGGCTAGGTTATGAGGCCCATGAGTCCCATCTTACAAGCAATCAGAACCAACTTAATACCATGATAATCAAACGAAGGTGAGGTAGAAAAGGTAGACAAACCCATGTGGGACCCTGACCTGCAGTCCAAATGTAGCCCTCATAGGCCCCCCATAGACATGCTTGCTGGGATAATGCACAATAATTACCTTACTGACTGGGATTACCTTACTGACATTAAAATAAAACACTTAAAGTGACCACAAGCTTATAAATACTTGACCTGATGTTTTAGTCATTTGACAAAAGCAAAGTTAAAAGTTCATATATTCCAAAACTGTTTGAAGCACCTGAATATGAATTTAAAATTCTAGTTTTGATTGGAAAACTACAACTTTCATTTTCTTAAAAGTAAATTTTTTTTATGTATAAATGCTACTAGCCTTATTTAAAATTTTGGTTTTAGCAGCAGCAACAGCAAGTCACCTTGGTCTGCTTGCAGGAAAACTTTAGTAATGTATTAATTAAAAAAGTTATTTTTGCAACGTTGAGTAAGTCTCAACTACTGTTTCATTTAAACAACACAGGCAGCTAAGCTAAGATATGATGTTTCTAATCCACAAAATATGCAAAAAGGAGCTTAATTTGTGCAAAATAGATAAAAAAATAACACATGGTTATATTTAATGTACAATATACATTTACCTAAATTGGAAAGATTGATTTATGAAAATAAGCTATCAAATAAAAACAAAGTTAAGCAAAATGTTTGTCTTTGTTTGGTTTCTTGTCTTCCCCTTTGTGTTCACATACATTGCTGCTGTTTTCTGAGGTACAGATGATGACTAAGACAGTTTGCATCTCTACAGCTTTGTCCAGTGATCCTGAAGATGGAGGCATAGGGAGCTGAAGCAACATGAAGACAACATGTTGAGCTCAATTCATTTCATGTTATAGTCCTCTTGGCTTGGATTTATATCACCAGAAAAAGCTTAGCAACTCTTGACCTCAGCTAGGAGATCCTTCTTTGATGATAAAGATATTCTGAAGCATGGAACAGCCAAAGCTTCCTGGGGTTCATGATGCATTTGGACAATGAGCCTCTCTTTTATAGCAGTGGATGTAACAGCAGATTCTGCAGCTAATGTATAATATAAATATGGAATGTATCCTGTAAACCGACTTTTATTTGACAAAAAGAAGCATTTACTGAAACCTTCACTGTTTGGAACAACCTGTTGAGAAGTGGTGTAAAAAGATACATATAGTATGAAGATCCGAATAAACCAGTACTTAACGACAAGTTTCTTAAACTTTGTTATTTTGCGGTTACATTATTCAGCAAGGGAAATGCAGGAAACTTGATTGCAGTTCCATAAATTCATCTATACGTTAAAGATATTTTTAACTTATGCATAGCACAAGTTAATTATCACATTTCCAAGGTCACAACTTATTAACCTTTTAAACTCCAACTCAACATGGGATGAACAGTTTCTTTAAATCTGAAATCAAAGCGACTTACATTTTTTTGTTGGGTCACTTCAGCATGTAGTCAGAGGGAGCCTGGAATTGAACCGCCAAGCTTCAGGTTGACAGACAACTGCTCTTACTACCTGAGCTACAGCCTCCCCCTAGCACTACCATCAGTATGTGGTGCTAAACCACAAGCGAAACTCTTCTCCTCTGTTGTTCCTCGTTGGTGGAACGAACTGCCAAACTCTGTTCAATCTGCAAAATCCTTATCTTCTTTCAAGAGGAGGCCTACTTATTGGTCACTTTAGAACCAGTGATATAATTTATCGCAGATATTATTCTCGACTATTGCAGAAACATCTGTATACTCCATATAGCTTTAAATAGTTTAACACACCTATTTATAACTGCTTAACAATTTGTAACTATGGCAACTGATAAATTGCCTTTCTACCCATTAAGGCACTATTGCACACATGTGAAACACTTTTGGAAGATACATTTAAAATCTATCTGATAAAATTTCAATACCCAAACACAAAGTTTGTGACCCAAATAGTTATGCATTAATTTAAAATAAAGTAATAGTTGAACTATTCACCATTTGCACTCTAATTCATGTAACCTACAAATCATCTACAAAAACTAAGCACAATTTATTAAATTCCACTCACTTGCAAGTTCTCAAGCCTTTCCTTCAGTGTCTGCAGGGTCTTTCCAGTCTGTTCTGGAGAAAAAGTGCCATGTTTGCTGAATGATGAGCCTTTCCTCTGATGTGAATCTGGCCTGTGGTTGCCATGGGAGTGGTAGGGGTCACTGCTATGATGTGTTGAGGGCCCATGGTGCAATGAAGATGGACCATGATGGCTGCCATGGCGTCCATGGTGGTCATCATGATGGCTATCTAAGTTGCTGTGATGGTTGTTATGATGGGTGTCGTGATGGTTGTTATGGTGATTGTCAAGGTGACCGTCATGATGGCCAACGCTATGGTGACCCCCAAAGCCCTCACACAAGGTGAGCTTGGCAGTAAGCTCTCTGATGGTCTCCCGCTGATCCAGGATAGTTTCTTTCTGCCTCACAAGGCTTTCACGCAGATGCAAGATGGTGGCTTTGGTCTCATCAGACATCATTCCTCGATGGGTTCCGCTGCTGTGGTCACTATTATGATTGCTGCTGCTTGGTCCATGTGGCACACTTGGTGGTGAATAGCAGCTGGGGTCTGCTTCTGGGGGAACAGGAGTGCAAACAAATTTGGGGCTTATGCCATATTCATATTCTATGCCATGTAAACTACCTGCCGCTGCAGCACAAGACAGGAAGTAATAAAAAAGTAGACTGTGGAGAGGTAAAAGGGAGATGACAAATCCCACAGAGTGTCCGTTCCACTGATCACGTCTTGCTGGTGAAAGCATGAGGCTCAGAGGAATCCTGTCTCTGGCCATATCTGGGTAGAAAGCAAGTAAATCCTCGATGACTGACAGTTAATCCAAGGGCTAATTTTGCTGGGAAGAACAGCTTGAACAGAAGTCATTTGTGTTGGACTGATGGATTTTGGAGCAAAGCATGTCAACAGATAATGTGTTGTTTGAATCTCCTCTCAGAAAACAAACAAAAAAAAATGAACCAGAAAACTCAAAGATATCATTCTGGAGTAAAAAATAATATCAAATAACACAAAAAAAGCAGGTTGATTCTAATCTCTGCCTTTGTTGTCTCCAAGAAAGCCTTGCAAAATCAGCGAAAGTTGTTTGGCTCCATTGTAGCTTAGTAAACTATGAAGACTCAGCAGATATATCCTAAGAGGCTCTCCACTGTCTTCAGGATGAGGTGTTGGGCCACTGCCAGGCAAGTAATCACGCTCGGCTTCAAGGACATCCTGCGCTCAACAGCTGAGTAAAATCCATTTAACTTTGACTTCTAACCATCCATCAAATGCAGAAGTGTCGTGACCTATTGTACACACAGAGAAAACAGATAAAAACAAGATATTCAGATAACAAGTTGAGGATAGCGAAGACATAATGAACTTAGTTTGCTAAGTGGATTAAGTCTGTTTTTCAATGATGAAGTACAGTACCACTCAAGTTTGAACTCTTCAGCCAATACATTTAATAGGAAGGCGTGTCCAAACTTTTAATTGCTGTCATTAATCAGTGCTGTTTATAAATGCTTGATGATTATAACTAAGTGAAGACCCCATCAACAGATTGTCACTGCAATTTAGAGGGAAGATTGAGACAAAAGAAGAGATGAAGATTTGGTTTATGATAGAATTACTGGTTTACAAATTGTTTGACTTCATAGATACTGATACAGATAGATAGCTAAACAACAGGAAATGCACAGAATGGTGAAGTTAAGAGACGGCTTTTCAAATCCGCATGCATTCCCTGTCTAAGCTAACAGACAAAGGTATAAGATCAATGACACAGAAGGGGTGGTGGTGGGGGTGTCTTCAACGCTACAGTCTAATCAGATAAAAGCTAATTGATAAAGTCCAACGATCTACATAATGGAAACAGCAAAGCTCGACATTTAGATTTTCAACTGCGGCGATAAAAAAACCCCACAGCTTAACAAGTTTAGTTTTAACTGTTTGAATTATATGTAATTCATGACAAGTTCTCTAATCAACCAGCCAAAAACATTGCTTGTTCATACTGGTGTCCTAGACAGAGTGGAAACAAAGCTCATAAGCTTTTCAACATCAATGTAAATTGTTACATATTAGTCATTCTTTCAGTGTAAAAATAATGTTTGGGGTGTAGTTGATCTAAAGTATGTCTTCATATCCCACTTTTTTGTTTTGTTGGTTTATTCAACTTGAAGTCAACCGTAATTAAATATACTAATACTAATTTTACAAAGAGAAAAATAGCAGGAATTTAACTTTTTGTGATTGCTGAGCAGGATATACGAGTTGTCTGCTTTACTTTCTGCGTTATGTTTATAGTTAGACGATGTTGTTGGGATCTTCTTGAAATGAATGTAGCCCGGAGACAGAAGGAAGGTTAACAGGTTTATTCAGAAGGGATAATAATAACCAGAAACCTGTGAGAAATGAGAAGGATACCAGGGGGATGATCAGAATTAGGAACAAAAAGGCAGGCTGAGGAATATTCGGGAAGGTAGGTGAGTCAGAACCAAGGATCATCAGGACCAGGAACAGGCAGGAGGAAGTTGGATTTATCATTGTAACGGTCAATGTCCGACAGGGAGTTCTTCTTCTTCATTTTGACATTTTACGGCGGTTGGCAATCAGTGGTCCGTAACTCTATACTATGCGCCAAAAAAAACAAAACAAAACACAACCCTACACCCTATCAAAGACACCTGTATTCTTCAGGAATCATACCAGCTCCCCTACTTGGATCCTATTTCTACACCACAATACAATCTTCAAGGTAAACTCTTGAATCCCCAGCTCCGTCATCCTACTCTTCAGAACTGTGTTATTTAAACCACAATGGCCTAACCTGAGTCTGGTGATGACCACCTCCTCCCTCCTACTCCCCCTGATCACCCCAAGTCCAGTTACCTCCCTCTTAATGTAGTACAAATGCCTGCCCTTATTTCCAGTATCACACTGCTTCTGCCACTCCTCAACAACCCGCCTCCACACGATACTTTTCGCTTCGGATTTACTGCTCTTAATTTCCATCTCAACAGTACTTTTATTAATTTTTATTCACTTTTATTCTTTTGCCAATCTGCTTTTTCATTCCCAACTATTACCATATGAGCTGGTACCCACAAAAATTCTATATTACAACCACTACATATAATGTTATGCACAGTAAGAATAATGTCGAACAGCATTCCCTTCCTGTTCTTAAACTGAAAGATTGTATACTAGATAGCACCGACGATGAGTCAGAGCATACTACATCCTGTCTTATGTTTGAGTGCTCTATCCATTTTAAATTCAACTAAGATTGCTGCCATCTCAACTGTGTACACTGAAAGTCTATGAGATGTACACCTGCTTAAACCATTGTTATTAGATGGGACAGCTATACCAAACCCAGTAATTTCATTATATGGATGCATTGCTCCATCTGTAAACACGTGAATACACCGATCATATTTATGTGAACTATGAAAATGAAATGCTGAAACAAGATCAACCTTTCCTTTCAATTTTCTCTTCAGATCCAGAAGGTACCAGTCAACAGAGGGTGTCACCAGTAGGCAGGGAGGTACAACAGGAAACATTAACGCAGGACACGTCTTTAGGTCAGATACACAACACTCCTTAGCCCATCGACTTCCCATCTTTCCAAAGTGTGCCTTCGGACACTTCCCATATTCCCAAAAGTCCAAGAGTACAGCCTTTGTAGGATGTGAGTCATCATGACAACCTAGATAATTCCAATAGTTCACAGCCATGTGTTTCCTCCTTCAATACAAGTTCAAGGGGCATTTCTCCCATCTCTACAGTGCATTAATTGGAGAAGATTTAAAAACTCCACAGCGCACTCTCAGGGCTTGCGACTGCAGACATCCGAACGCTGCAACACAGAGGGAGCTGCTGAATTGTAAACAACACAGCCATAATCAATGACAGATGTAATTAATGCAGTGTAAAGACTTTTCAGAGCAGAACAGCTTGCATCCCAATCCCTCCACACATCTCATCACATTGATAATTTTTACATTAGGTTTCAATCCTATCAATATGTTGCTTCCATGTATAAAATGAATCAAAAACTCACTCTTTCAATTTCCTCATTATACAATGTCAATTTCAAAGTTTCACTCACTTTCCTTTTGGTGAAGAACATCATTTTTGTTTTTTCCACTGAAAACCAAGACACCCAGTCTTATCCCCATTCAACTACAACATTTACAGCATCCTGGACCTTGCTCACTAGGTGTTCAATATTTCTCCCTTTTTTCCATAAAGCAAAGAACAGCCAATCTCCTCAGGTATGGAAGAAAAAACACCATTAATCATTATAATAAAAAACAAGGGACTAATTGCACTGCCCTTTGGTGTTCCATTCTCTACTATGTACTGATTAGAAAGTGCAGACCCAATGATGTTTGTCCCATTTGTAGAAATGCATTATGGTTTTAGGAACAAAGATTAAATATGACAAAAGTAAAAGTAAGTTACTTTTTGATGAATCAGGTACTCAATTTGAAACACTTTTAGTGTTTAGTTAAATTTAAATTGAATTTGAATTAATTAAAATTAATTAATTACACTTATTAAATTTAAATTTAATCATTTAAATTGAAGAAGATGGATAAATGGATTTAGATAAACTTAAATCAATCATTAGGTATCGATTAAAATGATGCATCTATGTTGGATCAAGTATTCTGATTTTAAAGTGTAAGTGTTTAAATTAAAAGCTGCAAAGGCCTCTCAAAGAGGAACAGAGTTGAATATTGCAAACCTATGCAATACTGTTAGCCAGTGGTTGCAAGTTTTGCAACCAAATCTAAAAACCTAATTTTTAGTTTCTGGGTTTTTCCAGACAATAACAAAATGCCTACATGTTTTCATGGCGGCTTGGTTTTTTATAAGTCATATCACCACAGGATCAAGGACACAATCAAAACAGTTTGGTTTAGATCATAATAATGAAGATAATTATTCTGGTTGTATTTGTGTCATCTTGAAGACACTTTGCCACATCTTTATTGGGCTTGCATATCAAAAGTCAAACCCTCATCATGAGTAAGACTTAAACAATTTGTTGTAGTAGCAGCCTGCACAAACAACTAACATGTAGAAGAGTTGTTGTATGTCAAAATGAGTCACCAACTCTATAGATGTTAAAGGTTACTTTGTAATGTATTGTGCACATATTGTTATATGTAGGTCAAAGTTTACTTTCATGCCAATTTTCTGGGAAGTTTACAATATTGCTTTTAACTTTGTATGGAAAGATGTAACTTTTTGTGCCATAATTAAAAGAAAAAAAAGTAAGTTCAAAAGTATGGCACTTTGTTTTTGTTAAGGATCAGGGAAAACTCTTTTACTTGTCATTT
>JBAMHX010000019.1:21572357-21585442 GCA_037177515.1 Pseudomugil tenellus
CAGTCAGGTATTTCTCAAAAAACAAAGGTGGAGGTAAAGTAGTACTTTATTTGTATCAGATGTTAAGACTTTTTTAGAAAATTGTTATAAAATTTAGCATAACTGAATAATGAAAAAAGTGTTATTTAAATTATTCTTATAGCCCAGAACATATGAGTCAAATCTGGACTGCATATGTAACAAAGTTGTATTAATAATCCTTCAGTACTTGCCAGAAAAATGATTTTTTTACATTAAATATTTCTAATATTTCTAGTGCTGTCCGATTGGTCCTTGAATGAAACTCCACAAATGCAGCATGATCAAGAAGCCTGAATAACACGTGAAAATGATACATTTACATTACATTACATTTACATTACATACATACATTTATGCCAAGCACAAAAGCAGAAAAAATTTTATTAATTCATCACTTGGAATTGAATTGACTGTTTCTTTTATTTTCCAGTGGGTGACTAAATAAAAAGATGTGAATTAAATTTGCAGTAAGTGATTCTTCCATAAAAGAAATTTACTCTGCAAGTTCATTTGTTTTTTTTTTTTTGTTTTTTTTTTTTACTGGTCTTCAATTAGAAGCTTTATTGACATTTAGCATTTGTGCTAAGCGTTTCTCAGGCAACACAGAAATAAAATCTATTTTTTTTTGTATTTGAAGCCTTGATTTTGCCCTAAAACAACAATTAACAGAAATTGTTGTACATTTACCATTTATTACTGTGTGATCTAGTAAAATTTTTGTAATACAAAAGGTATCTGAAGCTGAAGGCAAGTATCAGCTTGTTTTCTACAAGATTTTTGAGCAAATTGATGCGAAATATCTCTGAAATTATATGTATCACATATGATACATAGAACATTAAAGGTTTAAATTAAAACAATCATTCTAATGACTCATAGTTTCATTACATTTACATCTCTCAGAATAAAAAATGCCTAATTATTATTTTGCAGAGTTACAGCCAAATCGGATGAGCATGTTTATTGTTAAAATACTTCAAATACTAAAGCAAGTATTTACACAAAGATGCTGCTATCAGCTGTCTGAACACGCGAGTACATAATGAAGAGTGAAAAAAAACATCAAGAATCTACCTGCACGTGACATGAAGCTCATCAAAACTACTCCAAAAACTGTACAAGGCTGAAGGCACATGCAGGGAAGTGAGGTGCAGAAGGCGGGAGGTGCTCAGAGCACATTAGGAAATAAGAAATTTTTTTTCTTGAGTGTAGAAAAAGGGAACACACAACTTAGCAATGCAAGCGGAATAAAATAAGCTTTAAGAATATAGGGATTTAAGAAAAAATGGAAAACTTGATCATATAATATGTTAGTCAGAGACAAAGCAGCTCAAAAAACACACATTTGAGCAACGTTGACAGAAAAAATGGCTCATTTTGAAAGTATAGATGATAAACTGAGCTCCAAGTAAAAATATAACTCCATCCATCCATCCATCCATCCATCCATCCATCCGCTACACCAATTTATTTCAACACAGGGTACAATGGCAACTCTAACTTATTTAAGTATATTTTTATGTAAGTATCAAAACTTTTAAAATACTTTTAGCATAAACACTCTTTAAAACCTCATTGGTGTTAGTTAGTCTAATGTTTGCACAGAAGTTTCAGATTGATAAATTCAACAGATGTGAGATCCTTCCTGCTACATCATGTCTAATGAATGTGTGCACTATGAACAAACCTTCAGCTTATAGTTCAAGCAAAAAGAGGTCCTCCTAAATCCTAAATCCTGACAATATACAAGGGAATATAATAATTCAACTCAAGAACAAATTACAAAAAACAGAAAAGACAATGGCTTGAGACTGAATGAGCATTATTCTCAGCATCTGTGGGACTAAAGAAACATGCTGATTTTTGACTGATTGCTTTCAGGATTGATTGAAAAACTCACATTGAGGTTGTTGGAGGAAATCAAACTGAAAATCTCTGTTGTGAAACAAAAACATCAAAATGAAAAAAAAGAAAAAATAAATAGCCTGGAAAGGAGGATAAAAAGTTTTCTTACCTGGCCGCAAGTTTGAAGTCACCAAGCTGGTTAGTCCATTCAGCACACTGATCAGCTTGAGAAGGATTGGCTTTAGATGGATAAATTTATCTCTCTCTCTCTGTCTCTCTCTCTTTCTCTCTCTCTGTCTCTCATTCCCCTCTACGTATTATGTTGCCACACCCTGCAATGAAGATATGAACAAAACATTTGACATTACATATATAAGACATCTATATAAGATTAGAACTCATTTTAAAACACAGAAATCAGCTCCTAGACTACCTTTAATAATAACCTTTTTAATCATCATGGTGTTTGGCATCTTTTTGATATTTAAGGGTAAAATAAAAAACAGAACCTCATGCAAATGATTAGGATGTCATTATTAAGAAAGACCAGAATAGGTCTTATAGACCTATTTAATAGATAGGTATTGCCTTTTTATTCATACTATGTACACAAGGTAGTAGCTGCCTTGGACTTTAAATCTTACTTAAAAAATTCAGTAAAATGTGTTTTATGGAATCAAATATCTTTAGGAAAACTACAAAAGTTTTGCTTTATCATCTTGTTTACCTCTACAGAGCGCAACTTCAGACCCTGATGGTGTATTCCACTTCATTTCTCAGGATTTTGATGAAAATTTGGTTCATAAGTCTGACATTCTGTGGAACAGAAATTTTTTTTGTTACTACAATTTTTTTTTACTAATATTAACAGGTATAGCTACAGGTGATGTATGTAACATGCTTGTTTTATAAACAGGATATCATAAGCACTTCTTTTCCCAAAGTATTGATAATACAAATACAGGGTCCGCTGTAAATCTAACTTGATGGGTTTGGGTAGCTTTATTTTCAAAATGAAAGTTGATATAAAACAACCTTTTTATTTAATAGAAATTTAGATATTGGACTGTTTGTAACTGTTGGCTTTTCTAAACCTGTTTGTGGACTCTGAAGTCCACACCGGAACTGGGTCAAACCCTGTTTTTAATCCCTCCAGTCACTTTTTGGCATTAGGCCTTGGTCCACAAATCTCAAGCAGGCCCACCCGCAGTGTCTGCCAATATTCACTACGTCACAGGATGTGGCTGGTCAGAAGATTGACAATGGAAAAGTCCCATTTACCTGATTGGCTTGATGACAGGAGTAAAAACAACACAGACACAGTAGTCTGTGAGTGTCACGATGGCAGTTTGTAGAGCAATTTGTTTGTATTGTTTCAATATATGACATGATGACATGTCTGCTATCAGTGACACAAAAATATAAATATATGCTCAAAATATTTCTATTTTACAAAAATGTAAAAAAAACACTGTAGAAGAATTAAAGCAAAGTGTGTTTTTCTTCTTTGTACACCAAATATTTGCAGTGAATATATATTTGTAATCTCAAAATTGAATACAAATTATATAAAAAAGTCAAATCAAGCAAAAAGTTCATGAAAGTTTGGGAGTTTGAGGTTAATCTTTGGAGTGTGCACTGGACACAATCTGATTATGTGGTCTAGAGCAGTTTAACCAGCTGTATAGTGTCACCAGATGGTGACATGTGGGTTAGGTTAAACAAAGTTCTAATTAAGAGAATAAATTACTTTTGATAGCAGAAACTAAAACTCCAAATCAGGCAAATAAAAAAGAGTTTTATTCTTGAACAAAATAATCTCAAATGTACTTTAAAACAAATTAAAGTGTATTCATTTGTTTGTAATTGAAATTGTACATGACTGTACTTGTACAGCACTTTTCCAGTCATGTTGAGGACTGAAAGCACTTTTACTCCACATGCCACATTCACAAACACGCATACAGAACTTCCAATGCTCATTTCTACTTTCTCATGCATTCATACCCTTAAAGACATACCAGGAGGCAACATAGGGTTCAGTATCCTGCTCAAGGACACTTAAGCTGGATTTCGGCTTCCGTGTAAGATCATCTACAGCGTCACCAATGTGTGCTCTGTGTAGGTCTACAGAGGCCCGAAGCGCATCTCTTCCACACCTGATGTGGACCCCTGCTTGCAATGCAGCTACGTGGAACAGAACACAATAGAAGTGCAACATGATGTCATGACCATACATTCGAGTGCTAGAGCACATTTCATCTGTGTCAGTTGCCCCAGCCCTGCCATATTCAGATGACATGAGGGTATCAATCCAGTTTCAGGCATACAGCCAGGGGAAGCATTGAGTACTTATTCCTTCTTTTCATTTGTTAGACAACATACAACGTTTAAAACGGGTGTCTTTACTGGAAAATAGTCTTGCAGTTTAAAGTTAAAGTGCATCAGCTGGAAAATCCAATTGAGCTCTCCCAGTGGTTAGGCTTTCCTACCACCAGGATGATGTTAATGATTGTAGGTGGGACATGTCTACTAAATTACATTTACTCAAGAGGACAGATAATTGTTAAATAATTCAATATTGGAGCCATTTGGGGGCAAATTAGAAATAGAAAACAATATAAAAAAAGATATTTTCATTTGCGGCAACTACTAAACAAAATAAATAAATAAATAAAACAAAACATTCATAATTGAAAGATAGTTGATGTCGGCTGTGACCTGATGTTGCTGGTTCATCATCACAGCTCTGTTGAATCAAATCCCAGTTTACTTGCCCAGAAGGTCTGTCTCATTTGTGAAGGTGTGAATGTGCAGATGAACTTTTTGATCAGAGAAGCTTCACATCCAGTTTTGCAAGTCTAAGCCAGACAAGTCTAAGTCTGAATGAGCTGTGTATCCTCTAAGACCTGCAGGACACCACACCTTAAGGGCCAGTTTGAGGCTCTCTGGTTAAGAATCTGATGTAACAGAAATCTTGTGGTGCGGGACGATGGTATCATAGAAATCCCATTAACACATTGAAGCACACATAATGATTAACTCACAGATTAACTGAGAGCTGGTTGTTAAGACTTTAACTTTGGCTTAAACGGAAAAGCAGAGGCACCGTGACAGAAAAAAGACATTTAGATTACTGATTATGTTAAATTTCTCTTTAAATAAAGAATAATGGCTCTTGCTGAAGTGACTTCCAATATAAACAGCTTGAAAATGACTTTTATTCATAAGATGTTTGAGGAGTAAACTGTGGAAAGCAGATTTGAAAACAGAAAGAATGTGGTTAAAAAAGGAACAGTGTTCATGTGTTAATATTAGATCATATTGTCCCACCATAGTGTGAGATCTCTTGTACAGTTCTGGCTTCTGTTTTTGTACATGTAGGTGGAGGGTGGCGGTGCTAGTAAGAACAAAAGTGTGAAAGTTAAGTGAGTGTAAAAAAAGTGAGAATAAACTAAAGCAGGTCTTCTGACTGCACTGCACTCTGATCTATTTTCTAAACCTGTATGTGGGTGAAGAAAAAGCTTTCCTTTTCTTCCCCGGAGTACTTTGTGTATGAATTTTTATCACTGTTGATGTATACTCACTGCAGTAGGTACAGTAGTGCTTTATTAGGTTCTAAAGGCTGCTTCAAAACATGTCTTTTTAACTATTTTATTGGGTGAAAGACCATATTTGTACACTACATAGGGGATGCAAAATGCATCTTTATCCTTGTCCATGAAACCAGTAGAACTGAGCTCACACCTGTCATTACGTTTAGATGACCAGTAATAAATATTGATAAAATAGTTTTTTTTTATTCTTTAAAGAGAGACTACAGGACTATGGCAGTTTATCAGTGATCAGCTCCATAACAACACTTCAGTTTCCATCTTGCATCATGTGATGCAAGACTCTGAAGAATCTGATGAAGTCCTCTTGTAGCATCAACCACTGTTCACGTTCAAAACAGCCACCCCCTTTCCGTGCTGGGAAGTCATAATAAATGTCACTGTGCTATCAAACTAATTTGGCAGGCAGAGTTTTAAAGTTAATACTGAAGATATCTTTCTGCAAATGCATATAAGAGATGCACTGTGACATCTCTTATATGCATTCACAGAAATATGTCATGATTAAAATACATTTGCTTGTCTTTTCCTTGTGATATTTACTTCACAATACAAATGATCATGAAATTAGAGCTTTGGTGTGGTGTACACAAATCTGGTTTTCAATTCTTCAGTGTAATGCGGATGTCTGTGCATGTAAACATAGCAGTCTCTCTACCTTTCAGTACTAAAGCTGCTGTAAAAGTGTTACAGAGATGAACATAATTCAGACTGCAAAGGTTTTCCATTCCATTTGACATCCCAGTATTCTCCATGACTCATGTTTGGGTCACGCATCAGGTATCGGAACACTTCACGGATTACATGCAGGTCTGGGCTGCTTCTCAGTCTACTGTAAGCATGTTTCATAATCCTGCTAGGATGACCTGAAAACCCTCTGCCAAGCTAAATGCAGATCCATTTCCCACATTGACCCCTGTTATTCTGTTTATGCTCCAACAGGCAACCAGCCTCTTAACTGTTATTATTGTCTCGTTGCAGTTAAGTCATCATAGTACATAAGTTCTCTGCGTGCTATAAATATGTCAGAGCAGTGTATAAGAAAACAGACCAGTGGCTATTTTGTGCTGACTGTTGGATAAGCACTTGTAGGTCATTTCATGTTAGCGAAGCATTAAGCTTCATGGTAATTTGATGCTATAATTATAATTATCTTTAACTGAAATGATATTAGAACAAAAACAACCATTCTTTTGCTATAATTACGAATCGTATTAATTTAAGTCTTTTATTTTTTTATTTTGTTTCTTGGTATAAAGAATAATCTTTATCTTTTAGTTTGAATTATTTGTGAAAGCTATTTATTTCTAAATTAATTCAAAGTCCATTATTCAATGAAGTCCCTTTTGGTTGTTTATACATCTCAAATACCACAAACACTTTGCCAGGTTGAAGGACAACAGCGTAAATGAAAACCTAAATCCTAACACTTTATTTTAACCTGTCTTGGTTGGTTTCATGTAGATGTAGCAATTTTAGGTTTTATCAGGAATCTAAGTTAGATCAGCAGGTTGTGTATAATACATCATTATATTCATGCCTGGATGATTGTGAACCTGAGTGTATCAGTGTGACCACTTGCTATCCAACTACTCCGGATGGTGTTATCGTGACTTCCAGTACTATACAGTTTGAGACGTTAGAGTAATTTTGGACAGGGATCTCTTCTTTAATCCTTTAATGCTGTCTGTATCCTAATTGATGTAAACAGTTTCTGAGACCTTTTGCATCACTTTAAACATGACTTAAAACCCTGTTTGTTCTTATTTATTGAGAATATGACAACAATAATTTTGACATATCACATGGTAATAAATGGTTATAATAAATGGTTAATATACAAAAATCTTTTTCAAAAATTTTGTTAAAGGCTTTAAGACAAACCTTACTTCAGACTTACTAATAGAAGAACTTTCTATCTTAAATTGCCAACCTTTGATTTATTATTGGCTAAGGAAGAGACTGAAAATCGCACAAGATTTGATATCCACATCTCTGTTTTGTAACTGTGGGAAAAGTTTGCAGATGACTGTTATTCCTGTTAGGGATGAGGACACTGGTTTCTGTAGATTGAGAAGAATTTAAATTTAATAATGAAGAATAAAAGAAGTTGAACATTTATTAAACATTAAAACATGAAGGGACAAAACATTAAGACATACAGACACGGTACGAGGTCATAACCCGGGGAGAATAATTTCCAAAGATCTGTGGCCCCACAGAAGTCTGGAACTATTCAGCCCTAGTCAGATAGGGGAGCTTTGTTTAAAGACTTTGGTCATGTGCGTCAATCTATCCCTGATGGAAGGACACCAGCACACCGGCCTTCCTTCGGCGACAACAAGACCAGGGTCTTAGCAGATGGTTTACTAAGGTCAGAATGACATCAGTTTATGAGCCTCATTGTCAGACCTTCCAGCTAGACATTAATTAAGAGCAAGGTAATTAAGCTAATACATGAAATTCCTCTACAAGTTATTAAAGGTGGTCTGGAACATTCTGATTTATATAAATAGATATACACATTTACATGACAAACTAATAATGCTGCTGTTAACAGAAATTGAGCTGCTCAACAAATAACTACTTTAGACACATGCTCATGTTTATAATCATGATCATCAAGCCATAAACTTTTGTTTACTAATTGATCAAACATTGACTTTTTCACGCTGGTAAGAAGTTGTGCTGCACGGGAGATTTTCTCAATTTCTTTCTGCTCTTTTAAGACTTGTTATAGCCAGTCTCTATGGCAACAAGGCTTATTAACCACCGGGATGAACTGATAATGCTCTCCAAATTCAAGATTATCAGTGAAGTAACATTTAAAATACCAATAATATTCAAAAGAAAGAGAAGAGAATCCAGGGCAGGAGTGAAGCAGAGAGAAAACGGTAGAGATTTAAACCATTTCCTCCAACTGTTGTGATGGATAAAGTTAGATTGCTAGCTAACAAAACTCATGAGCTCCAGGTGCTAACTGAACATATCTTAGATTTTAATCTGTCTGTAGACGACTTTAAAACGGTCCGTGCAGACTGCAATAAACAACTCAGTGGAAACCTAAAGGGAGGTGAAGTTGCAGTAGTGGTTATCCAGCGTTTGATGGTCCCCCTACAGCTCAGTCGAGGACCCTGAACACAATAGAAACAACAGCTGAAATTTGATGTAGCTTTACATCAGAACATGCCAATAAACTGATACCCTGGAGCTGAAAATCTTTTTCTGGGTGTGTTTGTATAAATCTTCTTAAATTTTAACCATAACAGTTTCTCGAATCAAATGCAAACGAGAGAAGGATAAAATCTACATACAGTATAGAAATGTTTCATGAAAAAAAAGAAAGTTGAAATCTTGCCTGAAAAAGCCTTTTTTAAATGCTGGCAGTCTTTTCACTCCCCCTCATGCCACTGAAAGATGGGGGAAATGATTATGTTCCCACGTGTGAAACAAAGCTCTCTGTGTGATAAAAAGCATTTCACAAAGTGTTGGACTGACACATACATAATTGTTTTCAGGAAGAGATAAGCATATGTAGACGCAGTACAATGACACTATGAATAAATTTAAATATTTTGGCCCAAAATGTCAAAAAGACAACTTTTTCATCTGATAAAACATATGATTGACACGTGAGGAACTGCAATGCTCATATAGTACTAACAGAATCATGTATCCTCTAAAGTTTCTACTTTAATAGGCTGTGAGAAAATTATTCAATTTTTAAAGTTTTGCGATAAATATCTGAGTTTAGCTATTTGGTGAAAAAGTTGTAAAAATATACAAAATAGGCAGAATAGGGGTGTGTGTAAAACAAAGCCACCAACTTCCCTTTAAAGCTTCCGCAGTTGAAGTAATATAATATATTCTCATCACCAGCTTATATACCGAACAGAAAATGTCTTCAGAAACACAAAAGATTAATGCTTCTTTCTTATTCTTTCATCCTGTCTGTCACTATAGAAAAAAAAATCAGCAAATAAGGTTCAGGGTTCAATTCCAGCAGATCCTAAAACAGGGAGAATGTCACATGAACATAATGTGGGATAATACTGCAAGTCATTCTGATTAGGACTATTAAGCTTGCATAATGTACTGTATTATGGAAGGAGGGGTGGCAGCCAGAGAGATGGAGTTGGGCCTGTTGAATTGTTCTTACATTGTTGTTTTTCTCAGTCACAGTTTTAATGCCATAATATGAAGTTGTTTTATCTGAAATTGTGCCAAAATACTGAGGATTTGAGGTCAGCCAGCAGACACCACTGTATTCCTCTCATATGGATCTAGAGCAGGGGTGTCTAAGTTCAGTCCTCGAGAGCTACCATCCAGCACCTTTTAGATGCAACCCTTCTCCAACTCACCTGAATCAAATGGATGCATTAAAGTTATCTTAGTTGTAAATTTATAAAAAGGAAAATGAAATTATCTTTTAAGTCCTGTAAATGGCAAGTATACAAGACTCAGTGTTGACTTAAAAAGATCAAAATAAAAATACACATTACTTTACATTACAGTCATTTAGCAGACACTTTTCTCCAAAGCGACTTACATCTAAGAAAAAGAACAACACAAGCACTAAATAAAACAGTAGAGGACATCATAGATAAGTGCGGTTGAACTGCTGTAGCCTGTAGTGCTAGGGGCACTGCGTTTTTTTTTTTTGTTTTGTTTTTTGTTCCCAGTGTTTCTATTGTACCGCAGTTAATTCAGTAAAATTTACATTCAACCTTAATTTGGAAAAAGTGGTAAAACAATGAATAAATGAATGAATTTTTGTAAAAGATAATAAAAACAGATTTTCCATGATTTGTAGTTGTTTCAGAACCACAAATTTATGGAGTCACCACAATAAAGTTCTACTGACTTATCTTTGCTCAGGATTTCGATGGCTTTAGTTGCAACATCTGTGCATTATTTTTTAGAAGAGAATATGAAACCATTTATGAGAGTCGCCTAATTAATACCAATATAGTTTCTTTTTGGCTAAGTCTTGACATTAAAGAAAAACATGTTTTGTATTTGAAATAGTTAAATAATTTCATAACATCTACTGGTGATGCATCTGCATTGTCTTCCTCACTGGTTGAATCTTCTCCAATGTTGTCCTTTGTGTTTGTGTAATCTAATCAACCCAACGCAGCACTAGATGCCAGTCCTTACTCGTTGCATGCCTGAGGGTCATAACAGCTTAGTTTCACACTCATCACCCCTTCATCTATGCCTTTCTGCCAGGTACTGCCATCTCATGGTTAGGAATTACTATTGCACTGGCAATGAGAAGCCGCAACAAGCATGTACTGTAAGTTGGAGAAAATCTTAAATATATTATTAAAATCCCCATAACTAACTTGATGGTTGAGCCAGAGTTTTACATTTTTTTTCATAAATACTACTGCAATAACTTTTTTTTTTTACTCTTGTCTGTGGATCCATCCATCCATATATAAAAACATATATTAAACTCCTCCCTCACCCACCCTTCCCATTTCCCTGGGTAGAGTGGGTGGTTGTTCCTCTCAAGCCGGGGTTCTCTACCAGACTCCTGGGAGCTTGAGTGTCCTACGCAGTATCTTCGCTTTTGCTAGAACTGCGCTTTTCTGGACAGAGATGTCTGATGTTTCCCCATTGGAGCCATTTCTCCAGTGTGGAGGACCAAGCCCCCAGTGCTCTCATGACTATGGGTACTATTGTTGCTTTCACCCTCCAGGCCTTCTTCAGTTCTTCCTTGAGGCCTTGGTACTTCTCTAGTTATACATGCTCCTTTTTCCTGATATCCGCATCATTGGGGATGGATATATAGATCACTACGGCTTTCCTCTGCTGCTTATCCATGATCACTATGTCTAGTTGGTTGGCCATTACAATCTTAACTATTGTTACAGCCTGGCTCAAAGGCTGCAACAAAAATAAGGGAGGCAGACACAAGCGGTCCAGTATAAAACAATTATTTTATTTTAAATTAAACCAAAATTCTAAAACATAAACCAAAAAACACCAAGACTGCTCAGATGATCTCCCAGCCACATCTTGGGAGACACACTGAGCTCCTACTAGGAACTGATTATAAATGGTGGCAGAGCACACCGGGCCCAGGTGCAGCTCATACCACTAATCAGACAGCACCTGAAAAGAATTAGGTGTTGGGGCTAAGATCCTCTGGAAGTCCCAGAGGATCTTAGCCCTTTCATTCTCCACCACCTTGGGGGGAGTTTCCCCACTCAGACTTAGGGGTCTCCAGTCTATTTTCTGGAAAGATGTTCCTATAAACTCGGCCGGCTACTTGGTTATGTATTCTTTACCTGCCAGTATCTTGCACCCTTCTGTGAGGTGCTGGATTGTTTCAGGGGCTCCTTTGCATGGTCTGCACCTGGGATCCTGCCTGGTATGGTAGATCTGGGCCTCGATCACTATGGTGCTCAGGGCTTGCTCCTGTGCCTCTGTGCTGTCTTTCAGTCCACCTTTCTCCAGCCATTGGTAGGATTTGTTCAAATCGGCCACTTCGGTGATCTGCCGGTAGTACGTCCCATTCAGGGGATTGTTCTCCCATGATGATTGTTCCATCTCATGTTCCTCCAGACTCCATTGCCTGAGACATTCACTAAATGCTTCATCCCTTGTTACCCTCTTCCTTATGTACTCGTGGAGCTTGGATGTTTCATCAAAGTGGTCATATATATATATATATATATATATATATATATATCACTGCTGTCAAATTTAACACGTTAATTTTGGAGATTAATATAAAACATTTAATGTATAATATATATGTATAATAAATTTTTCTGGTGTTTATGCGACTGAAAAGTCTGCATTTGATGTCATGAACAAGCAGCAGGAGGCTTCCCATTCTGTATCACTAACAGGTGACCTGTCTTGGCTCTGGCTGCAGCTGCAGCCATGAGGAGAGGACACCCGCATGACTCCATGTATACAGCCAAAATGAATAGCGTATGATCGCACCCTATGTAACAGGATGTTAATTAAAAAGTTAGTCATTGTCAGGTCGCTCCAAAATAATATATGCACATTTTTGACACTTACTGAACCACTGTGTCTATGCCTCTCTGAGACACAAGCTTGCAACATGTCTTAGTCTAAGCTGTATACTCAAAAGTACACAAAGGAGTGGGAATCAAACCCAGAATTCAAAGCCTATTATAGAGTAATCTGCAGACGTTGCAAAGCTGAATTTATTAATCGTTGAAGTAGTTCGTCTCTGGCTTGTCACCTAGAAGCAAAGCATCCTACTGAAGCTAATTCCACTGAGCCTCACCAAACAACACTACTTGAGGGCAGTACTTGAGGCCACATTAAAAAAACCTGTGAGTGAAAAAAAATAATAATATAGGGAACAAGACTATAAGTCAATGTTGATTAGTGATTATTATGTTACAGGTGAGAAACTGCTCACATTTACACAAAGCTAATACAATTTTAATTCAATTGCACATTCTTTGTGTTTATTTTGCATTAATGTTTATGATTTGTTTGTATAAATCCAATACAACTCTTGTTTTTTATAGAAAATAACCAAATTAATCGCTATTAATCGCAATCAATGAAAGAAAACTAGATTTTTTTTAATCTATTGACAGCCCTTAT
>JBAMHX010000019.1:21628255-21651796 GCA_037177515.1 Pseudomugil tenellus
AGAGGTGTGGGGGTCAAGAGAAGCCCCCCCCCCCCCCCCCCCAGCCACCCCTTCCCCCCCTTCCTCTCCCCCCCTCCCCCATTCCCTGCTTATACAGCCTAGCATGGAGATGCACTCATTCGTGTGTGTGCGTGATAACGAGGAGGAGGAACGGCAGCAGGTGGAGCCACCATAGGAAGGGACTGGGGAGGACCGCTCGGGTGAGGGTGGGGCTGAGAGTGGGTGTGGGCATGGGAGGCTCTGGGTAGGGTGGAAGTGACCCCTGGGTGAAGAGGGTGTGGATAGGAAGAGGAAGTAGAGGAGGAAGAGGCTGGTTGGAGTTGGTAGCTTGCTGCCGATGAGGGCCCAGAGGAAGAGGGGGTTGCTTGGGAGCTGCTGCCCCCCTTTGAAGGCTGCTGTGGAGGTGGAGTCTGGTTGAGCTGGATGGAAATGTCAGAGGAAACATCGGAGGGGCTGCGGCCCCGCTGCGGTGGAGCCCATGAGTCTGGATGGAGGTACTGGCCGCTGTAGTCACTGCAGTCAGACATGCGGGGGCGGTAGAGTGCAGGGTGGGGGCGGTAAAGCTCTTCCTCAGCATACCGCTTCATGAAGAGGTAGACAGACATCACTCCTGCACCCTGGAACAGAGATAGACACAGGATGAGGTCACAGTTTCTAAAAGAAACGTCCTTAATGTGGAGACAAAACCTTTTTTAATGACTTTTTTTAAACATACGGGTCTAATCATCAGCCAACAATGATTTCAAAACTTCCTTTGACATTTACAAGATAAATGTTGTATCAAAATCACCATCAGGGACTCTCAAAATGCTTTCTCCAGTAAATTTCATAAAGAGAATATTACAGACAGCATCATACTGCAAACAGGGATACTGGAACAAAAAACAACATACAAACAAAAACGGCAATCTACAACCGCATGGACCCCAACATGACAACACAACAAATAAAAAAGCAGTTGTATAATAATTAACTATCTCAAATAAACAACAACATGAAGCTGCTGTATGCTATGTCCATGTCTATTGCTTTCAGTGTAATTATACCTTTAGTGATTCTGCACCATAATTCAAATTGCATCAATAACCTTGAAGAAAAAAGGCATTTCTGTAAATTTGATTTTCAAATTTTACATTTCAAATTAAATTTTCGTACTTATTTTCTGGTGTGTGTTTTGAAAATTAAATTGTAATGTGCTTTTCTTCATTAGTTTAATTTAATTAACAAATGAGCAGTCTTGAAGAAAGTGAAAATGCCGTTTGAAATGTTTTTTTATTTTATTTATTGTAAAAAAAAATAAAAAAATTATTACAATTTGAAAATGAAAAAGCATTTCTTTTAATCAATTTTAATTTAAAATATACAGTACAGATTTGCATCCATATTATTTTTCGGACATATTACTGTTCATCCACAGACAATGACACATGTCAACAAATTGAAATTATCGGAAAACTTTTTAAAGTTTTTTTGGCAGCTAATGTGCTATAAACAGAAGAAGAAACAGAAAAAAAGTTAGTCGGTGTCATCGAAACAGAATGCATTTCCTCCATCTCACTTCAGAAACACATGCATCATCATTAAAATAAAATGCCGCGACTCACTAAGGTCAGTCCTGTTTATTAGCCCGCCCTCAGTCAGCACTGCCCACAAAGACCTGGGCTGTTTTTATTAGTTTCTCATTTAATAACACACCACAAGTGAGTGATATGGGTGGCTGCATAAATCCAATAAATACAGTGCAGGGCAGCTACGCATGGATGCACACAGAAAGAATCAATGCAAAATCTCTCCTACAATTAAAAAGAAAATAAACATTTGAAAAACTTGATGTAATAAAAGCATCGACACACAATGCTATAAAACACAATGAACCAAATGGAAATGTTTAAAATATAATCCGATCGTGGACTGTGTTTCTGCTGACATAACAATGGACAGGACTAGTTAAATAAGAAAAAGAAAGTGACCCCAGGTGAGTGTTTTCAGGGCAACTCATCTTGACTTATGTGAACAGATCCCCCGTTAGCTCCCTCATAACCATGGTTCAGGGTCTGTTTTTAGTTTTTTTTCTTTTTTTGCATTTATAGTGCATTTTTTTCTTTTTTCTATCCTCTTTTCCTCCACGCAGAGACAGAACAGCAGCCTTGGGGCATGTCACCACACTTGCACTCTATCATCCTCTTCTGTTTATAAAGTTTGATGTCACATTCATTCCGTTCTTGTGTTGACTTGCAGGTCTGACTGTCCATAATACTGCCTTCATTAGCTTGTTGGGATTCCCGTGACAACTTTATTGCTCTTATCTGAAGAATGAAATGATTGAAAATTACTCTATTAATCCCAGAGGGAAATTCAAATTCTGTAGTCATTTGGTCACTTGTTGTGGTTTGTTAGACTAGGTGCACTAGCCGCACACATCAAATACAAATCTCTTTTAAATGACTCAAATGTAATGTAATGTAGGTGACAGCAACTAAAGGGATGTGAAGTTGCACTACTGGTTAACCAGTGTTGGTGTCATCCTGTACATGTTACTGTTAAAGAGAAGATCTGCACAAGAGACATCGAACTAGCTGAAATGAGCCAACAACTTTCCTGTTACCCCTCGACTCTGTCACCCTGCAGCTCAGTCAAGTCTCTGAACACAAGTCATCTTCCTCCACAGGATGACTTCCTGAAACCCCCTCTGCCTCCATCTCCATTCTGTCTAAAAACCCCTCTGCCTCCACCTTCACTCTGTCTAAAACCCCCTCTGCCTCCACCTCCACTCTGTCTGAAACCCCCTCTACCTCCACCTCCATTCTGTCTTAAACCCCTTATGCCTCGACCTCCACTCTGTCTGAAACCCCCTCTGCCTCCACGTCCGCTCTGTTTCCTGTAATCAAGTCATGAAACAACTGATGAAACTGAACCAGAACAAGGCTGTAGGTCCAGATGGTGTCAGTCCCAGAGTTTCCAAGAGTTTCCAGACAACTATGTCTGATTCTCCAGCACCAGTCAGAAAGGAATTCTGCTGATGTGGAAAACACCTGCCTTTTTCCAGTATCTAAAAAACCACAAACAGAAGAACTAAATTACTACAGAATTTGAATTTCCCTCCAGATTATTAAAGTATTTTTCATTTTATTTTCAAAATCATGGTTGAAGTGTCTCTTCTCTGTCTTTAGCACCCTGCATCACATATTATGCTTCATGTTGTAGTAAGCATCTTATTTTGAACCAAAGATGGAAATGTCCAATAAAATTCATTAGTTAAAATATGCAAATAAATCTTAAACAAAAGAAAGTTATCCCAATCAGGGTTACCTCACATTGCTACCTGCTGGAAACAGACAAATCAGAGTTGAGATTTTATTTGCTCTGGGAGGATTTGGCTGTCTTTCCTTCTTTTAAAACATATTTCTATCCATCTGTATCCAGTTCAGGCTACCCCTAACTATTTATTGAATTAAATGTTTGTAATTTATCTGTGTTGGAGGAGCGCTCCTGAGGCACGCCTGTACCGATGTTTTGTTGCTCTGACTGATTGCAAGTATGTTATGCAACTGAGACCAGTGGGATTTGGGTTAAGAAAAGTCTGATGGAAATCTTAAAAATACATTTGAAACATCAGAATCAGGAGCACTATGGTAATCTGTTACATACCACCATCAAGAAGGCAACAAGATCAACAAATCCCTCATAATTTTTCCAGACAGTTGACAAAAAGCCTGGAAGCTGCATGTTGAGAGGAGCTATTATCACAAATGTATTCATGTTTTTATTCAAGCATCCGCTGAGGCTTTTCAGCTCATTCCCTATTCATCCACAACATCATCCAACAACAACTCTGAAGCATGAACATTGAGAAATTAATGTTCATGCATTAATTCGGTGGGGTGAAATTAGATCCAACCCTCAGAAAGACAAGCAGAGAAACTGATGAGGAAGAGAGAGAGAAAGAAAATGAGACCGAACTGAGTAGAAATAGGCAAAAGAGCAAAATAAAAATTAAAGAGAATTTGTCGAAAAGACAAGTTGAATAATAAGAAGCACAATGGAAGCACAATAGAAAAAAATAATAATGAGGGGAAATGTTAAGTAAATAAACTACAAAAAGATGTTTGGAGATACAAGAGAACGTTAACAGAAAAAAAAAAAAAAAAAAAAAAACTATTAAGGAGGGGAGAAATGGGAGGACAGGGAGTAGGCAGGAAGGATCCTGGAAGAAAAATTAGCTTAGAGAAGAGAAGAACAGATAAAATATGAACTGAGGGAAACCAAGGATGAGAAGAGGGATGAAAATAGACATGAAACAGCAAAAAGAGAAGAGAGAGCAAGAGGAGAGGGGAGGAGAGTAGACGTGAGGGAAAGGGACAGCTGATGATTAAAAGTGGGGATGAGAAGAAACGAGATAAAAGTAGAGGACATATTTAAACAAGGTTGGAAGAGAAGATGTGAGGAAAGAGCACAAGTAAGAGAAAGGACTTAAAAATGGGAGGAATAAAGGATAAAAGAGGTGCAGCAGAAACCCCCCCAACCTCTTCTTTGCCTGATGCATAGAAAGCGGTGCTGCGACGGAGCTGCTGCCCTCAAGTATTCAAGCTATTAACATTTATGAATATTGATGATGAACTCCTACGCAGGCACTTTTTAAATGTGTATTTAGACGAATAAGGCTACATTTCATCAGCTACAAGCAGTGTGTGTGTGTGTGTGTGTGTGTGTGTCTGTGTGTGTGTGGATTCACTTGCTTGAACATGTGTGTTTATCTAAACTGTGTTTGGGTAACATCCAAGCCATATTCCAAACCATCTGTGTGTGTGTGTGTGTGTGTGTGTGTGTGTGTGTGTGTGTGTGTGTGTGTGTGTGCACCAACTCTGTAAATGCAAGGCATCAGTTCATATGTGTCACTGTGAATTTCTCAGTATGTCCAGCTTCATGAGTGTGGACACAAAAATAGGAAAAAACAACTACAAAATTATTCTTTTTTTTAATATTTCTGACATGGGTCAGGCTACATGCAGCAGTTCCAGGCTTTCATGCATGAACTGTTTGGGTCTGTTTGTGTGTGTGTGTGTGTGTTTAAGTCACCTCTTTGAGGAGGAATGAGGAGGCAGCAAAAGCAAAGGACCAGCCATAGTGGTAGTGGAAGAACTGCTCAGGCTCTCTGGGTCGATTCATCACTTCATCATTAATGCTAGAAATATATAATACCAAACCCACCACCAGACTGAGACCTGGAAAAAGCCAAAACAAGCAAAAAGAAAAATAAGAAACTACACAAACATTACAATGCATTTGCAACAGAGCACAGAGACAATTCAGCTACATGCGGCAGTTCTTTAGGGATAAAACTGCTCGAGACGTTTCTGATGACAAAACATTGTTCTGTTATCTAAAACTTCATGGAACAACTTCCAGGCAGTTCTTATCTTTGTACAAACACAGTATTGTATGTTGCATGAGGTCTCCAACTCCTGGATGTTGACAAATGAGGGCCAAACGGGGCCAGTTTATCACCTTTACTGTTCATTAGAAAAACTTCTCTAATTTTGTTCCGCTTCACATTGTGAGATCTGACCTTAGTAGATACAATATTCACATATTTTATGATGACTAAGTTTAGAGTTTCAGTTGCATCACTTCAAACCAATAATCATATTAATCCTGAAATTGTTTCTTTTAATTTTCAAACAAGGCAAAAAATGTCTTTTGCTTCGTGCCATTTTTATTTATTCCACACCAGAACAATATATACTAAAATTTGTGCATCTTAACAAACCTAAGTATTTCCTTTAATTTGATCCCCAACAAATTCAAATAGACCTTGCAGAAATAAACTCCTATACTATTTGTAATTTTCAAGGCCAAAAAATACATGTACATGGCACAGGGCTCCAAGAGTTTAAGAAAAAAGTCTAAAAGCTGAAAAACTAAACTCCCTGAAAAACGTACTCCATGGAGATTTCTGCTCCTGAATAAGTGTTGCTTATTAAGTGCACACAGAGGCTGAAGCATTATTCATATTTTGGGAAGTTACTGAGCATGCCAGATGAAGAAAAGTGGATAATGCTCAGAAAGGAAAAGCCATGTTGGGATTCAGTGATTCATTTAGGAAATTCATATTAATAAGATTATTTTTTTCCTAAAATTCATCTCTGCTTAGTGTCAGCAAGGTATAAATTCCACAAATACACATTATCTGTATTGTGTTTAACATGCAGGTCTTTTACTGTATTTATTGCATATTTACATTTAATTAAATAGTTCTGTAGAATCATCACTATAACAGTTTGTTTTGTTTTATTATTTTCTACTTATGACTTTTACTTGTTTTGCTGTGTTTTACTTTTGATTACTTCTTAGTATATATCCACTGGCATGTGTTGACATATTTGGCAAATGAGGCTGGTTCTAATCTATATTTCCAGAATACTGATTTCCCTTCTTGTCAAAAGAGACCATGACTAAGCATGACTGCATATACTTCTTTTGTAGGAAAGTGACTATTTTTAATTGCACCTTTATAAATCCAGAGAACATGTCTAAGTGGTTGTATAAGAAGAAATAAACCACCACCTTCAGCCCCGTTGCAGCACATTGTTTTACGGAACAAGTTCTTAAACAAAAGTCAAACATGTGCTCAGTACACTATGCCAAGGGGATTATTGCAAAAGACAAAACATTTCATATAGAACAGAAGACAGAAAAAACCAAAGGGACTGTAAAGCTCCATCCAGCAGTTGAAACAAATGAAAAAAGGGAAAAAAATACAAATAAGAAGAAACCTAAAGGGTGTAAGGCAAGTGCTGCATTTCCTTTGCTACTTTGTAAGACTAATCTCATCTGAATGGGCTTGAATCTTTGTGTATTCCTGCGTGTGTGTATGCATTGTAGCTGGATTAATTAATGAATAACCCTTCCGGGTTGTACTTTGAATAGACTGAGAAAACCCAGAAAACAGGCAATGCTGTTGCAGGAAGATAAACAAGAACAAAGTCACGCACACACTTAAGAACATTCAACTCCCCCAAAAAAACATTTGCACACAACACACACATAAAGAGAAGACAAATCCTGGTCCATGTACAGAAACACATATCCACACATGGTCACTGTCATTAGGATTGTGCTGCTTCGTCCCTGTTGACACACTAATTACTACACCTGACCTGCAAATCCAGCAGTTAGCCCTGATGCACACATAGCTGCTAAGTAATCTTAGAGCTATTCATCTCTGCAAAATATGTATGATAAGTCATTAAATCACTTAAGATTAAAGTAAAACATGACTAACAGCATCTTTAAAAGCCTACATTCCCCTCTTAGTCTATTCTACTTCCTTATTAGTCAAATTAGTAAGTTTAATTTGATGCAGAATGTAAATACATAAATATCAGAGGAAAGTGAGAAATAGAGCTGCAATGTCAAAATATGACCGTTAGATGGCAGTGTTGGAACTTCATGTTCTAAGCTTTTACAACATGAACGTGCACGTGCATGAAAAACCGTACACACTCGCAGAGAAAAGGATAAAACACATTAAATAACAGAGAGTATACGAGGAGTGAATAAATGAGCAGAGGACGGACATATAGGAGGGAATGAATAAAACAAGTGGTCTGCAGCCACCATGTTGGAACATGAGGGTGAACTGCAACGGCTGACCAGCTTCCATGATAAAAATATGCACACAAACAAGACAAACTGCAGATTAGGCAGCCGCCATGGGATATTTTTACCAAATTCTTTCAATAATGGGTTTTCTCTTCCCTGCGGTGGTTAAAATATCTGCAGATTTGCTCTAGAAAAGAATGACTCTTCTACAGCATGAAACCAAGACTGAATACAACTAAACAGCTTAAGTTTTGTGAATTATAGTTTTAGAGGAACATCAATGATAAACATATATTGATTTCTGAACTCATTCTTCCCATCAGACATGAACAATTTAACTTAAATTTCAAGTGTTTTCCAGAGAGCAGGGCTTAAAATCTTTTTAGAGAAGTGCTGATAATTCCATTCTGTTCAAAGTACCTCTGACTTTATCATTTCTCCCTCATAACTACATGACAAAAAGTCCTTTGTCTGATTCTGTCCTCTTTTCTAGATAAAAGGTATATATATACTTCCTTTCTTTATAATAAAATTGCTTTGAACTTCTCTTTAAAAACTTTAATATGTAACATACAGATTCTGCAATATGGACATATCTTATCTGGGTGTTAATTTGCACATATCTTGTTTCCTGTTGTGTGTTTCAGATACGCTTAGTCATCTGAGCATGATGAGCATGTGCAAGCATAACTGTGTTTTGGTCTATTTTGGCTTGGTGACAAAACTATGACATCATGTGTCCAGTCAGCAGTCCACCATGCTAAGCCAGCATCTGCGATGCAAAGCTCCCTCACGCAAAAATAGAAAAAAAAGGTGGGAAAAATATTTAATTAAAAAAAAAACAAAAACAAACAAACAAATAAAAAAACTAAATACAAAGCAATCTTAGCTCATTGCTGCAGGTAACTGACCAAAAACATGGGAGCTGCAGTGACACGAAGAGGTGACGTCACCCTGTTGGCTGCAGCTGCTCCTCTTCTCGACATGACTCTGGTAGATGAGACAGAATGCTTTCACAGCTTTTGTCTCTCGGTGAAACAGTCAGGCTGCATGGATTACAGCTACAAAGGTAATCAGTTTCTCTCTCTAAGAATGCTGTTGGCATGGTGACTGTCAGCAGTCCCTCTTAACTAATCCAGGTGGCAGACAGCAACCCAGCATCACTGCCTGATGACCTTTACACCCTTTCCACCTGATTCAACACTGCTGTGGTGATTCTAGACTGGGATGACCCAGGTTCCACAGCTGTAAAAACATTCCACAATAATCCCACAACCAAAGAAGAGTAGTGATATTAAGACTGAATAATCTGCGTCTAGTTTAGCTCAAATCTTTGGAATGAAGGGCCACAGAGACAGACACACTGATGGAGCCTCTTCTATTGGTGATCCAATCGGCAAGCTGGGTTTATGGTGCCGTTTTCTCCCCACAGGCACCATTCAGTGGATCATAAACTGTCATACCACAGTGAAAGGATTTTCTGAAGAAGCCCGAAGATGGCGTAGGTAAGAATTACTGACATCTAGTGGTAAAGATTCACATAGAAATGATTTCAAATACCAAGTACAGGTGTAAATGGATCATGGTTATCAGTGGGTAAAATTCTTCTATTTACCTTTTTTAGTGGACCCAGTGATTACCGGTTACTACTCTTAAGCATGCTGGTGTCTCTCAAGTGCTGCTCTAGTACCTGTCAATCTAAAGGCCCTTTTACTCTCAACACAGTAGACAGATTTGCAGATGGATGGACAGCTATAACTGTCTCCTACATCGGTTACTCACATAATTTGGTCTGGTTCCAGGAAGCTTATCTATCTGTCACTCGGTGCGGAAAATTGAGCAACAAGAGTGAAAACTGGGGGGGGGGGCAGTGTTGACATGTATAGCTGACATGTAACTGGCGAAAGGAGCAAACCAGAGAAGAAGAGTAACAGAAACACAGACTGTGTCCCAGTACAGAGTCTGCATACTTCTAAGTACACAGACTACATAGGCTATGGAGTGTTCTACGTAGTCTGCACAGTCCAAAGTGAGCCTCCTGTATGAAATGAAATCACAGATGTGGTCCAGACTTCTGTTGCCGAGCAGAATTATCCAATTTATGATCCAAATATTTAATAAAACCACATAGATTTATAAAGAAAAATACAGAAAATTGCCCCAGTTTTTTGGACTGTGTTTATTTTTTATTAACATATGTGTCTAAATTAAAACATTAATGTCAGAGAAAAATAATCCTGGTCAGATGCAATTAATAAGATTCATGTGTGGTTATGGTACACAGTGCTGCTTGTCTCCTGAAACAAATATATGTGCTTATATGCATAAAATAATGTCCTCTCCTGCACTAGACTGCTGCTAATTCCTTTCCATGTGGCACGCAGTGAGTTCTGGGTGATTGGAGCCCGGGAAGGATACATAGCATGAACACTTCGTTTTAAGCTAATGTGACCCCAAACGAAGTGCGCATTTGATGTGTGGATCTGAAGCATCCTTTGAATTGGGACAGCACTGGCACGCCAGTATGACGTATGCGGACTTTGAATCCGCACTTCGAACCGCAAAAATCAAACGCACCCGATGAAGAAGATGCAGAATAAGATGTTGAGGACACAACTGTAGACATGGTGGGAGTGTTTAAGGAATAGTTGTGTGATTGTGTCTGAAACTACAGCCACAAAGTGGGGTCAAAACGTTGAAGTGAACCATGAACTAAGTACTGGCCAGTGGTGGAGAGCTGACTTTAAAATGGCAATGTAAAAGATTCATGGACATATGGGGGCAGCAACCTATGCGGTTTAAAATAGATGTCCTCATTTCTGCACGTAAAGGATCATGAATGGGATTGATACTGGCACTTTTAAAGCTCAGAGACAACAGTTAAAAAGTACAGTAAAGATATGGGAGCTGGCATGTAGGGGGACCATGGCAAGTAGAGCTAAATGGCTCATTCGTACAGAAAACAACAGTTTATTAAAGCAAGAAGTGTTAAAAAAAGAAAAAATGCATCAACCTCTTTAAACAAACTCCAATAGATTAGATTATACAACCACTTTTTATTGTAATACATATTTGTGTCACTATCATTTTATTTTGTTATATACTGCGAATTTAACTCTTTAACTCTTTTGGAGACAACAACCTCACTGAGTGTCCTCTCTAGTATATCACCTGCCAATCGTCCTCCATCAGCCTCCATGACAGAAACTGGCTGCAGAGCATGATAAAAAAGAGAGCAGCAGACTCCTCTCAGATGGAAGGATCATACAGGACTCCTCACATGTTTTATTTAGTTTGACTGGCTCCCCTGAGAACACTAGTCTAGGCAGCAAAACGCAGAGGAGAAAAGCAATCTTTGTTTCCATGGCAATTAAAAAAAAAACCTTATCTTTCATCCATTCCTAGCCTTTATACTACAAATTTGTTAAAACTGAATTTTCCTAAAAAAGAAGTTTCTTATACTTCCTTATGCAATATGCTTTCCACAGAAACATCAAGTTCAAACATTTGTTTTGCATGTTGTAAAGCTGCTTTAACACATTGAACATTAAGTTCTTGATGGGAAATTGTAAGATCAATCCATTTGAATGACTGTGAAGCTGATTGCTTTACATATAAAAATAGATTAAATGAACTCATTAATCCACAATTCATTCCATACTATGCTATTTTCCATACCATTTAATTTAATTCAGGGAAATGAGTAGTTGGAGCGTATTCCAGCAATCATTGGGACAGAGGTGGGGTACACAAGTGGACAAGCTGCAAGTCCATCACAGGTTAATATATTTTATGTGTGCTGCATTGTTAATATGAACTAAACATGAAATCATATTGCAAAGAAGTTGCAGGATATCCAAGCAGTTCCAGTTAACTTCTAAAATTCAGTTTAAATCTATTTTGTTGGATGATAAAACCCCAGAAATAGCACAAAGAAACTCCATGAGCACAGACATAAGTGCTTTTTATTCTTTCTGCATGAAGTCAGTCAATTGTCATTCATCTGGACAGAATGAAATGATGCCTGCAAAATAATTTATTTAAACTATCATAATGTTTGGAATTCTGTTTTATTCTAGTGTTTCCATTCCAGTTTCCGGTGTCGTTTTAATGCTTTCAATTTGCAACCAAATGTTGACTGAATCTGGTGTAAACTTTTATCCAAAGCTGTTCAATATATAATGTCTAAACAGCTGTGCCAGGCTTTTCATGCTTCAGTCTAATTTGCATATTGTTATAATGAAGCATTTGCATAGCTTATTTATCCACCTTGCTTGCACAAATTTGCTTTTATTTAAGCTATCATCATATGCATTGTCATGTTTTTTTAGTTATTTACTAATAGCTTTTATAATGTTCCACTTCTTAACTCGCAATTTGAATCACTAAGTTGTTCTTTATTTTATCCCATTTCTTTGCTTGCCTAAGAAAGGCTCCTCAGGGACAAGTAAAATGCTTCTGAAATTTTTAAATTGAATTTCATCCAGTAAGTTTCCACACAGCTACGTGTGTGGAATAACTTTTAACTGCATTGAAGGCTGCTGTGCCGTCTGTTTACTGCAGTGAGGTAAAAGGGAAAAAAATCAACCTCATCATGACTGAATTTTCAAACTGCTTTAAGGTAAAGTAAAAACATGCTGCCAAACATCAATTTGCCCCCCCCCCGCCTGATAGCTTTTCTGGATCAAAACTATTATTTATTAGCAAGGTAAAGTCTGACAAGCTGTCAGCTGGGAGAGACATGAGCCGAGTAAACCCTCTGTCCAGCGAGCTGTCTCTTTTTTATCGCCTATTAGGAATGTTGACTTTTGACAAGCACTCCTCTCTTCTTCTCAGCAGCGTTGCATCTTATCTTAGCGGATAGCTGAGGAAGGAGTTTGACACTTTCACACAGAACTTTCATCTTTTTGTATGTCTGCAGTGTGTATATGAGATGCATGTGACCACTAACTTCATCCACTGCTGTGTGTAAAGGGGACTTTCCATATTTTGGCAAAAAGGGGGAGTTTTTACCTATAGGTGTCACCGTATCGATGGCCTTCAGGAGGCTTATGCATGTTTCACATCTAATATAAAATACATTTATCTTTACTTGTCCTGATAAATTACAGATATTCTTAATGACAGAATATATTTCTTATAAACTGTGTCTCAGTTTAGAAAAGATGTAACAATACATCAATCTACATTAATATATTGATCCCTATCAAAGCGCCAATTACATAGATGCCCAATGCAAACACTGTTAAAAATATAAATACAGCCATCATTTAGTAAAGATGCTTTAACTTTGCACTGGATCTTTGGTTCCCATTTTGATATTTGTCTGGCTTTATTGTTTTATTTCAATTTATCTAAATATGTGAACTCAGGAATAACAATATTAAACAATATTCTATTGTTTTTTTTCTATTTTGATGTGAATGGAAGTTACTGTTCAATGATATTAATGATTCAAGTGATATTATCTCATTTATTGTTGAATCCTGAATCTAATAGAATTCAGATTGTGAGTGAATTTCAGAACACTGCATTGCAATAAATAATAATTTCTAATTATTAATAAGATAATTTCATATATTTGAAGATATATAAGACTGATGTTTTGTTATAAGTATCAGTGTTTGGTGACCTGGAGAGAGTGGGGGTTAATTTAACCTACAGGAGTCAAGTCACCTTATTATTACGTAATATTATTTAAATGTGCCTTAAGGGGCAGATTAAAGAAGATTTATCTTCAATTTGTGCCTTTTTGTTCATTTAAAACAAATTAAAATCATACTGAATATGAAATGAACAAAAAAAAAAAAAAATTATTGTATCATGATCAAACGGATGATTTACACTCCTTCAGCTTGATGTCTGTGCACTTAAATAGTGGTTGTTGGATACGTGTGTCACAGTGTCCCACACGGTAAGCACCTTGATACATTCAGTTTCGTTTGCACCAGAGGCTACTGGTGAGTCTGTCACAACCTTGATTAATTAGTTGGTGGTTAGTTGGGTACGTTGCGTTTTATTTAGAATCTAACTGGAAATGTGACAAAGCCAAATACATAAATAACATTAAAATATTGTGTTATTTGATATTTACAGGATTTCAAGTAGCTGATGAAGTGATTTTTTTTTTGTTTTTTACATTGTTAACCAAGAAGTAAATGAAAATAAATAAAGGTAATATTTATGACTCTATATGAGTTTCAAAACACACATTTTAGTGAGGGAAGTCTTAGGAATAATGTGAATGGTTTGACTATTAAACTATTTACAGTTTTCACGTCTTCAGTTGCTAGGCAACAGAGGGTTTCCACTCAATGGCTATGCAGGCTGTCTCATTTCACAAATGGTAAGCAGCCACGGTAGGCTAGAGTTGTTCGGGCAACCCTGCAGTCTACTTAGCCAGAGCAATCTGAAACGTGTAGACCCTAAACTGAGACAGTTTTTGCTTTCCTTGTGTTTCCAATTTTATCTTGTTTTTAAATCACGTGAGATGATCTTAGAGAGTTTCCTAACTGCAGCAGTAAAATACATTCATATGCATTCAATAATCTAATCTATTGGAGTTTGTTTAAAGAGGTTGATGCATTTTTTCTTTTTTAACAAGCTTGTAATAATGTAGACTGAACATCCTAAACTCACTAATTCCCAGAGTCTAGAAGGCTTTTTTTGTTGTTTATTTGTGAAAAGGTCCCCAAATCAACACTTTGTAATCATGTAAATCAGGTATGTAATCATGATCATCATTTCATCAGGCTCGCAAATCAAAAAGGCAAAAGGTGACGTTTCTAAAGACAATATATCACAAAGAACTGTAAAAAAAAAAAAATCCCTGCACAGAAAAGACGATGCAGCACAGAGAAACAAAGTCCAAAGTCTAAAAGGAAGGACAGGCTGGCTTATGACTTCATTTGTACACCCTAACTCATTAAATTTGACAATCCTGAGGCTATTTCCACAAGGAGATAGAAGTGACAAAGTTTTAAAAAAGATTTAAAGACAAAGTGGGTGTCCATACAAAACCTGTTTTGAAAAACATTGCTGGTGGCTTTTAAAGCATTAAACAGCACAACTCATTCATGTTCTGTTTGAGTAGGTTCCAGTCAGAGCTTTGAAATCTTCTATCCAGCTACTCCTGGAGGTTCCGCAGTCAAGACTCATTATTATTGTATCACTTTCTCTTTCTGAGAAACCAGGTTTGTCGTAATTACATGTGTTTCATAAATACGCTTTGACTTAAAAACCACCAGTATTGTACACTGCCACAGAAATACACCAAAAGTGACAAGACATGGCATGTTGTAAGATGTAGAAAAACATCAAGAAGATGAACAAAGAATCAATGATTGTCAACACAAACACAGCACTTTAATCCCCCATTGTTCTCACTGTTGGCAGAGTTTCTACACACAGGTTCAGAGAAAGGTGGTTTAGCGTTTTGGGTTTAAGGAAAACTATGAGGTATGTGTGTAAACACAAAAAGAAATGGATGGGGTTTTCAGATTCATTCCCTTTGGTACCCGGTTTGATAATCCTGCCTTTCTGGACACACAATACAGTGAGTCCATGTTCCATGTAGACAAATGTTTCAATGATAAAATAAAAAAAATAAAAAATCTACTTTAATAGGTGCACTTAAGCTCATCTCTAAGTGGACTTTGCCTTAAACATTTGCAATTTGTGGAGTTCAGCAAAAATGATAAAACACAAAGAGTCCAAAAGGTTTTATACATATTTTTTAAAAAATCTTGTTATTATTGTGGAAAGAAGGAATGTTCAATTTTGCTTTTTTGTAGTTTTTTGCCTCTCTATGCAATATCCTAATTTTGTTTAAGTCTTAATTTTCGATAATGATATCAACCGATACTGCTATAGTTTGACCCACCCCCGGAAAAATAGATAATTATTATAATTTCTGGTAAACAAGATATATCCTCCACTTGTCTGCAGATACTTTGAAATAATCCCAAAACAAGTAGACCAGTTCACTTCCAAGCTCATTATGTTGCAAGTGACAACCCAGTTTGATGTCACAGCCACAGGCTATAATGTAGTTGGGCCCAACAAAAAAATATATTCAGACAAATATTCATCTCATCTCATTTTGTCATTGTGAGTTAGAGGAGACTTATCTTAAGAATTTTATATATAATATGTAGTGTATATGTTGTGGTTAAACTAATAACCAATCATTTCCAATATCACATTTTAATGCAGACATGGGCCAAAAATATCTGTACCCTGATAATATAAGAAATCTGTAATTATCAGGAGCTGCACAAAGGTTTGCTTAAACTTGCTTAAATTTTCCAAATTTGATTAATCTGCCTGTATTTACTTTGATGCTTTGTCATTAGAAAACCAACCAGTTGTATGTATGTTTAAGAATGTGTATTTATACGACAGAGTCTCGAAGGTTCAGGTTGAATAATTTTAGTTTTATTACCCTTTTCTTTTGCCTGAGCTTTATATTTTTTTTTAATCAAACGCCTCATTCCAAATAATGATAATGAAAATTAGCAAAAATGTTCTCAAAATGTGTATGTATGTTTGGATCTGCAAAACACAATAACTGAATTGCAAAATAGCAGCATTTTCACTCTGCCAACCCCATTTAATGTTTTGTTTAAATACTTTTGTTGTCTTTTAGCTGAATGCGCCCTACAAATAAACCTTTCTCACCTTTATGAAATTGTATTTTCTCAATCTATTCTTTATCATTGTGATGTTTGTTTGTGCTCACAATTTTCTTTAATAAAAGCTTAGAAAAAAGCTCTAAAGTGTCTGTATTGCTGCACAAGTTGAAATTATGCAAGTGTGAAATTTGTAAAAAGGTAACAAAGTCATAACAAAGACAATAACTTCAGCAGTTGTTTCATCTTTTCTTTTTTCATCTTTAGCGGGGAGATAACCTTTAAATCTTCCCTACGGGGAATTTATTTTTTAAAGACTGAGTAATTTAAAGTTGGGCAAAGAGAGACTGACTCAAAAGAGGCAGTGGAGGTTTAATAGCTTGGTCGTAAACCTTTGAGAGAAGCTGTAAGAAAATGTTCTGCAAATAATGTGCATATGTTTCATAAATTGGAAGTAGTTCACTTCAAATCACTGAGTAAGTCTCTTTTTGTACAGCTAAAAACGTGTTTACTCTCCATAGACCCTCAATCCACAGATTGTGACAGCTGCTCTCCGAGGCTGTTTTGCAAAGACAAGAGAGCAGAATAATTGGGAACTATAAACAATCTGTGACAAGAAAATGATGCAGCATGTAGGTTTTCCTCAAGAGGTTACAAAATTAGAGTTCTCTGAGGTTTTGATTGTCCCCAAACTTTCTCTGCAGAAGAACATGGATTTTAATAAGATGATTAAACCTCCATTTTTATTTCAGAGTTTTCATTATCTGAGAATTAAAACTTTTCCGCTCATGCCAGCATTTCATTGATTTATGGCTCGCCTGGTGCTTTACCTGACAATATGAAGAATATGCCAGAAACAAAGGCAAGAATGGTGCGCTGTGGCCGGATGTGCCCGATGTTGCTGATGACAAAGGCGGTGAATACGAAGAGCAGAGAGACCATTGGGAAGGGAGTGGCAGTCCGAACCATTTCTGGAAGACAAAAGGTGAGAGAGCTTATATAAGATTCAGAAAAAGGAATTATACATTCTGTTTAGCAGACAATTTTCTTCATAGCAACTTACATCTGAAAATGAAAACAACACAAGCAAGAAATCTAACAGGAAGTGACATCATAAGAGCGAGTCGGACTGCTACAAGTCCAGTTGGGGACAAGTGCTGCCTTGTAGTACTACAGGAAGAGCAAGTTTCCATTACTTTATTGTTTTTTTTTTTTGTTTTTTTTTTACTTTTGTTCCCTTCAAAAATAAAATAAAACAAAACAAAACAAACAAAAACCTTTGTTTAATTATGACAATGCAATTTCATCTTGGGTTTAAGTGCACACATTCAATGTTTATACAAAAGATTTTGACAAATCTTGGTAACTCATTCTGATCAGTAAGCTAAGTGCAGAAATGCTCCTTGAACAGTCTTTAGCTTGCTCTGAATAAGATCAGAACTCTGTAGAACAGACAGAGTTCAGCAGATCGTTCCACTACCGGGGAACAGCAGAGGAAAAAAGTCTAGCTACCAATTTTGCGCAACACTGTGGTAGAAGCAAAGGCACCATTGACAGGGAGGGAACAACTGTTGAGAAGGAGTGAAGCTCTGGTTTAAGAAGTGAAAGTGGACAGGTGTATTTGGATTATTGCTGAGTGAGCCGGAAGCAGAGCTTTGAATTTGATGCACGCTGCAACTAGAAGGCAGTGAAGAGTGATTAGCAGTAGAGTCACATGCACTTTTTGGGTTGGTTGGAATGCTTTCAATACGTTCAATTTTACACTATTTTGGGTTACTTTAATCAGGAAAAGCTAATGATTTTAATTGTTTGTAATTGATGTTATTTCCATTTCCTTTCTTTCTTGTTTTAATTTTAAATCATACATCTTATTTTTTATGTTTTTGTAAAGCACTTTGAATCACCATGTTGTTGAATTTTACTATACAAATAAACTTGCCTAGCCCATTTAAATATATTAGTGTAGTCAGAATCAGAGGGTATTGTTTACATTTTCACTGTACATGGAGGTCTGCTGGAGCTCACCCGGGGCTGCGTTTAGTAAGGTTTATAATTTATTCACCAGCTTTTCTCACTCAGCTGCAGAAGTTATGACTTGTGCGCCCACCTTGGGATATTTATCTGGAATTTAACAGAGCTCATATCCTCCCGTCTGTGTCTCTAAAACTGTGTGCCTTACTTCAAAGAGACAGAAAAAACTGCGGAGGGGAGACTTTTGAGGCCAGTTCATAGTGTCAACATCTTAAATCATTAAAAGTGCTTAGAGACAAAGAGGTCCATTGGGGACTCAGCTGAGCACTCACAATACATTTAGCTACGTGCTGAATGACAAAATCAGTTCAGTATACACAGTTCTTTAAAAATGAATAAAGGTTTTCACAGGTTGTTTTTCTAGGTAATTCGGTACACCTGCATGGCATTACAATGAACATTACTCAGTGGTTTACTTTGGCTTTCTCTGTTATTTTGTTTTACTGACTAAAAACTGTAATTTGGAATAGGAAATTTTTAGGGTGAGATGATGATGAGACCAGTGATGACAGTTCATGAAAATTCAAAGTGCTGTACAAAGCAAAAAAATACAAAAAAAAAAAAAAAAAACATAAGTAAAAGTCGTAAAAGGCAGTAACAAACAGTAAAAATCACAATAAAATAATAAATTATATGAATTCTTTTAAAGGTTTGAAAGTAAATTTTCTTTAATCATCAGTCTTTGTTTGATCCTAAAGAAGATATAAAAATAAATAAATAAATAGAAAATAACAACTTTTGGCTTACTTTTTCGGTAAGGGATATTTGCCATTTCCTACCATATGATATGTCAGATTTATTATAGTTCAATCTTCTGCTTCTTGTTATCGATCAGAAGGCAAAAGACAAAAGTCTGGTTGTGTTTAACAGAATTGTGAGGAAAAATTTCACCATCAAATGATGCAAAACGTCTCAGAAACTGTGTGTGTCTATTTCACATTGGGCTCTTTAAGGTGAAAATAATTCAACACAATCTCAATTATTCTTTTTCTAAGTATTGAGACTATAATGTGCTACAAAATCAAACGTTTATTAACAAAACAGCTTAATGCAATTGTTAATTAAAAGAAAAACAAAACATTTCCAGTGTTTTCGCTACAAATTCTGTAACTGTGGTGGTTAACTTATCAGCAATCTATATGTAATATCCTTGTCAGATGCTCTCAAAGTTACCTTGCTTGTGGGCTTAACTAATGAAGTTTAATTAAGAATCATCCTTCTCCTGCCACTGCACGCTTTATGCTGTGTTCATGTGCAAAGCAGATGTCTGACAGCAGATTTGCCAACCGCTGCTGTGCTTTTGGAGGCCGAAAATGCAGGTTCAACTAAAACATTATGATGTACGTGTGAAATTACTTCATTCTTGGCATTTTCAAGGAACACAGATGAGCCAATGTTTGGGAAACTCTGAATTTTCACTGGCCTTTAATTGCTTTCCTAAAATAACTTAGGTCCACATACCTGCCAGCGGCTACTAGTTTTACTACAGTGTCTCCTAAAGGACAAACTTTAGCTGAAGTGCGAACCGTCTGAGCTTTAAACTACAGTACTGGTTTTATTTGATCAATGGGAGAGCGTCGTTTCTGGATAAGAAGTTAAAAAGATAATAAAAATAGATATGTACACAATGTTGAAGTAGTTACCTATAGTGTAGTCATCACATACCTGAGACCATTGAATTGACTCACAGATGACAAAATTTATAGGTCTTAAAGAATTTTGTCCACTGTCTCTGAACATTCATACGATTGGCATTTGAAGTATTTTCTGTACCCATTTTCACCACCTGATATCAATAACTCTTAATCAATGTACCTTTAAACTTTATTGCAAATTAGGTAGGATAAAGGTGATATCACAACAATGGCAGTTGGGCTCACTCAAATCAAACCAATCAAATATAAGTATCAATGTGACTCACTCAGTATATTGGCTGTATTTTCCGTCGTGATCTCTATCTCTGGCTCTGTGAAATATTCCGATGCCACACATCTGCCCTTCTCAGGCCCTGAGGAAGTAAAAACATAAAAAAATTGCCATTCAAAACAATAAATAAATAACTTCACAGATGAATAGTTGTGATTGAGGTCTTTTTTGGTCACAAACAATATGAACATGATAACATTTAGAGATGATTCTGTAAACAATGAGAACACCAAAAAGGTTAAAAAGAAATTAAATCAGGACAAATGCAGAGAGAGATTGAATACACAGGAGACGTTGATTCACATAAAAAATGTTTAAATAGAATTAAGGTACCTGAAAAGATATTAATGGAAGATATATGAGAAGGGAATGGAATTGGACAAAAAAAATAAAAAAAATGAGAGGTGCAGACAGATGGAGGTCAGGAGGTTTGGAAGGAAAAACAAGGTCTGAGCGGAGAGAAAGAAAAGCTGAATACTTACGCAATGATTAGCCTCAAAGTGTGGTCACAGAGAGAGGACACACACATGCACACGCACAGACATCTACAAAAATATGCCAACAAAGTAATGCATAAATACAGACAAATATGATATGGCTCCTCCTTTTTTCACCCACGCACCAGCACACACTTGGCCATTCAAAATGCCACCAGCGTTTTCCTCATCTGACATTTTGTACAAAGCATCAGGGGAACACAAACATGGCCGACCCCCCAGAGCGACACCATCATGACCCGAAACATAGAGACAGCTACTGCAAATGCAGCTATGCATGTGTCCACCCAGCTGCTGTCCGTGGACGAATGAAAAACACTTAACTTTTAGCTTTTATCTTCAACGTAATTACCTGTTACAGCAGAATAACTCATTTCAGACGAGTTCTTTAGGTCATTTTTTCTCCTCAGTTACAGAAGTGGCTGTTAGTCAGCCTGTGTTAAATGTCTGCATGCAATCAGAACATACTGCAATAGCTTGTAAATATATTTGGTAAATGGCCTTGTACTTATATAGCGCTTTTCCAGTCATGTTGACCGCTCAAAGCGCTTTACACTACTTAGTACACATTCACCCATTCACACACACGCAGCTTAGGGTTCAGTGTCTTGCCCAAGGACACTTCGACATGTAGTCAAGTGAAACCTGGAATCGATTTCACAACTTTCCGGTTGAAAGACAACTGCTCTTCCACCTAAGCTACAGCCTCCCTGCCCTCTAATTGCCAGACATCTTTCACCATTTTGCCTTGATTAGCTCAAGAAAAACAGCTGCATTTATTGAAGCTCTTAGGAAAAACAAGACTCGGTTAATGAACAAATCTTTTTCTAGTATCATCACAATACAAATAGATAAAGACATCATGCAAACATGCTATATTAAGAACCAAAAACCTGCCTTTGCTGGTAAATTGGTAATAGACTGTTTTGTTTCACACATTGGGTATGTCACCAATAAGGAGAAGTTGCACAATCTTTAATCAAGCACTTAAATTGACCATAAATCTGTTTAAAATTTCCCTTCATATAGAAATCAAAGCTTCCTTTAATTGCAAAACATTGCCTACTTGGGGAAATGGAGCAGCAGGATAATCGAGAAGCGGGAAATGTCAAATTAAAAACAAATCAAGTGTAAAATTGTTCTGCTGTTGGACCACTTTTTAAACTCTGTTGAGAGGAAATGCAACACAAAACATGTAAAGTCTACACCAACAAGCACAAATACAAGGAGAATTAATGCAACTGAGGTTATTTTCACATTAAAAAAGAAGCTCATCAGCATAAAAATGTTGCTGACCTGCCACAAAACACACTCTCCACAGGCCGGAGTGCAATGCCATCTTGACCTCGGTGGTCTGGTTCTGCTGCAGGACGATTCCTTCCTCCATCAGCAGCCAGTAGTCTGTTGACACAGCGACACCCACCAGCAACAAACCGCAGGCTCCGAAAACAGATGAGAGCAGCGTCAGAGCTCTCGTACTGAATGAACTCATCTGCAGAGAAAAGTAGAGATTTGGGATGATTTTAGGAGGGATGCACATGGAAGCTGTGGATGATTTTAATAAAGCATATTTATAAATAAAGGAAACAAAATGAAAGGGGTCAACACTTACATTTGGATGTTTGTAAGATGGTGTTTAAAAGAGATCAAGTTAACAAAGCAGAAAATGATTTATTCAATTTCTTTTGTTTGATTATCCACCACGTGTTGTAAGAATGCAGATGTGTGGAATGATTATTTTTACTGCACATGCAAACAAAGATGACTGCAGTCTGGTTCTTATGACATTAAAGAATGAAAGCAGATTAAACATTCTACAATTCAGCTATTTAAGAAAAATAAAAAACAGACAAACAAATAAATAGTACATTCTTTTCATTTTAATCTAGGAGAGGATGGAGATTTTTCTTTATTAAATGAGGCAAAAAAATTTCATGGCGGAAACGTTCATGTTAAACCTTCAAGATAAGTCTTGTTTATTCACAGATGACGGGATGTGATGAATATTATTATTGTTAAAAGTACATTAGATTTTAATTTATTCACCCAGGTATCAGTTGTCAGTTCCAAAAGAGGAATTTGACATAGCATCAGAAGTTTTAAAAGATTAAAAGTGCATGATTTGTTCTGCTTTTGCAAATTGGCACAAAAATAGAATTTCCAACATTTTGGCAGCAACATAACATTAGAAATAAATGCTTCATTTTGAAACAGCAATCTCCGACGGTGTAAATAATTTTGTTTCTCTATCTTCTTGGTCCCAGTGATGCAAACGTCCAGCTTGTCCTCTCACTCATGCGTCATATGTATTACATCATGTAGAAATAGCATCTATATGTTTGTTGTATTGTTCTTGTTTTGTTGTTTATGTATACGTGTGGTTAATTTTAATTTGTTTTTCACTTGATTGATACATTTTGCTGTTTATAAAACTATTCATGTTTCCTTTTATTTACTATGCATTGTCATAGATGATGGTTTTTATGTGCATTAATTAATTTACATTTATTGATTTGTTGTAAAACAACAAAAAGGGAGAAAAAATATTGAAATGGTAATGGCCGTTTTGGCTTCACATTGATGATAATGCTCCGTAATTAACCAAACTAATGTGAGTTGAACTCAAACTGTGAGCTTTGATGAGCTTCTGGAAACCAGCAGATAAGACCAGTTTGTCAGATTTCCAGGTAACATGTAGTGGAGTTTGTCACTCACTAGGTGGCAGAAAAGCTGCCTCTGCCATTCATAACCTCAGCTGTTGACACACTGAGCAAACACCTCCTCCTCACACACACACACACACACACACACACACACACACACACACACACACACACACACACACACACACACAC
>JBAMHX010000019.1:21664268-21678613 GCA_037177515.1 Pseudomugil tenellus
TATTATTATTATTATTATTATTATTATTATTATTATTATTATTATTATTATTATTATTATTTATTTATTTATTTATTATTATTATTATTATTATTATCTTGAGCTTTAACTTGAGAGGCCCAACAACGAGGGGAAATCTTGCCTTTGTTGCATGAAAACCATAAATATGTACTCAAAGGTCTGTTTCTAAGTCCTTTTAAATCTTCAATTTCACACTTGCAAGAATTGAGAGGCACAGGAAACACTGCCGTCTCACACCTATTCACCATGGAACTGGGGGATGAGGAATCATCTGCGACTTTCTGAAACACATTCCCATTAGCACTTCTCTGACAAGCATCGACCGGCCACATGTGTTAAGAGGAGAATAAGTACATAATGTGTTCTTTTGTCAAACTGTTTTGTCCTATTTACAAATATTTAGTCACTTATGCCTGTAAAGTGCAACACAATGTGTGCTTTTGTAGAACCTGGAAAAACATTTTTTATTGGATTTCTGTGTTGTTAGTACGACTAAGTGATCCACAAAATACTTGACTCCATCATGCCTCTTTTGCAGACATGAGTTTTTTCTTTTTTTACTTGTTTACTTTTTTATTAAATAATCCAGCTTCCGTTAGAGCTTATGTGCTGACAGTCCAGAAACATGAACAGTGGTTGTCCTGCTTTCTTCAGTTACATCTGTGACAAGGTTCTTTTCAAGGACTTTTAGACGTTTAGCTGACATCATTAGTCATTAAAGCTAAATGTGCAAATCTTCATCTGCATCTGAATTCAGGTTAATAATATATTTGTGTAACTTGGTAAAATAATTTAAATGAGTTTATTTTGTAACTAAGTTAAAAAAGATGTCAATAATTGTGTTACCTTAGAGCACGTGTGTCAAAGTTAGGTCTTGAAGGCCGGTATCCAGCAGGTTTAGTTGTTTCCTGCATTAACACATCTGATGCAAATCAAAATGTTCTTGTCAACCTTTTCATTAATTTCACTCAGCTGTGTTGGGGCATGGAGACAAGAAAAACCTGCAGGGACACAGGCCCACGAGGACCAAACTTTAACACCTTTGACTGCCTTTGAGTCAGTCACACATTAATATTAATAATACTTTTTGCTACATCATGTGCACGTAGCTGGAAAGTTAAACACTTGGGTTCTTTGTAAAATTGTTATTTACACATGAACAGTTTGTGGAGGTTTTGTATTTGTTTTTTGGTTTCCTGTCTTATTTTTGGAAAAACTGGCTTTTTACAGAAAATATTTCTCAAAACTAAAACAAAATGAGACAATAATGGCCTTTTAACCCTTTAAACCTGGAAGAACTGGGTTGAGCAATCCAATTTTTACAATTTGTTAAATAAATTAGTTTAGTTAAATAAAATGAGTTTTTATTATACAAAATGAGTAAAATTAGCTTTTTTTAAAAAAATATATATTTTTAATATTTACTACCATGTGACAGGTTAAAACTATTGTAATGTAATGTAATATTTTGCCTGGTGTTCACTAAGGGGCAGGAAACCAGCATCATATGGTGTTTCACTGGGTTTTGAGTAAAGTTTCTACTATTAAATGATGCAAAATGTCACAGAAACTGTATGTATCAAATACATCTATGATATTATACTTCTTTCTCCTTCAGATTATGCAATCAAGTCATTCACTATTAATTTCTTTTAATTTTATAACTAGATGTTATAAAATAGTTACACTGCAGTTTGCTATGAATATATATATATATATTTAATTAAAATGCATATTTTGCATTACATTCTAGCAGATGTAAGACTCATGCCAACATTGCAACCAAATGAAAGTTTCCAACAATAAATATTTTGTTGAACTCAAAGTATAATTATGTATTCACTAAATCTGTCCGATGTATCTTGAGTTTTGTGCAAATTCCCTTTCATCTGCTAGTTATTCTCTTAGAAAACTTCTCTCTGTTCTGTTGGCAGGTTTTTTGCCTCACATTCATGTTTTTATAATACATATCATTACGAAGCATCAATTTGTATATTTTCAAATCCTAATAATGCCACAGTTTGACTCAGGCTTGTATCTGACTGGAATCAGTCATTAACTGCATGAAATATTCTCTTTACTGTCTTGACCTTGACAGGAGCTGTAACTGAGGTTCTTCAAACTTAGCCTCCAGCTTAAGTTACTGTAAACTGTAGGTCGTACAAACACAGCAGTGACATGTTGTCATCTCTGTTAGTTCTGAAATGCTTCACAGTACATTTAGCAACCCTAGCGGCTGTGACCCTGCCATTGTTACTGACAGATATCATCAGTCACCTTTTTAACCCAGGTTTCTGTGTTTCCTCTGACCTCAGAGAGCACATGAACATTACTTCATGTCTAAAAACCCCTTGACTGAGATCTTTAGTTAATTAACAGCTGTCGATTATACCTTAATTTCACTGTAGCGACTTCAGCCTGCATAGAAGTGATGGTGCTCCACGCATCCATGCATTTTTAAGGAACTCATTTAATATTTTTTGCGATGTTACATTTTAATTTTTCCAGACTAGTTTTTATATCAGATTTTTGGCTAAACAACAAAATGAAACAGGAAACCAGAACTAAAGACTATACAAAAACTCCAAACCATGACAACCAGAAAACCTATTCTGATTGACTGCAGGGAGAAACACGTGTTGGTGACCATTGCAGCTGTAACTCGAACATACTTTGACCCTGCCACACTGCTCACACTCACATCTTTGTGCTGCTGGGTTGCATGTTCATGTTATAGGGTTCAAGTGTGTAGTGTGTCCCGATTTTACAACCTCAATCCACATTTCATCTAAATTCACGTCCATGCAGACTTTATTGAAGCATACTACCCACAATTCATTGCCGCATGTTAGATTTTGAACTAAATTGAGATCTTGTGCCAGTCATGAAATAATGTATTTTAAAGTATTAAAGTGTGTCCTCTTTTACTATGCTGAAGTATTAAGAAGAGAACTACGTAGCTTACAAATGAAGCAGATTGAAAAATTAATTATTATTCACACAATTACAAGTACAACCAAATCTTCAGATGCACTAATGACTTCATAGTAGATCATAAATAATATGAGATTCACATAGATCTAATTAAACAGCATCATAATGATAACTTTTGTTTGCATATGGAGAAATATTTTGTAATTGTCTCTGCCAATGAGCAGGTCACGTGTGTCTATGTTGTACAATTAGGAATGATACTGAACAATTTTAAATTAACTGAATCTGCATAAACCATGACTGAACCCCTGAGTGTGGACAGCAAAAGGAGAGATGCTCTGTCAATTATACGAATTATGATGAAGTTTATATAAGCCTTTCGGAGTGTAACCATGGTTATTTTATTGATCCCCTCCAAATATTGCAAATTTGTTAAAACAGTTACAGTAAAACTTTATAAGGATATATTATTTCTGTAAAAAAGGAATCCATTTGTGAACATATTTCTTTGTGGTTTGTTCCCATATTTAAACCATCTCATTGTAGGGGTCATTTTTAAATCTCTTTTTCTCTTAATGAACCATCTCCGCAGAGGTCCACCAGCCATAATTCTCAACATGCAGACTGGAAAATAAAAAGCATAAGAGACTTCTCCTTTCTCTGACTCCACATGCCTTTTCATAAAACAATATTACAAATAGATACATAGATATAATGAATATGCATTGTTTAGGGAAAGAAAAAAAAAACACCCTGCAAGAAGTGCTGCAGTCTGCTGGAAATGTATCACAGGAGGGTTTCCCAACAGGGAGCCAAGAGTTTTCTAGAGGACATACACACACGGTAATGCACAAGCACGTTTGTCTCACTCTTGGTCTCTCCTAAAATCTCTCTCTCTCTCCCTCTCCCTCGTTTCTCTCTCTCTGTTTCTCTCTTAGACCCACACAGTGGCACAATCACATCATCCCCACACACTTTGCCTCATCCTTCCTGATCACCTCCCTCTTTTCTCCTCCACGCGCTACTGGAAGCGAAGCATCTTTACTTTGCTGTTCTCCAGACTATTCAAAATATACAGGACAACGTTACAGCAAAGTCCTTTCCAAATCCACCGCACTAATCACCGCGCTTGCACATTCTTCCACTAACAGGCGAAGAAGCAGGCGTGCACACACACTCACCAGCAGCTGTTAAGGAGACATCATACATCTGTTCTCATCCCAGAAAGATTCTTCTACAATATCATCCTTAGTTTTATCATTTTTTTCTTATTTTTTTGGTGGGGGCGGAGAGGACGAGAAAGGTAAAAAATGTATGTCAACACACAGTAACATGCATAAGCATAATTTTTCCCTGCAGCTCAAGTCCTGACAAGCACAACCAAAGATGCAAAGCTGTTTCAAGAAGCCCAAAAGAGTGAGCTGGGGCAGCTTGCACGAGATGAAAAGAACATAAAAACAATGCGAGAGCTAGTTGAGGCACAATTTTTAAAAATGATATATGATAAGCCAGCAAAGAGATACTCACCCTGCTGAGCAAAGAGCTGGTTGGAGCTGGACTGTCAGCCGAGATGCTGTGCGCACCGAGAAGCCTGGGGAGCTGGAGAGAGAATTTGCTGTTTTTCTTCCCCACTTATCTCTCTCTCTCTCTCTCTCCTTCTCTCACCCTATCTATGGCTGTTGCCACACACACACACGCTCCGTGCCTGTCTAGTGTTTCCCCGTATCTCCCCGCTTTCTCCTCTCTATTACTCCTCCTCCTTTACTTCACTCCGCTGTTTCAGCACTGCGGAGAATCGCTTGAATTGGCTTCACTGTAGTTTGGGTAACAGGAGGTGGGACTGGTGTGTGTATGTGTGAAGGAAAGAGGGGGAGTGAGGGTGGTGGGGTTGCAGTGATGTAGGCTAGAGGGAGAAGGAGGAGGTTCACGCGCACATGCACATAAAGCACCATGGCATAAAGAGCAGCAAGCTGGAATTGAGGACACATCATGCACACTGACAGCATGACTGATTCAGACGTACAGCAACTATTAACGTTGTGTAACTCATTAATGAGCAACACACCCAAACATGTCCAAATGTGTGTGTGCATTCTTCTGCATAAACTGCATTTGTCTACATAATATCATGCATGATAATACACATTCATTTAGACAATATCACAGGAAAAAAAAGTGATTGACAAGGGTGGAATTTAATCCTCAGTAATGAGCCAGAGGAATTGAAGGAACCCCTTGGGTTTAATTTAAAACCATTTTTTCCCCTTTTTTTCATCCATGAAAGTCAAAACCTCTTAAACAGTCAGATGCTAAAGAAATTCTTAAAAGGATATAACATATTAGTGATGAAAGATGATGTAAAAGTAGCCTGTGAGCCATTGTTTACTAGCAGGATGGGTTTACATCCCCACTCTGAGTTCATTATGCAGTGAAAAAGAACAATACTCGGATATCGAAAACTATCTTTACTGAAGTAAATTTGCATTTTGACGCATAATATTTGATAGTTACATAATATATTTGATAGACAGTTACATAAAGCTATTCCAGACATACTGTAAATACTTCTCCAGTTGTAAAGAAAAAAAAGCAACAATCAAAATTGTTCTAAATGAGTTATTTGTTATAGTTTTTTCATTTGAATGAGGGAGTGGCATGAAGGATTGATTCCATGCAAAATGTACCAATGAATGGGCTTCTTAGTGCAAAGTTAAAGCTCAGCCAAAACATTAAGAGGACTAAGGCAACATTACCCATTATTTAGACGTTTTTCTGTTAATTAAAGTCAAAATTAACTGATAAGAGAGAAGGATTGAGCCTTGATGGTTATTCAAACATCCATCCATCCATCATCTATGCCCATTTATTTGAACGTAATGTGGTGGAGAATATATTGGCTAGTTGAGGCAGGATACACCCCAGACAGCTTCTCAATCCATTGCAGGGCTAACTGAATAATTCAGTTCCATATGAAAAATAATATTTCTTGCTAAATATGGTGTTTATGTGGAGACTTTTGGAGTGTTTGTTTCTGCAGAACTCCAGCCAACTTTAAGGAAAAAAGGCATCAGGTGCTTTTATATATGTGTCACAATATGTCACAATTCAAAAGTGGACATTAAAAGCTTTTGTGGAGAGACCATGCAGGAACTTTTTTTCTATGTTTTCCTTTTTTGTTTTTTTGTTTTTGTCTCCTCTTGCGTTAAAATCCTAATCTCTGTTTACTGAAGGTAAGACTGAAGGTCAGACTGTAAGTAGACACAGAATGTAGACATCTTAAACATGTTGTGTCTCAATGACAAAAGGAAATTTGTAAACAGTGAAGCTCTTGTTTAAGATTTGTCTTTTTTTTATTGCCAAACATTTCACATTATTGGACAACATTCCTGCCATAAGATCTGGCCTCTCTTGATATTCCCTCTTCAGGGTCTTAGGGAGGGCATGAGGGCATGATAGCCTGGTGACCTGTCGGGTGTACCCCGCCACTCGCCCATTGTTAGCTGGGATTAGTGGACGAGTTTAAGTATCCTGGGATCTTGTTCACAACTAAGGTAATGGTAGAGTGTGATCGATGGGTGTGGTGTCTGCAGTGATACAGACTCTGCATCAGTCTGTTGTGTTGAAGAAAAAATTGAACCAAAAGAAAAGGCTCTCGATTAACCAGTTGATATATGTCATATATATATGATATATATATGTTATATATATCATATGTTCATACCCTCACCTATGGTCATGAGCTGTGGATAGTGACCGAAAGAGGAAGACAGAGAATACAAGTGAACAAAGTTATTTTCCATTTTGAGGTGGTTGGGCTCTCCCTTAGAGAGAGGATGAGAAGTTTTATCCTCCAGGAGGGGCTCAAAGTACAGTCACTGCTCCTCCACATCAAGCAGAGACAGGTGAGGTGGCTTGGGCATCTGGCTGGGGAGAGGAACGTCTGGGTTTCCCTGCTTAGCCTCCTGACCCTGCGACCTGACCCCGAATAAGTAGCAGAAACTGGATGGATGGATGAATGATCTTCCTTCAAAGCTCTTATCAAAGAGAGTCAACTGAATACAAACCAAAATTCAAAACAAGACTGATTTTTATTTGTAGAAAAAAGTTTGGTAATTGCAAGTAAGCCAGGTGAGGCAAAGAAAGCATGCTCCTCCTTTAACTCTCTGACAGATATCAAGGCAGAGCATCGAAATCAAAATACATTTTTTTCTAATATTTCATAAGCACTGTAGCTGTTACAAGTAGCATCTTATCTGTGAATTGTTTTCCTCGTCTGATGAAAGAATATTCTCTCTCTCTCTCTCTCTCTCTCTGTCTCTCTCACTCTCTCTCTCTCAAGGACAAACCTAAGGAAAAGGAGTTAATTGCTTACATTTTTTACATATGCTGATTAATAAGAACTTATTCAGCCCCAGGATAATGCAGGTGCAAACATGCTTTTTTAATCACATCACATGACTCTTGCGTCAGCTTTAAAAAAAACATAGAAAGATGCACCTGAATTATTTCTGTAGGGCATGTTAAAGCAAACTGAACTGAAAAAAGCACGAAGAAGAAGATGTCACACATTTACATGTGAAAAAAGTGAATGTGTGCATGTGTCTTCCTGCAGTCTGCATGTGATGTGTGTGTGTGTGTGTGTGTGCTCTTGCACTTGTTCTGCTTCCATACCCTCTTTCATGGCTGAGTGGCCCCCATCAGCCCCTGGCGACCTACAGACTGATACAGTAGGCCGTGACTCACGGTGCACATGCAAGTGCACAAATGTGAGTGTGTTGTGCATACATGGGTAAATGTGTGGGCCTTAAGGGAATTTATCCCACCTGATAACAATAAAAACATGCATATTTAACGGCTTACTGTGCCTGAATATATTTGACTTTTTTTTTTTTTTGGTTATGCCATAGTAAAAAAGGAACATTCTGAGCCAAAACCAACTGATTTGCAGTTTTATAAACATATCCACTTTCCGCTTTAATCAAATGTTAACAGCTTAGGTGTGATTTTGTTGAGTTATGAGTGAAACAATCTACTTTGAACAAATGGAAATCGTACTGTGTGGTATGAAGGGTTAACTTTATGTTAATATGTTTATTGGTCTATCTGTATGTGGCAACGTTATCTCTAGGACCAGTGAATGAACAATGCTCTCAAAGTTGCAAATGTAAACACCTGATTAGGATTCGGAAGAGTTTTTCACAGGCTCACTAGTCTCTATTTTCTCCCCAGATAAAAATCACACAGCTGTATGAAATGGAGTTTCATCAGAAGTTGGCTTAATTCCTTGGTTGGTAAAAAGCACACAGCACAAAAGATATTCAAACCTATTTTTCATTGAAAGATAGAGCTTTACATTAATAAAGAGCAGATGCAGAGATGTAAAGTCATTCTTATTTGATGCATATTTATGTTAAAATCCCAGCAAGACCATCTCCTGCTATATCAGTGCAGCACTGACACATATGGAGGAATCCTGCAACGAGGAGAGGTCTGTATAATATTTTAAGTGTGTATCCTTGCATCTGTGTGTTATCATCCCTTCAAACGCAGCAGGCCTGATGTGATATGACGTGCTGTGTCTCCATAGGGTACAGACTCAGCTGTAATCACATCCTACACTTCATCTTAACCTTTGGCACTGGCCTAGATTTTCATTTGTTTAATGGAAAGAAGAGTTCAGCGTAAAAATGGGTCATCCTACACTCCAGGTGGGCTCTCATCTTCCAGATTCACAGGACAAGTAATCTACCTCCATAAGTTGCATCCCGGGGGAAAACAGGGAACTTCTCTGCTCAAATTGTCTCTGAAGTGCAGGGAAAGTTGTTCCATCACCTGCACATCTGGGGCTACATAGAAACTATAGCATGCTTTATGTTGCGGTATTTAGAGTGGGTGAAAATATATGGATAGTTAAGATTGTCAATACTTTTTTTTCCCTTGTGTTTGTGCAGCATCATCTCATTGCAAACCCTATTTAAGGTCATTTACTCATGGGGCCTAATGCTAATGCTAATGATTTTTTTTCCTATGCTGAGCATCCTTTTTTGCTCAACTCTGAAAACTCATGCTGAGTTCTTCAGGCTAGCCAAATTAAATATAGTCACCTAAATCTAAGCATATTAACAATCATATCATATTAACAAAAATAACCTTCAGAGTTCCACAAGGATCCATCATGGGATTTCTGTTGTTTAACCTTTACAGCTTCCACTCATTGAAATTAGAATAAAAAAAACACTAAATAACTATCATTATGCCAATGATGAGCTAATTCAGATAAACGTCTCACTAGAAGATCCTTGTTCAAACACTGAAAAAAAATGTTGATCAAATTAAAAATGGGATGAGCAAGAACCTCCTCTGCTCAATGAAGATACAACCCAAAGGACAGTATTTTGGGCCAAGGAAGACTAAAGGAAGATTAAAATACAGGCACTCAGCTCCACACAGGCTGTTTAAAAAACTAAAACCAAACATACAATCTTGGTTTAGTCCTAGTGGACTAAGTGTAACACTGTCCATCAGACAGCTGCAGTTAGTCCAGAATGCCACTGTTTGAGTCCTCACTAAGTCCAATAAAGCGGATCATATAACTCCAGTACTCAGACCTTTCCATTGGCTTCTTCTTTGTTAAAGAGCTGGTCTTGTTGGTTTACAAAGCACTAAATGGTTCAGGACCAAAATGTATTCAGAACCTTTCAGTTCATTATCAGCCCAGCAGATCCATCAGGGTCAGTTCTGTCTTTGTGTTTTCAGTCAGAACATCGAGAGGCAGCGTTCACTTTTTAATGGTCTTCACATGTGGGACAAACGCCCAGAAAGCAGCAGGTCTGTTGAAACTTTCAGGGTTTTTTTTTTTTTTTTTAACAAGTTATTTTTTTTCTATTTGAGCAATTTTATTAGCGCAATGGTAATTCCTCACTTTTGTTTTTCCATTTCATTCATTTTCTTTTAGCTTTTCCTGTATTTTTACATTTATTTTTAAAAATACATTTAATGCATTTTTGCATCCTGCTGTGATGCTGTTAATGTTTTATATAAAGTATTGTACTTCGAATCATCTTGTAAATGAAATGAGCTAAGTAACTAACATTGCTTTGCCTGCCCCAAAACAGTGTGTCTTTTAATCACTTTTTGCTTTAGCTATAAAAAAAACCTGCAATCATCATTTTAAATCTGCTCATCGTAACTCATCAACATACCAGATTACATAATAAGTCTTTTTCCATGGGAAGTGCCAGGTGTTTGCCCTGTAACTCTGCATAAAAAGGCATCATAAACAGACAAAGAAAGTATTCAGAAGATTGAAAAACATATTTATAGAGGACTTCTTTAAAATCTGGCCCACAACAGCAGTGTGTTCAGAAACCTCCTGCCATTTATGGTTCAGTGTGTGACTCATAATCACAAACATAGTAATAGCGAGGGAGCAGATGGCCTAGTTCACTGGTTATTCCCGAGTTGGGCCAACTGGTCCTGAGTCAAAATGCCTTCTGCTGCTGCTGCACAGATCAGGGACAAAATAACCACCAATGCAGCCGTGACTTTATGCACTGCAGTTTTGCAGCTGCCTAAAATCCAAATTAACTGGTTAGAAGTTGGTAGTTATCAGAAGTGCATTAAAGTTTGTGATTATTTTTTCAAATCTCAGGTTTTGCTTGGAGTCAGAGAAATGTTGTCTTTCAGCTACACTTTGTTTTAAAAATCTTGTTAAGCTCTGAAGAGGTGACTTATCTGTCTCCAGAACATACAGTCATGTTCAGATTTGTTCAAGAATAATGGCTGATGCAGTGTTTATGAATAATAAAATGTAATTGCATTGTTGTCATTCTTATCTGGACAGTGGAAAAATTCTTCCCCCAAAAAAAAAAAAAAAAAAAAAGGTCTGACGTGTCATACCATGCTCCTACAACCAGAAATATCAGCATGGTCCTCAAGATCTACCATCCTGCAACTTTTAAATGCGTTTCACCTCCGCCACACCTGAATCAAATAAATTTCTCGTTTCCAGGCCTCTGCAGTTCATATAAATGTTCAGGTTGCACTTTGTGATTCTGATTCTGTACATTCTGTCCAGAATGTACCCTGCCTCTCACTTGCTAATTGCTAGGATACGCTTCACCCCCCCAAATAAATAAGTGAATTAAAGTTCAGGTAGCAGGAAAGCAGATTGAGGATTGGTCTTAGGTTCCCCTGACCTAATAATGTTCAATCTCTAGGGGCCATATTAGCAAACGTGGTAAAGATCATGCCACTTAAACACACCTGAATGAAAAGAACGGCTCAATAGAAGACATCCAAAGAACCTGAAGAATTCCATTAATCTGAATCAGGTGTCTTGGAGTAAGAACATATTCAGGTTCCGCAATATAATATTATTTGTGCTGGACAAATAAAAATTGACATTCAGGCCATTTAGTCAGCACAACTGATTGAGAAACACGAGTATAGAATTTAGTCAGGGTTAATGGAGGATGTGGAACCAAATGTAGGCTTATAAGGCAGGAGGCAGTGAGGTGCAAGAGCAAGCTTTTAATTAAGTACTTAAGGACAAACCCAGCTGGCACAACAGACACATGAAGCAAGCAAGGCAGCACCAGACAAAAAAATAAACTAGTAAAGGACAGCAGATACCAAGAAGTATGTACAGGTTGATCAACAGACACCAGGTGAAGCAAATGATTAAATCAAACCAGGTGTACTAGTGAAAAGGAAGCAGAAAGCAGGACAGAATATACAAGTATAAACAAGTACAAACTAAAACAGGAAACCACACATGACAACAAAATAATGAAAACTAAGATGACACTACAAGCAACATCCATCAAATTTTAGTGCTCATTCTCCTCATTTGCCAAAGTTTTTTTTCCTTGACTTTTAACCCTATGCAAGGGATGTTAATTCATAAATTGATAAAACTTATAACAGGTATATATATTCACCATTTACACTCACAAGTCTGTATGTGTAAATAAAACAAAGAAAATGTAATTTTATCAATAAAATATGTGCATGCATTTTAGGGTTTTTCATTCTGATGTCATTTATCAGTACCCACACTGTTGACATGCATTAGTAAATTCTATCAGCACAACTCTGGTCCAATTGACTTTTTGCCCGCTGCTTTTCAAGCCAATCAGCCTAATCCTCTTTGAAACCATCTCCTATTCTGTCATTCCCCCCAGGCTGATGTTCGGGCAGCCCATCACCTTCCCATTTCCACTTCTTCCTGACACTAAGGGAGTCTCATCAGAAACATTTGCCACTTCCCATCTCTGCTCTTCACCAACCAATGTCTAGACTCTGGAGGGGTCCAATTCCTTTCTCTTCATCCATATCACCACTTCATCAACATAAAGCATCAGAGTTTAGTCTACACTCAAGAAAATGGTTTGCATCATTTTAATTGATTGTTTCCTATCAAATTGAAAAGTTGATGTTGGACTGGATTTAAATGATCCATATAAAGACACACAAAACACTTAATAGTGAAGGCAATATTATAACCCTGAAAGCGGAGGATCGGGATATGATGGTAGTCTTCACCACCACCGCCGGCTATCCTTTGTGTGAGCGATTTTCGGGGATATTTAGGTTTTGCTCTGACCGCCACTACCAGATATCTTTTGTGAGAGCAGGATAACTCAAGCAATTTTTACAATTTGATTTGGTTCCGTCCCACTCTGAGACTATAACAAAGAGGAGGCGGAATACCAGCGGTAAGTTTAACAAAACTACTTTTATCAACCAAGTTCCAGTGCACTGAAAAACCCAAGCTCAGCGCCTGCTCCAATAGCCTCCAAGCCCTATCCGGCGAGATCCAGCTTTTTCTGGGTGGATATCTCTTATACTCTGGGCCTCATCTGAGGCCCAGGTGCAGCCCCTTTCATAATTAGATGGCACCTGCAGACCATTTCTTGCAAGGGCTGTCACACTCCCACCCTTAAAGAAAGTTTTTCTCCTCCTCCGCCTACCACTTGCCATGGGGAATCTGCAGGAAAAAAACATCTTTGTTAATTTAATCCTCATTCTCTCCACTAGGCAGCACACAGCACCCAGAACAACAGGAACAAACCCACATCGTAACTCCAACACCCAGTAGAAAAACGCCACAATGGAGTTAATACCAGTAAAATAGGCAGATATCAACAGGCCCAGTCCAACCCACATGGATCCAACAGAGCCATCCCTCTGCAGTCCATGCCTTGCAGCCTTAGACTGACCATTCATTTCCTTAGTAATCACACCAACAGAACCCACCGCAGGAGCTGCAAAAGATCTACATTCCGGTTGTGTAAGTACAGGACAAAAAACTTTCACAGGAGAGGGCCCACCACCAGGACCTAATTCCTGGCATGATGCAACTGGGCTGGCACATTCAACAGGAGCAGACAATTCCACCAGCCTAGGCAGTTTAACAGTGCGCCGTACAGGCTTCCAAACAGGACGTGCAGCTCTCCAATGCCCCCTGGCTTTACAATAATGGTCAACAGATTTTAAAAGGCTGGCATGCCCGACAGCAGCAGATAATTCAACCAGGTTTAACAGTGCCCCGTGTGACACTTGGCCTTCCAGTGCCCCCTACCTTTACAGTAATGGCACATGTCAGGCCCAACCTCCAGCCAGATGCCTGTTCAAACGCCCACGTGGAAGATGGCACCTGCAGACCATTTCCTGCAGGGGCTGTCACAATACTCTGTATATCCCTTTAGGTCCCCAAAGGAATGACCTGTGTCAAATTTCACAATTTCCCCACCACTTGACGCTTTATGCATGGAAAATCATATTTTTTTCTATATCTCTAGAAATATTTGTGTCACTGATCTCAAATAAAAGGTCATGACCTCACAATGCATCCTATCCTGATGTCATAAAGTCATAAGTCATAAATTTAGACATCGGTTTTATATTGTATTGTGTCTATTTGAGGATTGCGGAATAGGAGGATTGGGGGCATTCGGGGATATACCCCTTCCAACAGGATAGGCCTTGTTCATTCACTCAGTGGTCACAAGGCACATGTGTGCTTACAGCTGCCCTGGAAGAGACTTAAAGAATAGTGAAATTGTCGACCTTAAGGACCACCATACGGTCCATCAACAGCATGGCAGAATGGCTTGGATCAAATGGTATGAACCGTCAAAGCTCTAGACACCTGGTTGACTTCCTATTCCATCAGACCCGCTGTTGAAATAAATGAATGAAAAAAAAAATATTAGCAAACTAACACGTCACATCTTAAGAATAAATACTAGATTTGAACATGATGCACACAGAAAAAGCACATACAGAAAAAGCTGCTATAAACAATAAACATTACAGTCATTTAGCAGACACTTTTCTCCAAAGCGACTTACATCTGAGAATAAGAACAACACAAGCACAGAATC
>JBAMHX010000019.1:21695916-21706271 GCA_037177515.1 Pseudomugil tenellus
ATATATAAATTAATATTCAGTAGCTAAGACAGTGTATTTTTTCCATCAGGGCAAATAAAATGTTATTATACAAACATATGTTGCAAAAATGTGAACTATACCAAGGGTTAATTTTTAACAGCTTTTAAATTTTAAAGGAAGACTACCACAAGGAACAAAAATCCACAATAAACAATGACCACTACCAGTCAAGATGGCATTACTGTTTCATTACTGTTTTGCAGAAAAATAATTTTGAATTTCCCTTTTAAAGTTAATATGAGCAGAAACAGAATGACTGAGCTGTTTATACACATACAGTCATATATAAATTGCTAGAGACTTAATAGACATAACAGATATTGTTATTATCATCCATCATTAAGCTCTGAAATATCTTTTTTATCAAGATCTGTAGGGTTCTAAATAAAAACTTTGACTAGCAGGCCAAAAGCAAGTGCTGGCGGGCCAATTTTGGCCTGCAGGCCCCACTTTGTGCACCTCTATAGACAATACATATATCTCTACATTTAATATTTTTTTAGATGGGACTCTGAGAAACTTACATCATATATTCACGGTACATAAGATCCACTATTTTTTTCTAATTTCACAATCATGGTTAAGAATCCAACTGGCATGCAAAGTGATGTGTCTCCGCTGTTTGTTTCCCACCAGATGCATACGTGTCTCACACACATACACACACACACAATCCTATTTTCAACTCCCCCTCTGCTGTCCTCGTTGCTCCTCATCTTCTCTCAGATAGAGTTGGGCTCAGAGGGTGTGCTGGATCTCCTGCTGGCTGTCATCAACAAAAGGCATCACACACACTCACTTAAACACAGTGATGTCTGTGTCTTTGCACAAATTTATGCAAACAGACTCATTCTGTCACTGACAGCCATAAAAATCCAGACACACAGGTTTCATCACTGTAGCTGGTTCTTCTTTAAAATGCTTTAATTGCTTGTAGACTTTAAACCATTTCAGCTCCCTGCCTCCTTCTAACCTTCACTATACTCTTAACTAAAACGCAACCCTCTCCTTAGCTGAAGTCACAGATTAATTAAATAAAAAAAAAAAAAAAAAAAAAAAAAACAGGGACATTTTTTCACAGCATACAGTGCTGAAAACAAACAGATGTCCCCACAGGACTACTAATAAAATCTGCACACACTGATCCTTCTTCTGTCTCCCTCGACCTCCTGCAGATGCCAATATTAGAGAGACCGCTCATATTTTATAACCATGAAAAGATATTAGATTAAAGAAAGTTTATTGTCCTTCTGTCTTCAAGGTTCTTACAGTCCTGAATACCGTCAGACATTGCATGCAAGAAGCAGCAATTATGAATCAATTAAAATAAACAGCAGTGACAATACAAAGACTTTTAAAAGTTAATACTCATTTTATTTACACTTAAGCAGCATGTATGACACTTAAGAAACAACCAGGAACTGGAATAAACAGTATTATGCTTCTTCAGTCTAAAATGTTGAAGTAAGTAAAAAGAAGAAAATGTTTTTTGTTTACTGTTATCTTAAAACATTATGCAGAAATAAGTTGAGACCGACTTCCATTGAAGCAACACTGCAACAGCTCTACCGAACTGGCTCCTTTTCAAAAGAGTCCCCGCAAGCTGGTTATGATCTTGGATATGAGTACGTGTGTTGGAGCAGGAAACATCAAAAACATTGATCAGGAATTTTCAGTCCTGGTTCTCAAGAACTGATGTTGTAAAGATTGCAGACATTTACCTGCAACCTGATTCACAATCAGCCAGGTCTAATTTCACTTATATAAAACACTGTTCATACAGAAGCACACAACTAAAATATAAAGACACACTCTTTATTATAATCGCGCCTACATTCACTAAGTCACACACACACCTCGCCTTCTGTTTCATCTGGACATCATTATGGGAGTAAACATCTGCTTTGACACAGCTGTGAGGAAACAATAACTTGGAGATCCATTCGTTCCAGGAGCCGGGGCTCTGAAAACCACCCAGACCAGGCAGAGTTCCCCCCAGACCCCTACCATCCAGACAAGTCATAGCCAAAAATATAAAGGATCCCTATTAGGAAACACTGGATGAACTGGATAAACAATTAGAGCAAATCAAACACAGCTTGATGTAAAGCTCTGCGCAAGTCAGATGATTTCCTACTATTTTAAGTCAAACGTGTTGTGGCATGAAAACTTCTCAAATTTGAGGGACACTGGGTGTTAAGAACCAGGATTGCATTGAGGATCTCTGATTTAGAACCTGCAGCCCAGTTTCCCCCACTGGAATTGAACTGGTAAATTATTCAGAAACAGTATAAAAAGTTAATCTTAATGGTCTCAAACAAGAAGCTACAAAGAAGACATTGGTGTTTCTAGTATTTAGATCTATTAACACAGTTAAATTATATATGGTGTGGGAAAGAGGGAATCTTTTGGGAAATCGCTGATTTATGTTCTTGTCTTGTACAACAGCTGTACACAAACACACACACCACACTAATGAGAGTTTATGGCTTCTGACAGAAGCACAGAACCGTCACTGTAACAAAGCTCTGGCACTTCCCATCCTCTTCTCTTTTCATTAAGCTGCACCTGAATCCTGTTCACGTTACATCTTTGGACTTGAATCAATTCTGCTCTGATGATTCTCCATCAGTCCAGTTCAGCCCACACAGGCACAACATCTGACGGCTAATTACACCACTGACCTCACTAATATGATTTACTGAGTCAGGCTGAAGCACAAAGCAGCGAGGCAGGTTAGTAAGAAGGATTTAACTTCTTGGTGCATGTAGCATCCTCTAGTGGAGAGATAAAGTTTTAAACTTCCTTCAAAAGGAGAATACAAAATATTCTAAACTATCAACTTAATTTGCTGCATCATTGTGGCTATTATGAGATGCAAGTAATCTGTTAAACTCTAATAACGACTTGGTGTAGTCTTAAATCACATTATTTCATGTTACAGAGCTCGTTAAAAAGCTTAAAATGAACAACTCCACATTTAAAATGATTAAACCAGAAAAATACATTTGTTGAACTTGACTGGTCTGCATGCAATCTTGAACTTGAGGGATTTGGAATTAAGTAGCAGGCTCACTCAGTCTTAATCTGCTCCTGTCACAGAAAAAGAGCAAATCCCTGAAGCCACATTTAAACCCCTGATGGAGAGAGAGGAGTAGATGTTGTTAGAGTAGTAGATTAAAGATCTACCTTCCACTCTGGGATTGGACCCTATCTATTCATCAAAGCATGTTCCTTCCACAAACCCCCCTTCACTGTAATAAGAAATACATCATTTATAGTACATTGGTTGTACATCTGAGGTCCCCACAACCCATCAGGCTTTGATAGTTAAATCTACAGTTTCTGTATTCAAATGTGTGAAAGAATCAGTTATTTTGCAGTTGTGAGGTGAGATGTCTCCAAACAGAAGTTTATTGGAAACACACTGTTTTAATAAAAACTCAGAAGGAAACTTTGTGAACTGAAGCAATGTTTGGACATCATTTGTATTACTAGGATAGGTTAGGATTCAGGTCACTAAGAGAGGCTATAATCTCCATGTTATTTCAGTCCCTGAAGTATTTCAGCACTCAAGGGGGCCAGGTCAACACAGGCCATTTCTCATATGAAATTATATGACCTTGTGTAGCCATGCCAGGTGTTTATGTCCATTTAATGTCTCTAGAAAAATGAGAAGCAACATTAAACTAGAGGACAACTGATTTAAGGAGAAGTAGCGTAATATAGCTATTCAGTGGCCTAAACCCTTAAACGCAAAATACAACATTTTAATGTTTATCAAATTCTAATTAACTGAACCAGTTACCAGCATTTTATATTTGCTTTCTGTCTTATCTATTTCAGATCTACAATACACACACAATCAATTAAAATCAAGCTTTTTTTGGAAAAGTTTTAAAAACCCGTCAAGAATGTGGAACATCAATAGACTTTAAGGACCTAAAATGAGTCTTTGTGACTCTTTACTCTTTTTCGCTGTGGAGGCTGATCTAATTTCCAGCACTTAACTTGCAAGACAAAAAACACCCAAAATGCTAAAAAGTGTAAAGGTCCATTGAGAACAAAGACACACAGAAACTGCCTGATAAAAAGCACCAGAAGTAAGTAAAGAAGCTAAGGAAACTAGCAAAAACATATGTATTTTTTTTAACTTCCGACAGTGTTTTTGGGCGATTGTACACAGCTCTACAGCAGTGTATTACTGCTACCAACTGGTGAGCAAAGAAGGGACCAGAAAATATGTCGCTATTGTGCAACTGATATTCTAACTGCATCAAGTTAATTTATTAGTGTGGCGGGAAAAGCAACTCTCTTAGTAAATTTTCCTGGTGTTCTGCTCTGGTAGTCACTGAGCGACAGAGTAGAAGGAAATTATTCATTACGCGTATTATGCTTGTCTCTCAAGGGTAATCAGCAGAGCAGTTTCAAGTCAGTGGTTTTAGTGGTGTGAATGAGTTGGAACTGGGAGTGAGGGGAGCTCGTGTGTTCATATAAATTCCCAACACACATGCTTTACTCCCTAAAATGAGTCTTTGTGACTCATGTAAACATGAGTCAGTAAAAAAATATGTGCAAACTGGACAGGCTTTAAGTGACAGTAGCCGAAGCACATTTTCTTCTTAGCATTCCAAGTAGCAGAACCCCAACAAGCACCAGCAGGAAAATACCAGGAATCACTGATGGTTGGACTGTTACAAACTTCCATAGCATATCCCAATGTATCGCAATGGGCGGTGGCCAATCTGTGTGTGAAAATACTGTCTTTCCAGACCATTCTTGCACAGTTTGAAGCCCAGTAATCCTAGCATTGTCTAGCTGGAAATGGTGTAACATATACACAGAATTCATAAAACAGAACCAAAAAAAAGGACAACAGAAAAAACCAGAACAGGATTTAATCAACACAGTGTATCAACTGCTACTTGTAAAAGTGAGTATATTTTTTTTACATCCATCCTCTATTGTGTAACTCCTGAAAGAGTCCCCCTCAAAATATAACCCAACATCCCTGCATATATGACAGTGAAGTTCTGCCACTGTACTGACAGATTATTATCTATTCATGAATGACTCCAGAACTTATGTTGTCAAGGGTAACTACCTCCTGGTCAGAACATGTGGGTGTGAAAAGAGAGGTGTGAATCTTCACTAGTGTTATGATTTACATGAAGAAATAAAGTCACCTCTATTTTTCCATTGTCTATTCGCTGAAAGCATCAAATTTGTTCAATTTGGCTCATTAACATGCATACATTGTACATATTTGTTATAATTCTTGCATGCATAAAACACATCACACAGGCATGTTGAAGACGTCACATTTCATTCAATATGTCCTTTTGCCCCTCAACTGAATTAACAGCATCTTTAAGTATGTACCTCTCCCCTGTTCGGTGTATGATTTATCATTTCCTCTGACACAGCCTGAGGTTCTGTCATTCCATTTCCACATGTCACTGTACATTATGTTCTGATGCCACATACTGTAAGTGTTTTGTCTCTGTGCTGCTGTCACTTTCGCTTGGCAAGTGAAGTCTTGCTCTGACTGCTGGTTGTTTAGACCTCAGAAAAGCATTACAGTGTTGAGACATCAAAGACTCTGACTCTGAACAAGCTTTCCCTCTTAGCTGAGCAACATATTTTTGTAGCCATTATTTTCAGGTGGGGAAAATACCCAAAGAGGAACAAAAAAGGTCAAGGGAATTACAGTGGAATATGGAAATATCTGAAATCACTAAACAAACAAGTGTTGCTTCTTTACTTCTAAAATAAACAAGAGCATCCAACGCTGAACATTTTTGCAAAGAAAAACATTAAATCTGCAAAAAGAGTAAAAGCTCTGAATATGCCTTCATAAATTCTTTGGAAATTCTTTTGTAAATTTAAGCATACATATGACATAAATTATACAAATACATGGAAAAAAACATGGGCCATAAATGGATTATATCACAATACAGTAGCAACCTACAGAGATGCATTTATAGATGATGTAGAGCTTTTAAAAGTGTACTTTATGGGTGGAGTAGTTGTTCTTATTTGGCACACTAATATTCATCAGCAAAAAATTTTAAGTCTCTTAAAAAACAGCATTCTGTCCTCGCCATATCTCATGTTATTTGCATTTGTATGTTTTAAATTGTTTATTGGTGGAGGCTTTTAATAAGCTAGCCTGACTTATTCCCTCTACCTATGCTATAAACTATTTATTTTGTCCACTTGGTGTATTTGTGTTTGTGTGGAATTATATTAAAATTACTACATAACTAAAACTACAAAATTCTAAATAAGAAGCAAACAAAATCTCATTAATAGCCAGAAATGACTAAATTACATTGTTCCATACAATTGATCAAAGCTCTTTTTGCAAGCTCAAGAAGCTTTTCGCAATTCATCACTATCAAACCATTTGTCTGTAACATAGAAATCTTATAGACAAACATTCTGGAGCTGACAGGGTACGTTCTGACAAATACAAATGTAACAGCCATATTGGGATCATGGGTATAATTTAAATGTCAAATTTTGCAATTCATCAGTTGCAAAGTGCACAGCGACAAGGTAAAAAAAAAAGAAACATGAAAACTAATAATAGCAACTCTCTAAAAAGAGTTTTAACACAAAGCACCGAAAGCGTACACATCCCCATCTTTCCTTTTTCTATACTATATCCATCATTCTTTCTTTTCCTATCTGATGTTTGACTTTGGCTGTGCCTGTCTTTCTGTGAGCCATTTCTCACAGTCAAAAATATCTCCTCTTACTTTCTTCGAAAGCTTTGGATCTTTCTTGGTTGTTTTATTTCTGTTATTGCGTTTGCTTGTTATTTTCTGCCTATCTATCTCGATGAGTTTTATTCTATCTTGACCTGATTTCTTTGCTGCATGTTGTCAACCAGAGATGGAAACGAAGAACAGTATGTTATCTTTGGGTTTCAATATTGCATTGACATAGGGTTTTATTCATACCAGCAATACAGTCTAAAAAAAATGCATCAAGTAGCACAGCACAATACATGTCATCGGTGTTGACAGGTAGAGCTGCAATGGCAGGTGGTTTCCTCCAAGAGCGTCTGATAAACTGACAATCACATTTTACAGTTGCTGTCAGAGATAAACAGTCAGTGTCACGTCTAGTACATTTAAATTTGGTGAAAGATTGTTATAGCAACATATTTACAATAAAAGCGTTTTTGGTTTTAAATATTTGTTATTCATCCAAACTAAGAGTTTCAAAATGTTAGTGCAAAGACCAAACCAGGAAAAACACAAACAAGATCCATACCATTTACTGTCCATCTTACCAGGTTTGGTGGGCGAAGCAAGATTTCACTCCATCTAAAACAAACAAGTGATCAGCCAAAAGAAATGTTTAAATCAAGCAACTTATTCAGAGAGAATGTCTTTTTACCACATGGATAAAACCACCCAATAAGAATTGGTTTGCAAAAAACAAGTCACATCCACCTGGACAAATGATTTCTAAGTGTGGCCTTTATTAAAGGCCAGTAGACATCTTCAATGGACACTGTTGTACTTTGCAGGCAATCACCTGAGTAAAATGTGTAGGATTTATTATTAATTTTTTTATTTATTCATTTTTTATGTTCAATTTCACCCTGTAAGATCCATACATATTTCCCTCATATCTGCTTTCCTCTCCATTTAAGCAGCAAGCTCCTCTTCCCATGCTTGTTATCACTTCTACAGGGGTCATTGCCCAGCTGATGGTTGAGGACCCATTGAATCATTAAGTCAAGTAAAATTAATCCTGCATCACTGCACACTAACATCATCCTCAAACAGGTCTTTGCGATTGATTACAGAATCACTGATATACTATGACAGCAGGAGCCGAGTGGTTTTTTTTTTCCTTCGGAGCTTGATATACTCCTAGAACCATATGAGCGACTCAAGAATCAAATGAAGAAGGAAAAAAAAGGGAATTACCGCCATGGTAACTGAATGTGCAGGCAGTGCATAAATACCAAGTACTCTTCTGAAACCATTACAATCACAGTCTAAATAGTTAACATCTCTGAAACATAAGTGTCATCTGAATGTGAATTAGTATGAATTGCAGGTGAAATGACTGCATGTTTGGAATTATAAGTGTGTATCTGGCTATAAAAGCACTTTTAGATGTCTTACCTGCCACAGAAAACTCCACAATATCAAAGAGGAAATCCAATTAGAAGACAAGGTTTTGCAGGCATTGTTTTCTATTACGGGTTTCCAGAATGTCACTGGACTGTCCTTAGATCAAAATAAACACCCCTCAGCTGCACATGCACTCGAGAAGAAGAAGAAAAAAAAAAACTCACCATCCCTTCATCTGTGTGGAATGTAAACAATTGCATCTACACTTGCATTATTTTCCCTGAAAGTAGGACACAGTTGGTGGGGATGTAAAATGGATTTCTGAAGCATTTAGGCAGTTCCAAACATACTTTTTCATCTTTCCACCTGATCCTGCTCATATTGCACCGTTAAAAGTGTGTGTTACATCTTTTCTTTTATAACCTATTAGAAGCTTTAGAACTAAGTTGACTCAAACTGAGAGAAAACCTTTATAATGGTGATGCCATCAATGTAAATGCAGTTTTGAAGATTATTATCCACAGTGGTTATAAAGTTTTACTGAGTGTTTTCATTCTCAAACAGAAACCTACACCAATATTTATCAATAGCATCAAAAATTACATCAACCAAAATGTACTTTTTTTTTTATAGATTACGCTGCAGAGCATCTGCAACAAAGATTATTGGATATTTGAAAGCTTGAATTATTGCAAGATTCAAAGATTGTCATTCGACTTGCACAAATTTTCTTTTAGAAATGTTTGAAAACATGGTCTCAACATTATTTATCTTCTAGGTTAGAGAACTGTCAATTGTAAAGTTAAAAAATAAAATCCAACTTTATGCTGCACCATTTGCAGCCATGAAAAAGCTCAGCTAATAGTTTTAGCTCGGAAAACTAATGGTCCCATACTTTGAGAAAGTAGGTCAACATCTTTGATGTCATTATAAATACTGCACATGCTGACATACTGTAGCCCTCCGGCAAAGATAAAGCTGACACACATGTTTCCATCCTAAATTTATCTGCACTAAATTTCAGGAACTTGTTATATGCAACTTCAGATCTAATATTTGACATTTGCAGTCACAAATGTACACATGGGAAAATATTGTAAATAGTATTAAGATACTATTAAGATACCGTCCCTTCTTGGTATTATTAGAGGTAATAGACTCGTGACAAGAAATTAACTAATATAAAACACTAAATGTGTGGGAGTAACTTATGAGTTTAAAATTTGACACATACTCCTGTGATGAATAGCTTGCTTGATGCAACATAATACAGATAACCAGGAAGACAATGATGGGATGGATTAATTGAAACCCAGTGAGCAAAAAGCTACCTAGTCATATGTATTGAATTCTGTTATTTCTAAGCTCAAAACGACCGACGTGTTGATATCCAGTTGCTGGTGCGCATGTTGTGCCTCACAGCAAGATGTTTATATCATATGTTTCATGGACTAAAAAGACCTGACTGAAATTCATGCAATTTTTGCTGCTGAAAATTCTGCTTTTGTCGCTGTAATTTGAAAGATATTAGAACTTTGAAATGATCAAAAGAAAGGTTTGTTGCTTCTAGATGACAGCTGATTGGTTGGATGTAGTGGCAGTCAACACATCAATCATTGTTTAAAATACTTTTGGCAGGTCTATTCAACAGGTTAACGTTATCTGGAAGATAAATTTATGAATAAATTTCTACCCACATGAGACTGAAAAATGTAGCATGTAACTAACAGCTGACCCCAAACATTTTTTTTTGCCCTTGAACATAAGAGTGAAGAAGTTCTTTGATAAGCAACAGCCATGTCCTGGAGCGATAAAAACGTTCTCACAGTTTTTCAGCAAGACATTGTTTTTTCCAGTGATAAAAACCAACAACCACAAACAAGGATGTAAAATGCAAATTAAGCACGATAGTAAAAGTTTAAATGATTAACCCTGAACTGCCTGATCTGTTTGCTACAGCAAATTAATCCAGTGATTAAACTAATGCTATTACAGAGATGTAGAAATGAATCTGCCTGACTCAGATGGACGCTGGCAAAACAACCTGCCACCACGATGCCCCACAAAGACACCCCTCCCATCCGCAACCAGACAGGCTTTCCCCGAAAGAAAAATTCCCTGCTGCTGGCAGTGGGTTCCCCCTCTGCCCATTAATATACTAGAAACCTGCTGTTTCACCCTTAAAATTTTTGCCTTAAAATTACACGCATATAAAAATTACACGCATATATA
>JBAMHX010000019.1:21706805-21718037 GCA_037177515.1 Pseudomugil tenellus
TGTGTGTGTGTGTGTGTGTGTGTGTGTGTGTGTGTGTGTGTGTGTGTGTGTGTGTGTGTGTGTGTGTGTGTGTTTCTTTAGTTTTGATCTTCTTTAAAAAAAAAATCTCAGCTTCAACCTGTTCAAATACCTAAATGGCTATAATTGCTAATCATAGCTGCACCTTTAGACACCTCTGGGCGGTAAAATTCTTTAAGTTTGCAAAAAAAGTCTCATTACCAGATTGTTTTTGATGAGGGTATTCATGGTGTTCCAAGAATCTGCAGGTTTCGACTCAAACATGATGAATACATCAGGTGATTTCACTGATTAATGTGCTTCCAACCAGGCAGGACAAACTAATCAGTGAAATCAGCTGCATGCATGTGTGACTGGAATCCAAATACCAGAATTGTGTGTTGACAGTGTAGCAGCTACACTGTAGCTGATGTATTCAACCATCCTGTGGAAATATGAAATAAAATAAATGTCCTTGATAATGAGCATGATGCAGTGTGTTCCTTGGATCAGACAAAATCTACCAGCATGTATTGCGGCTCATGGAATGCAGAAAAAAGGCGTCCTTTCAGCTTATCCTCCTGTTTCCTGTGTTGCCCCTGGATACGAGAGAAATTGCTTTTCTTCTCCTACAATCACACCATGCCTTGTATTCCAGACACACACACACTTTGGTATGTGAGAGTGACTATGTTTGGTGGTCAAGGGTGTGCTCACACAAACACAGTGTGCCGAGTCTACGATAACACACAGGACAGAAAAAAATGCATACATACATAGCTTATGCAAACAAAAAAAGGGACCATGGAAGTCATTTGAAACAAGATCAGCTTCACCATGTAAAAATACAGCACACACACACACACACACACAATATATTGTTAGGTTGTCATATAATACCATTGGATACTGAAATTGAAGACCATAAAAGTAAACTACGTTGAGATGAGGGGCAGCATGTGATCATATGCTGAATGCGTAGCAGCAGGTAGTCTTGAAAAGAATCAAAATTCATTTGCAGTTTTTCCTTTAGTTTCACATCTTTCTCTTGTAGCCACTTTTCTTCGGCCTACACTTCCAAAAAGATCTTTCATGCCAAGTTCTGACTACAGTGAGGTCTGACAAAAAGCCATGGATACGTATGTAGTTTTTCTGCTACTACTGAGGTAAAAGCACTTATTGTGCATTTAAAAAATATATATATATATTTCAACACACTTAAACAATGTATTTCCCATGTTGGAACCTTGATGCATTAAAACTGTGTTTTAAAACAGCGATAGAAATTTTTACACACATTTTGTTGGGCATATTTAGAAAGCCGTGCAGGCTCATGGTTCTTTTTAAATTTTTTAAAACTTTGTTAATCTGTGCTAACCAATTAAAGGTTTGCAGTGCTATTTAAAATGTCAATTAAAACTATTAAATTATTTTCAAATCCAAAGTAAAACAAAATGACAGAATAATGGCACCACCAGTGATTTTTATTTTTAAGTGTGTGTGAATTTATTTCAGATTATAAAAGTGTTCTTTAGATTTTGATTAGAAGCTTATTTCAAAGACACACAAGAGCATTTCGGGCTTCCCATGGTGTTCCCTCTGTTCTACAATAGAACTGGCAAAGTATCAGGAATTAGTGCCTCTGCTTATGATGGGTGTTCAACAAATCTGGTGGAATGAAGTAAAATTGATCACATATCTCTACTTTTCCTCTACATGAAATGCTGACATCAAACTCAATTGTTTTAATAGTAAAATATGTAGTTTTAATGAATGTTAATAAGATCAGTTACTACAGTAAATAAATAAAATATAAAATATAAAAAACAAACTGACAATAACTAATTTATTGCTGGTATTTGACATAACCCAGACATGTAATATTTATTTCATAATAGTCATTTTATGTATTTCTATGGTTTTTCAAAGAATCTTTAATAACTTAAAATTTAAGCTGGTAATTAAAGGGTTAAAAGGCTAAAAAGCAGAATGGAGGTTTTGAGCAGGTATGAAAGTGTTTAAGTAATTTATGAGGAAAAGAACATGGTGATGTAAAATGAATTTGTTGCAGTTTTCCTTCCTCATTTCTATTTTTGTGAATAGGATTCCCAGAAGTACCTGACACAACATGAAAAATCAAATAAAATACAATTATTATAATCTTTGACATACTGAAGTACCAAAGAATAATCTTATAGCATTTTACATATAGAAACTAGAAATGCACTCAGAGTGCAGACCTTCGCCAATCAGCACAGTTTTCCCATACAAAAACCAGAGCATACATCTAAGATTGTCTGGTTAGTAGCCCACATTACACTGACTTATATTGGTTTTGGTTACCGGGGATTGAGTGAAAACATCCGGACCTAAAGCCCAGAGAAAAGCGGCTGGCCATGCCACTAAATCTCCCCCATCTTTTTCCATTTGCACAGGCTGTGTCAATTCATGCTCTGTATAGTACCAAGTGCGGATTTGAAGTGCACTGACGTCATACTGGTGTGCCAAGTACTGTCCCAAATCGAAGTGCACTTAGGGTCCACACTTCAAATGCACACTTTGTTTGGGGCTGAATTAGCTTAAAACGAAGTGTTTATGCTACGTATCCTTCGCGATCTCAAATCATCCAGAAGTCATTGGGTGCCAAATAGAAAAGAATTGACAGCAGTCGAGTGCTGGAAAGGACCTTCTTTTATGCATATAAAAACATATACAGTATTTGTTCCAGCAGACAAGCAGGTATGGCAGCAGCACTCTGTGCCATGACCACAAATTAAACTGGTCAGATGCATTATATGCATTATCAGGATTATTTTTCACTGTTGCTGATGTTTTAATTTAGACACATAAAGCTGCATGCGGCTGTAGAGCCGGAGGTTATGGACCACTGATTTAGGCACTGTAAAGCCGCATGCGGCTGTAAGGCCGCAGGTTACGGACTCCTGATTTAGACCATATGCTGTAATGTTTTGACAAGCAATGTGGGCATTCGTGATAGAGTTATACAAAAATATGTTAACACTCCCACATCCACGCAGGACAAATATTTTAAAACAGGACAAAAGTCATGATTACTTACTACTTTGACCAACTTTTTTGCAGAAAAGACACTTCTAAGACAAGTCCATGTCTTATGAGACAGTCTTGCGTTGTCATATTCAATTGTACGGGTTTTTGTTGTGCGTATCAAAGATTGTAATGGAATGATGTATGTCACTCCTCACTTTTTTGTGTGTGTCTAGGAAATGACTACAAAGATGTTTGGGCTTATTTTAGGGTGATACATCTGTCAGAGCTAAGTCACACATCATCTTTGTCAGAGTGAAAAAAATGGATCCATTTCATGCAAATCCATCCATAACTTTTTGAGTTATGTTGTACAGAGACAAACAGACAGATAAACGCTGGTGATTACATACCCTCCTTGGCAGAGGTAATTAATTCAATTTGTATGGTTGAGTGACCGGTGTAAAAATTGAGACAGTAATTAAGATATAAGGGTAAAATCCTAAAATTTAATTACATTTTTTTTTGTCTTTTTGAGCAGAAAGCAAGTTGTTTAAATGATATGAAAAAAAATCTGAGAAAATGTAGACATAAAGTTATTTAATGGCAGTTTTAGTGTGTGGACACTTTTGGAATGATGGTCATCAGAAAGGGATAAACTCTTCAACATAGTAAAAATACATTTGACATAAAAACTTCAAATAATAAATTTTAAAAAAGTAAAAATTTAGTACCACAATAAATTGTGGCACTAGTTGCAAACAGCAAAAATGGTCACCGAGTGGAAAATCATAAATTAATGTTAACAATAAAACGTGAGAAAAGCAGCACAAGGAGGAAAATAGTTACAAAAATAAGTCACTTATAAAGTCCCAGTTTACTGAGTTTGAAGGACCGGAATCGGAACACATTTTTAATGGAGAGAACCTTACTAAAGAAAGCAAGAATCCAGAATTTCACCACAGATTGGGGTCAGTTTGTGTCCAGCCTGTTAGTATTTGCAAATAAAAAAAGGCCGGTGTGTGTATGTATGTATGTGTGGCGGGAGGGGCATTGTTGCAGCATATGCTGTGCCTATCAAACAAATGATCAAAGCGTGCACAGCTATTGTGATTGCTCCTATTAAGGTAATGTGGCAGTTTATTAAGCCCTTTGAGGACATTAGTGATGAGGCAGATGAAAAGGAAGAGGGCGATCTTTAGAGGGGCTGCATGTAATGTCTTGACATTAATTAATTATTACCACAAACTTTCCCAAAATAATGATGGTTTTATGATGATTAAAGCCAACTGTCCTTACAGACATTGTCCGTTTCCACCACCTAGAGCTCACAACACAATTAAAAGAATGACTGATATTCCATTGAAAGGAGATCATTATGCCTCTCACCTGTGAATCCAGCTGATCTCTAAAATGTCTTATTACAAATTTATGCATGCTTTACATCCTCTGAAATCCCATTAAATATATAATTGTGATATTTGTTCCTGTTAAATTATCAACCTGTTAAAATAGGGATAGGATAAACTAAATAAAATAAGACAGGGTCCTTTAGTTAATGTAGTAAACCTATACAACTTTATCCACATGGATAGTTTCAGAGGAAGAGCAGTGGAAAAAAATAAAGTTGTGTCTTTAACAATAGGAATAAACGATGGGATTGTGCATCACCATGTTTTAACATAATTTTTTTTAACTTCAGGACTTCACTAAAATGCCAAAAAGTTGCCTCATATGTTATTTTCATGAGCAAACAAATGGAAGGAAATTTTGATCCAGAGCTTGACAATAAATAAATATTTCAGTTTAACAAACATTGTTGGCATTAATGAAGTACATGATGTGGCATCTTACAGGTGGGATATACCTACTGCAGGTTATGTATTCTGAGTGTACTTTGGCATACAAGTCGCACTTTATTTTAGAATGCTAGTATCATGTACTGCCCCCTAGTGGTGACCTCAAGTATTGACTGATTTGACCACAGCATGCTGTAGTGCGCTTCTTGTGAATATGATGTCCCTTAAATGCTGGAAGAATTGGCTTCAACTAGGGTAGAGAAAAAGACAATTTAGACTTAAGGAAAAATAAAAATAAACCGTTGATAAAAGTCTCAGTGAAACTATAAAAATGTTTTATAGACCCTGGTACATATTTTACATGAGTCTGAAATTAAATTGATTTAATCTGACTGGCCTGGTTGAAAAGCACACAATAGTCAACTGGGAATTTTAATTATTTCTTTTCTTCTGACACACTGAGCTTCATGATCCAGATGTTGGAATACATCCTGCAGGGCAAATCAAATTCAGCACAATAAGAGCATTAACATGCTCACGTTTATGTAACCTGGAATATTATTCATCTTAATATACGTAATCTACCTAATTACAAAATTACTCATTTAGGTTCAGATGCAGGTTACTTAGACAGCTGAACCTGAACTAATCCTAAGCAGCAGTAGTATGACCTGGAGCTTCTGGCTATAAATCAGAAACACATATGCATGTTAATGTATGATGCCTTCAGAAGTCTGTCATACATCATAACAGTGCATGTGTGTGAGAAGTCATTTCTCCTCACCCCTCTCATGCGGTGATACCTCCATGCTGTAAATGAAAGCCATGGCCAACCTTCTTCTGATGATTAATGTGTGTGTGATGCAGCATCCCACAAAGCAACGTCAATAGTGGAATATGACTCAATAGATGTGAACCTTTTCAGTCTTTTACAAGATTGTACAATGAAGGTGAACTTTAAAGCCAGCTTTACTACATTTGCTACGCCAATCACTTTTGGATTTTCAACGAGATGCTGCAATCTGCCAGAACGGAAAGTTTTGCTTGCATCATTTTTCTACACTATCTTTTCAATTGACTTTGTGTCGATACATATATTATGCAATGGAAAGTACGCAAGTTTATTCCACAACAACTCAGAAATGTAAAGCTACTCACACAGGCCTCAAGTAGCAATGAGGGAGCATTAGCTTTTTAAGTCTTTGCACATGTTTTCTGTCTCAGTTGCATGTTACCTTTTTTTATATAATTGCACTTATTAATATGGTATCTTATAGAAAATACATGTACCAATCAGACACATTCTGTTTTAGAAAGCAAAGGTAAGCTTATGTCATGCTGCTAATCATTCTCAAACACTGTAACGCCAATCCGTCTTAGAGCCATGGATAAATTGTGCTTACAATTGTGCAAAATTAGATATCACAACTATTGAAAACACCTACAATTAGAAAAACTTCTCAGATATTGCTAAAATATTTTTGTTTAGAGGTGATTTTTAAGACATATTAATATAGAAGTATATTACAGAAGTGTAATGGAAGCACTTTGTTCACATTTACCCAGACATAACATATGGGGTCATGTGACCAGTTCATTTTAGGTAAAGATGGCACGGTATGGATGGTGGAGAACACTGAATTTTTTTTCCCAGATGATTAAAGAAAAAAAAGTAATCGCCATTTGTTAGCATACATTGTTTGGACATGAGACCGGGTGGGCAATGCTACATGCTTACCAGCTAAAGCCATGGACACTCCTGCAAACTGTAGAAATGTCACTTTCATTTAACTAAAAACTAATACAAATACAGGTAATAATTTACTAGGTGGAACATGTGCATCAGAACATGAGATGCCATGCCTCAGAACATAACCTGGTTTATCTTACATAAGTGGTTGTGCATAAATCACCATCACCCCTTCTGGTGCTCCAGTGAAAAAATGCCCAGCAAACGAATGTGCTAACCAGGAATCTTATAACCTTCAATTTGTGAAATACCTGCTAAAATCAACTGCAAATGAATTATCACCCGTTGCGATTTACTGTATATTAAAACAAGTTTCACACCACTTTCATTTAACAATTTATCACTGACTCGAGTCATCCAGTAAACACCACATGGAGCGCCTTGGGGGAGGGGGGGACAGGCAATTTCTTAATGAACCACTACCCCTGACACTTTATTGCATTTCCTTTCATACAGGCAAGCACTGTATTTAGTTTGAGTTTTTATGTAGATACACGTGTGTTGGCCTACACCCCCAGAGAGACATTAATCAAAGAGCATAAACAGCATTCTTTTTAATGGTGTGTGCTTTGTAGTAAAAATAAATTAAGAATAAATGTATCTGAGCTCCTGAACCTGCTTTCTGATAATAATAATAATACAAATTAATAAGGAGAAGCAGTGCAAGAAAGCCATTTCTGTTGTTTCCGAGGAAGTAACATTGCTTTTGTGCTCGTAATAAGTTACTCGCACCCTAAGAAAATACATGCTTGTCACACATACACTACCAGTCAAAAGTTTGGACACACTTTCCCATAGAACTTAATGGGAAGGTGTGTCCAAACTTTTGACCGGTAATGTATGTGCAGGGTTTTTTTCTTGCATTTGTAAGAGAGGAAATGCTCAGGGGTTACCTATTGCTATCGGATATGACAGCTGGCTCCTTCTTATTCTGCAGACTGCAGCTGAAATGACCTGTGTATAATTGTATTTAATGTTTATGCTCCCACCTTCTTTCATTGTGTTATTTCTGGTCTTTGAGCACCTTAAACTAGCTTATTTCTCAGTTATGCTTAGTTTTTTTTTTTTGGCTTTTCTGGTATAGGTAATGGGTTGGACGGTGGCGCGAAGGTTACAGCGAGGAGGTCAATAGTTCAAACCTCTGCTTGGGCAGCATCCAAAGACATGCATGTTAGGTTGTTTGGTCGTTCTAAATTTTCCTTGGTAGCATGTGTTTGTGTGTGCCTAGCTGTTTGTTTCCTTGTCCTTCTGTGTTGCCCTGAGAAGTACTAGGAAACTGTCCAGGGTATACCCTGTGTCTCTCACACTCCTGGGATAGGCTCTAGCTGCCCCCGACCCTAATTTCGATGAAGTGGTTTGGAAAATGGTCGGACGGATGGCGTTAAGACACCAGTGCACGGAGATAGAGTTACACTCCTCTGACAATTAAGAAACGGGTGATGATCCTTCTAACAGTGGAGCAAAATTCTTTGGCAACAAACAGATAAACCTTGGGAAATTTCCTCGTTATAGTGCAGTCTGGCACTCAAAGACAGCAGGAACAGCACCCATGTACTTCCAGATCAGTCTGCGCTGTATCGGTGATCTCAGATCTGGAGATCATCTTTTTTTGGAATCCTATAAGACAAAGTATGTTGTCTCACACGCAGATCTGCAGGGAAAAGAGGACCTCATCTTGGAGTCATTTAATTCTGACTGTGGTATCTTTCAGACAGTGATATCTGTGCCGTACAAAGCATGGGTAGATAAGATGCATGCAAATTGCGATAGAACCACCCATCTTTCTCATGACTGCCACAATTGGAGAGAGATACTAGCTTTAAAAAGAAACTTGTTCACATTTTTTTATGTCATTATTTTCAAACCACAGAACGGGGAGCTGCAAAGTGTCCAAGTCTACCCCCACCCCCCTGTTTAATTTTTTTCACATTTTCTGGGGAGTCACCTTGCTAAGAACAAGAAAGATGCAAGCGTCAAAAACTCTAGCAAGGTACTAGCAGTGTGAACACGTTCTTTACACCATAGTCGCCTTATACGATATGGGGCTATACATCTTTTTCTTAAAAACCACAGGGGAGCGGGGACAAGCAGACCATTGTGCAGAAGTTGAAGGGAGAAAATGTGGTGCCTGAAGCAGATCAAACCTCCGAAACCATAGAGTTTGATGCCACCGACTCTCAGGAATCTTCAAGCAGTGTTTCCCTTCTGACACAAACAGCCACTCCAAAACCCCCGACCTGTTCACCACCAGATGGACGACTGGCCATCCATATCATTCATCTCAACTGTGAAAGTGCTGGGGATATTAGCAGATGAGTGGTGCACTCTCACCATTCACACTGCTCCTATAACATATAACTGTTATGTTTATTGTGATATAAGTCATTACCAAGCCGTGGGAGACACGAGCGCGCAATTTGTTGGTGTAGTTAAGATTTTCGGTGACTTATGGAGAAATTGTTGATATCAGATATAATACGGTGCATTACACCAGGGTTTCAGGACATTATATTAAAAATATGTGTATAGAAATTAAAACAGATACTAACAAACCTGTGAACTTTGTCTATGGAAAAAGTATTGTGAAGTTACACTTTAAACCCTGCATGACCCAAAGTTCTTTATAAAAAAAAGTCTTTTAAATCTGAGACAAGATCCTAACCGATTTGTTCATTATTACGAAAGCCAGGTTGGGGGGTCACTTCCTGGTTTTCATGGAGCACCCATCATGTATGGGTGTGGCCTAGGCACCATATTTTCTAGGTTGATTCGTTTCGCCAGCCCCCTCATAAAAGAGGTTTTGCTATAGCTTTTTTTTTCAACTTGTCTTGTCCAGCATTAAAACAGGCAGATAATGTGGATCTGTCTGTTGTGTCTTACTGAACAACTTTGCTCTGTCAAGAGGAAATATATGTATATATGTATATACAAAGTTCCTCTTGATGATCTGAATTCTTTATTTTGGTTACATAATTTTGTCAAGATTTCAATGCGCTGCTGAACACGACTGGAGGGGACAGAAAAAGAACAAGAAAACAGGAGAAAGGGAGAAAAACAACAATACAGAAAGAAGAGACAGATATACACACCACAAAAGAGAACCGCAGTCCAACCATACATAAAAATACATACATACACACATATACACAGAATATAAATTTGAGGCCCATACATACATACGAAAGATTAGTGCTAGCAGTGCCATGATGCAGAACATACAAAGTGAAAAAGTGCTCACAGAAAAGTGAACATGCTCAGGTATCCCCCTCAGAAGGTCCGAGGCAGGCCAGGTCCACAAGACCAGGACAAACGGCAGGCAGTCCCAAACAAAGACCCCAGCCAACCCCACCCCAGAACCAACCCCAGAACCAGCCCACCGGAGGCGGGACAGGGTGGTCCCGGCCACAGCCCCCGCAGCCTGGGGGAACGAACCCCGGCGGGCCCAGGCCGGTAATCACCCAGAGCAGGCAGGGCAAAGGGCCCAAGCCAACCCCCACCCCCCACCCCCAAAGGCCCGGGACCCAAAACAACGCCAGCGGACGTCCAGGATCCCAAGCCCACCCCCAGACAGGAGCCAGCCCGTCCCCCAGCAAACCAGATGCCCCCCCGGGAACCAGCCCCCCATTCACACACATACACCCATCCACACAGATCTAGCCCCCACCCCTCCTAACGTTTCTCCACACCCCCCCCCCCCACACCCACACACGTACAGTGACCCATCCACACCAACCCCTCCTCCTTTCTCCACCCAGCATCCCCTAACCCACTTATCCACTCACTCTCTCAACCCTCCCGGTCACCCCCATTTACCCACAGATCCCTCCCCCCATGCACCGCCTACCAGAGGACGGACACACCCCCCGCCCCAGCGGCAGACCAGGCTGACCCAGAACCCCCTCGCCCGGCGGCAGCCGACACCCTGGCTCCCAAAAGGGGAAGAGCCCACCCCCGCGCCCTAGAGCCCAGGACCCCCGCCCAGCCCATCCCGAGCACCCCGGCCACCCGCCACGGGCCCAATGACCACCGCCCGGGCCTTCACCGGCGGTCCCACCCCACTGCCACAGGCGGCACCAGCCACCGACCCACCCACTGCTCCATAACCCGGACTAAACACAGAGCTGCCTCAGTGGCAAGGCAGCCAAGACCCCCATCCAGACAACCGCCATGTGCCAACAGCCCAGAGGAACCCCAAACCAACCCCTAAAGCCCGGATGAAGAGGGTACACTCCTCCACCAGGACAAAGTGATGGAGCTAATCACAGGGGACCAGAGGGAGTGAAATTCAGCTAATTGGTCCTTTGAAGAGGCAGACATTGTCTCAATACTGATGTGATCTAAGAGATTTCTTAATTACTGGATGCAAAAATTCTGTTTAGTTTTCCAATTTAAAAGGGTTGTTTTCTTTGCGATACACAAGATAGTGAGGGTTAAGTTTGAAGAGATTAATTTGGTGTTAATTTCGCTCAAATCACCCAGTAGGCACATCGTGGGGCTTGCAGGGATATTACATTTAAACCTTTAAAAAGTCTTTTCATACATAAAGCCAGAATCTTCGAACGGGTGGACAAGACCCAAAGGAGTGAAAATAGCTGTCAACAGCGTTCTCAGTGCAATGTGAACAGATGTTTGATTGTAACAGACCCATCCTGAACATCCTATGTCCTGTATAATGAGTTC
>JBAMHX010000019.1:21718137-21729858 GCA_037177515.1 Pseudomugil tenellus
ATTCCGGTATAACTGTCTTTGAAAGGCTATAAATACACTGCCGGTCCCGTGAGTGGCGAAGACTAACGCCAGCAAGATGTATAAACTTCTGTCCTGAGAGTGAATGAGAATTCACAGTGGATGTTTGAAAGGAAGTGTCCTGGATGTAGAGGTGCAAGACATAAATTATATTTACATGGGGAACGAAAAAAATACATGCTTCCCGTAAACCCGATTTTGTTTTGAAAAGGCCGATTTTAATTTGAAAAGGTTTTGCATCAACTTCTGGTCCTGACAGTGGAGGTCTGCAAGGCAGGGTCCTGACAGTGGAGGTCAGGGTCCTGACAGTGGAGGTCTGCAGCCAGACCCCTCTCTCTGGACCAGTCAGTCATGTTCTTTGACTTCTTAAGTGCCTTTATTATGATTCAGCCTGACCTGCTATGTGAGAACCTCCATAAATTCCAGGAGGATACCTCCACAACCACCTGTATCTGTGACTACCTCACAAACAGAACACAGTTTGTGAGACTAAAATATTGTGTGTCTGAGAGGGCGATCGCCAGCACTGGAACACCACAAGGAACTGTACGTTTATCCTTCCTCTTCAAGCTGTACACCTCAGACTTCCAGTACAACTCAGAGTCCTGTCATCTGCAGAAATACTCTGATGACTCTGCAGTTATGGACAAGAAACAGAGTACAGAGAACTGGTCGCTCAGTTTTTTGTATGGTGCGGTACCAATCATCTCATTTTGAATACCAACAAAAGAGGTGATTGTCGACTTCAGGAGGTACAAGAACACACATAGGACTGTTTCCATCCTGGTAGAGGAGGTGGTGAAGGAATACAAGTACCTGGGAGTTCAGCTGGACAACAGACTTGAGTGGAAAACCACATCTACAACATCTACAAGAAAGGACATCTACAAGAAAGGTCAGAGCAGACCAATTCTAAAGGAAGCTGAGATCTTTTAATGTCTGCACCAAATTGCTGCACATATTCTACAAGTCTGTTGTTGAAAGTGCAATCAGCTTTGCAGTGATCTGCTGGGGAAGCAGCATCAAAACCAGAGACTTTAAAAAAATCAACAAACTGATCAAGAAAGCTGGTTCTGTAATCGTAGTAACTCTGGAGCCGCTGGAGCTGATCGTCCAAAAGAGAATGCAGCACAAGCTGATTAAGATGATGGAGGATTCTTCACACCCTCTCCATAACACAGTAATAAAAAAAACAGTGTGTGTTCAGTGAGAGACTTGTTCAGGTTAGATGCAGGACAGAGGTACAGATGATCATTTCTTCCAGCAGCCATCAGCACCAAGAACAAAACCATTTGATTGTTGTTTTTCTTTTCTTGTTATTATGGTTACAAAAAGCTACTATAATTTGAATTTCCCTGAAAAGGGATAAATGAAGTATTTTTCATTTAATTTTCATTCATGATGCAGGTTATAAAATGTCTTGCATATTCTTCAAATATAAATCTTTTTAATCTTCACCCATTCATCCAAACAGCAGAATAATACAGACTCTTGTTTAAGTTCTTTATTAAAATTATCTTTTTATTTTGTCCTGCTTGCAGTACAGCACATTATTGTCTTTGTCCCCACTGTTTGGCAGATGTGGCTTAAGCAGAGTGGTGGCGGCATCTGACCACATCTGTGAGTGTGTTTGTGTGAGAGTCTGACAATGTTTTCATGTTTGTTGGTTTGTTTATGTGTGTGAGGTACTGACAATAAAGTACAGAACAACCACCCATTGTCCCATACAGTCAGTCGTTACAGCAGTAGTTATCAAGGCTTTAAGACATTGTTCAGAGGTATTTAAGCAAAAACTGTGGATGTGCTTCCACACCTGGCCAAAACTGGCCGAACCAAGGCTCAAATAATTGTAAACTGTAGTAAAATGGATCTGTCTTTGAGAAAAGTGATTATTGGTTATGATGGATGCTTTACATGAACAAAGGTTCAGTACTGTTATCTCACCTCGTTTTATGCATATTCACATCAACAATGGAGCTCGCATTGGTGAATCTATCAGCTCATTTTGTGGTGACTAATTCTCATGGTCAAAACAAGGCCAATTATCAAACCACTGATGCAAATATGGAAGAATGTGAAACAAAATGATAAATAGAATGCAATGGTAACCACAAGACTACCTCAAGTATTTGGGGTATTGCTTCTGATAGCTGTTGAAGTGGTAGCATTTAGTTGAAAGTTAACTGCAGTTCAGTATTACCAAAGAATGTCACAACTTTATAAATGCAGAAGTGCACATAATCAATGTTTGTGTCAGCCCTTCCCATCAAGAATATTAGCCAGCATCATGCAAAATACGCTGGCTCTCTACAGACTGATGATGCAAGTACTTGTCTGGTTGTGTGCACTCTAGTTTATGGTCATGCATGTGGCCATGTAGAATCATGAAAGTTATGATAATATACAAGATGCAAGAAGCCCTTCTTTGTTGATCTGGACAAGTAGTACACAATGAAGAAGGGATGCTGTAGCCTTACAAATCAGTTCAACATTCAAACAAGCAGAATAATTTAAGGAAGACATGCAACAAAAGTTTTGCAAGATGGATGCAGAGACAAAACAGCTTTAAAAAGTGGCAAAAAGAAGCAAACTTATGCAAAACTATTGAAAAATGCAGAAAGAGAAAGCATAGAGAGAGTACTATAGGCAGCATTGTTGCTATGTCTTAGCCTATGTCATGGGACATCTGCTCCTACTTGGCTAGGATTCCCTCTAATCATAACATTATAGTAACATATAGTTTGTTTGAAAATGTGATCTACATATGAAAGCCATGGTTCGGCCACTTTTGGACTTAGTGGAATCCACACAATCAGGTTTAGCTTCTTCCCTCAAAAAGCATTATAATGACTTTGTCTTGTAAAATTAGAAACCGTGTGTTTCTGTTGTATTATTGTTTTTCTCTTATTTGTCTTACAGCACAGCAGCTTGGCAAATACATTACGATATGCACTTTGTCAAATTCCTTATATATTTATACCATGTGGATTGGTTGGCATTGGTAGCTGTACATGATTCTGTCATAGTACAGCTTCTAAAAAAATGCAAAAAAAAGCCTGTGCTGCTCGCTACATAAGGTTTCACAGAGGTCACTTCACTGTACACTACGGTATAAACTCACGGTTCCAGTTAACCCAAAACAGGGTCAATAATGTGACCCCTACAAGTGTGAGAGTTGTGAGAAAAGCTGCTGTATTAATAAAAGATTGAATTACAAGTCAATCTGTAGCCCAAACCAAAAATTGAAGGCCCCTCTGGGTAGACAAACACACGCCACCACCGCTACAGTGACAGGTCATAAGACACTCGTGCAGCCATCCACGTTGTCACTATATTGATTTCCCAGCGCTAGCTACCGTATGTAGCTAATGGAGGCGGATGGTTGATCTTAAGTGAGCAAAAACACAGTTACATACTGGTCTCTGTTTTCACTGGGGGTTAGGGAGTTGGGCAAGAGGTTTGAGACAAGGAGAGACACAGACAAAAAAAAGACATTTTCTTTAAGATATCGTAAATTTAGTAGACAAACTTATATAACATAGACTTAGAGTCTTGAAATATACTATCATATATATCTGTATATTGATGTGTCTTTTTTAGGTGAAATAAATATATCCACAATAACTTTTTTCTTCTTAAAAAAACAAAAAGAACAGAACAGATTTACAATTTCAGACACATACCAGCACGATGGATTGACATGAGGAAAGGGGTGAGGGGGAAGAAGAAACAAAAATAGTTTTTCTGAGGAAACACTCAAGCTTTGAGTTCGCGCCACTGATAGCTGCAGTGCAGTGAGCTCATGTACAATTTTACAAATTTATTGAGGGTTTCACCAACACTGAGTAGGTCAGATTAGTTTGATTTGAGGGCAACAAATTTAACTGGCTTGTTGTCACACATCAAACTTCAAGTTTTTTTTACTAGTTTGATTGACAATTTTGTTACTAATGTTGATTGTAATATGCAATCCAACTGGATCTAGTTGAATTAATCTTTTTCAGAGAATATAAACTGTCCATGACTATTATGATGTGTTTCTGAACAGTTTTGTAGACATTTAGTTCAAGTGTGGTTGGAATGAGAAACGATATTCTCAGCTATTAATAATTTTCTCTAACACTACCCACTGCCACAAATATATATTTATATATATTTATATATGTAAATGAAATAAATATCTAGATTTTTTTCCACAAAGCAAATCAGACAAACAACAACAAATTTATGTTAAAAGCATAAGTTATCTTTTGTTTTTCTTCCACTGAAGTAAATTATGGCTCAGATGCAGATCCAGGCAATCAACATGACTTGAAAAAACCTTTAGGAAAGATGGCTCAGGCCTTTTTAGCAACTAGAAAATGCAAATGCATTTGTGCCAGCAGCTCTTCTCTCATCTTTAGCACTCTGATGTCCAGTTTTCAAATACCAAATTCGTATTTTGTTGGTTATAACTAACTACTCTGATTTAAGTGCTTGACATCTAAGTGTAACTGCTGGTATCAACCTGGTTGTGGATTAAAAAGCTATAGCTCTTGATTTAACATTTACAAGATGAGAAATGCCTTTATGAAAATCATAAGAGGTGCCATTGATTCTCTCATACAGTGTCACTCAAATCCACCATTTATCTCATCTGCCAGCATGCAACACAGGCACAGTTGCTTTGACATCAAAATGGCAAATTTCTATCTGATCATAACTCATTAAACCTTCATGCCCATACTTTACATATCATATATAGCAGAAACAACTTTCATTAAACACTTTCTCATTTCTCTACCTTTTTATCAACTGTTTCAGACAACATCATCAACTGAACCAAAAGATAAAAGTGATTTTTCAACCGTCACAGCCCCATCTTGCTCTTGAAAATTCATACTGTTTACTTAGTTAAACAAGATTAGCAAATGGTAGTACATCAGGTTATGTTTATGATAACCGACATTAGTTTAATCTCTATTAACCGTCCATGGAAAGTTTTGTAAACCCTTTGGGGTGCTACAATTTCCAACCTTATCAATCTTACAGTGGTTGTTGCAGCACAGGCGATGGTGGCTGACTGTACATTCACACAGGCAGGGAACAGAAACTGCCTCCATTTTTGTAGTTAGGTAGTTGAGAGAACATTTCATGTGCACCAAAGCTTGAGTAGTATGGCACAGTGATTACATTGTATTAGATCAATACATGTCTTGACATATAGAACACCATTAATAGCAAACACTATAACACATAAATAAAGTAACAAAGTGTAAAGCTTCAACATGGCAAAAGGTGAAATGTATTGCTCAAGGAGAATAGACAAATTGATGTGTTAACCTGCATGTATCGTCAATGTATTTGTAAAGGTATGTTGGCATGTTCACATTTTTGTGTTGTTTTGGGAAAGATGATGTAATCTTGAGGATAAAAAGGAAACATAGCTGCTAATGTTGTACAGATTCATGTTGAGCTCTACTTTAAGTTTGGCACTCAGCTTTTCATTAAGCCAGAAGAATATCAGTCACAGCTGACTTACCCTGTTGTCAAGAATACAAACACAGAAAAGCACAGACACACAGAATAATCACACCAAGGAGAGGAGCCAAGAGGGACGAATAAGAGGGATGACAAGAAAGATGCAAGGATTCAAATAAGGTGTAAAACAAGTAGAAAACTTGAAAGAGAAACAGAAAGTATATATAAAGTAGGAGGGTTAAGACACAAGAACGTTTTGAATGTAGGTGGGGATCAGGGAAAAGAAGCTAATGAAAGCAATGGATTCCAAAAAAATTAGGTGGTTGTCATCCATCTAAACAAGAAAGTATTGATCACACAACAAAAGTGCCTCAGGTGGGCGTCACAGTTCTGTGGGGGGTGTAAACAGTTTGTCAGGGAAAATGGAAAGTTAGGGTAAGTGAGTTGTTTAAAAGAAAATCTAAGAGTAAGAACATTGTTTTTTGTTAAAGGCTTCTGAGAGCAGCAGGCATTCAGTACTATAAAGTTCCTGAGCCCTCAGCAAGCATAAAGATCCATCTGAATGCTTTCTGCTTCAAACTCCATCAGTTCTACCGTTTTCAAAGAATTTGCTTGCACTGGTTAGCTCAGCTCCAAATACAAGTCTGTAGCTAACAACTTTCATATACTGAGAGGATTATAAGGAAACAGTGGTAAGCACAAGAATGGTCCTGTGTTCCTTTGACCTACTCCGTTGATTGGTTTGGCTTTTAAGTTTGTTTGTGCAGAACTTTAGGAAAGGGCTCAGTGCATATACTGTATTGACCTGGCTTTACAGCCACATTGGGTGATGTGCAGCCATGTTTGCAGATCATCCATCGTCAGCTTTGTAGGGTTATCTTATGACTTTTCATATTTTGCAGGATTTCAAACTTCACTTTCCACACTGGAGAAATGAGCTGAACCTCTTCGTGAGCAAAGGCTCTTGGTTTTGAGGGGTAGGTGAGGAGACTGAGGAAATCTCTGGGGCTGGGGTACAGAACGTATTCTCTGGTACTGCAGTTTGGCACTTGCAGAAGCCATGGAGGAGGTCTGGGGTGCCCCCTGTGTAGATGAGACAACTGAAGGAGATGACACAGAGGAAGAAGAAGTAGGAGGAGGTGCATGAATAGAGTGGGATGACGGTGGTGGAGCAGGAAGGGCAGGAAGTGGGGGTGGCAAATTAGGTATAAGAGATGAAGGTGGGGATGGTTGTCTTCCTCGATCCCTGTCTGTTCGCTGTGTCCGCTGTTGGAGACTGAGGTTTGACTGGCTGCCAGATTTAGATGGATTGTGTGATCGATCTGGTTTGGATGAGGATGAGTCATGTTTTAGCTTTAAAGGACCACCAAAACTCTGGCAGTGGTGGTACAGCTCTTCCTGGCTTCGTGAAGTTGCACGGGTCCATTTAGAGGAGTGTGGATGATATCGTGGCGAATGGCAGGAGGAACACGTTGCATGCCCTCTTCCCTTGTCTTTTGACTTGCGCTTACTCTTCTTCTCATCCTGTATGTGGAGTTTATCCACTGACCAGTATCGTCTTGGCGGTGGTGGAGTGAGGGGAGGGGGAGGCCAATGTGAACCTGATCCCCAGCCTCTTTCTCCTCCACCTGCACTCGAACCCCACCCACTCTCTGCTGTACCCCACCGTTCTCCCCGCTCTAAGAAAAGGTCATCTCTGCTGTTGATGCTGCCTGCTTTGTCCCTGGAGGGATAAGTACTAAAAAACCAACCTCCTCCTCCAATCCCACCCACTGCCCTGCCTTCATGATCTTCCCAGTATCTCTCAAATTTTCCAAATTCTCCTGAAGAACCATCATCATCAGAATATATCCCAACAACCTTATCACGTTCCTGTTCCTCATCGGATATAGTCGTTTCTCCTCCACGCTTTTTTCTGTGTTCCGTTTTCCTTCTCTCAGGCTCTGAGTCCTCTTCATCCTCTATGTCAGACTCCCACTCATGGAAGGACAATCCTTCCTTGGAATGCATCTCCCCTCTTTCGTTCCGTCCCAAAAGTGGTTTCCTCTCTCCTTCTTTTCCTATGGCATCTCGGTCTGAACTTTTACTCTTCCTTCTTTTGGAAGAAACTGGTAACAGGGGCAAAAAGGCAGATGGAATAGTGTCAGAAGATGGATTTCCCCCTCCCCAGAACTTGACGGATGTAGAAGGTTTGCTACTAGAGCTATGATAGTGCTTGCTGTTCCTCCGCCTTAGGTGTCTTTCCTTTCCTCTGTTTTCTTCGCCATTGTCCCTTTCTTTTTCTTCTCTATCTTTCCTCTCATCTTCACCAGGAATGTTCCATCCATAGCTTCTAACTGAACTCTCACTCTTTTTCCGAAATGACTCTCGTCTCAGGGGTGGGTATGGTGGGAAGTCGGGGGTTCCTGATTTGAGTTCCTCTCTTTTATCAGTATCCCCGCCCTCTTGCTCTGATCTTTTGCGCTCCCTCTTTTTAATCTTGTCATCTTTCTTTCTCTTCTTCTTGGCTTTGCGCCGCTTTCGCTCCCTTTCTCTCTCTCGCTCCTCCCTTTTCTTCTTTTTCCTTCCCTTCTTCCTCCTTTTTCTTTCACGCTCCTTCTCTTTGTGGTGTCTTTTTTCGTCTCGAACAATTGCTCCATCTCCTCGTCCTGTTATCCCTGCCCTTCCCCGCTCTCGGTCACCCCATGATGCCCACCACTCCTGTAACTGGGCGAGCTGACTGCTGGTCCTCTCTCTTCCATAATCTCTCTGTGGACGAGGCTTTCTTGGTGGCACTGGAGGAGGGGGTGGGCTGCATGGTAGTGACCGCGATGACATGCGCCGTGAGCGAGCCTTTCTTCGTGAACCCAGGAGGAGGCTGGACTCCTCTGTCAGAAGATCTGAGTCATATTCGTCATCTACCATTAAATCCCGATCGCCCGCTCGGTAACGAAAGCTCAGTGAGGAGTTATAGGAGCTATCACTGGAGCAGGCAGAGGGGGAATTTGACCGAGAGAGTGATGCAGAGGATGATGAAGAGGATGATGATGAAGAGGAAGAAGAAGAAGACGAGGCACTGGAGCAGGATGAGTAGAAATGGCATGGAGAGGAGGGAGTGGTTGGAGTGTGTGTTGGTGAAGAAAGGGGAACAGGAAGAGGGGGTGGTGGAGGCGGACGGCGCCCTCTCCTGCCACCTCCATCACCTGCTCCATACCTCCCACCTCCTCGCCTTCCCAGGGGGAGTATGTTCTCATACAGAGGGCCCCCTGAGCCTTTTCTCCTTGCCTGAGCTAGGCTTCCTCGCCGCCAGAATGGAGGTCTTCGAGGAGAAGATGGGAGTGGAGGAGGTGGCTTGGAGATCAGATGTCCTTGGCCTTGTTGGGTGCCTTTGGGGGGAAGCCGCGGTATCACTGCGACTTTAAGACCTCGAGAATTTACTTTGGGTGTCTGCTGTGTGCCTGCCTGTTGCTCTGAGTTGGCTCCTAATCCCTCTGGATCTATGGGACCATAGTAACGCTTATATTCATCTAACCCTGCATCACCTCCACCTCCTGTTCCACCTGGAATCCCTCCTTGCAGATTCCAGTGCTGTCCGAGGTTCTGTTGATACTGTTGTTGAGTGGGTAGTTCAGTGATCCCTCCAGCAATCCCTCCAATGCCCACACCTCCACTACTGCTTCCACTCATCACTTTCTCCGGCTTTGATCTGTTCCAGCGATCCACCACAGCTAGTCTGCGGTCATGACGAGGCAAGAAGGTTGAGCAAGGCATGGGACCTTCCAGTAAGGGACTGTTTGAGGGACCAAGGGCCATTGCTGAATGCCCTGTGGTTGGAGGTGATCCGGGTAGCATTGTAGTGTATGTCTGTCCCTGCTGCTGTTGGTGATGCTTCTGCTGCTGTTGCTGTTGAACCATGGCAATAGCAGTTGTGTTGTTTACTGTTGCTGTAACAAGGTGTTGTTGAGCGACAGTGGGCATAGTGGTCACGGTGTGGTACTGGGGCAAAGAACTTTTGCTTCCAACTGGTGCTGTCTCATCCTCAAACTGGCAGCAACTGTACATCCCCTGTGTGAAAAGATAATACAAAATGTGTAATTAGACCAGCAGGCTGCATCTATGTGTCAGAGACAGAGAGAGACAAAAAGTCCAACATCTCCAATTTTGAAAAGGAAACCTATAGAGCATTTTTCATTAGATATCTGTATAAGCCATATAAAAGCTATCTTCAGAAAAAAATGTATTTGACTTACAGCTCAATCAATCTCTATAAATGAACTGAAAAGAACAGATTTTTCTGTTTGAACAAAATCTTTTGTTCTTTTTTGTCCCAGAACACCTACAAAGTTGTGAATATTCCAGTAACATATTGGTCTTTCTTGCATGGGAAAAAATAACTTTAACTTTCATGCTAACAGTCTACCTGATAAGCATCTTAAGCTTACGTAGTTTACATCAACATTAAAACTTTTATGTGGCATTTACCATATGTATATTTTCTTTTGGCTTTTTTCTTTTTTTCCCCACTGAATGATTAGCTAAAACAGAAATATGAGTTTCATCTGGTGAAGATGACAACACGGTAATATAGTCGATCCTGCCATTGTGTCTTGTTGAAAGTCTGTTAAAAAGATCAAATTAGAAGTGAGGATCCAGTCAAAACTTTGACAGAATGCAGCATGAGGACAATTCTAACTTGTTTGGGTTACGAATATACCGTGATTACTTTAATGAAGAGTTTGAAGCTTTTAAGGTCTGACTTGGAATGCATTTTTTTCTTCAATCACTGTGGACAATTTCCTTTTACTTGAAGTTCTCCACATGTCTCTAAAGGCAGAAGTCAAATAAAATTTTTGGAAAAGCTTTGAAGTGAGTACTGTTATATTATACCATCAACCCAGCATGCAATTGCGTGCATTTATTATTCCAAATCAAATAAAAGACAGACACCTATGATACATATTAAATTAATCAAAACGTTGTTTGTCAAAACAGCAGCTTGTGTATCCAATACATTGTTATGACAACTGTTTTAAAGTTTAAACATTTATTTAACCTGTGACATCTTCTTGATTCCAGTTCCTGAATTTGCATATATTCTAAAACTGTGGTTGTCCCTTGTGGCTGCATAAGTACATCACACACATATTCCCTTTTTTCTGCATTCACACTCACTAGCACATATGTTTGTATCCCACTGTTTGGTACAGATTTATTGCAGCTGCTATTATTGATCTTATTCATATACATTTATCTCAACGATCACATATTTTATTTCAGTACTGAGGATGTCATGTTTATTTTTTTTCTTTCTTTAGGTGTGGCAACCGGAATTCTGCATTTGTTGTGGTTATTTTTGTATCTCCATCTACGTCTTATTCCAATAATCTATTTCTCTTTGCTCCTAACCTGGTCTGATCTAGCATTAAAATGAAATGTAAAATGTCCAAAATAAAGAATAATCAAGTGTGAAGAGGACCTTTTTATCTTCCAACAAGGAACAAGGAAGGAAATTTGTTCAACACAATAAGGCAGATCATCTTTGTGTTGTTATTATGCAGGACGATAAAAATGTTAAAAGAATAAATGAATTAAATAAAAATAAATACATATGTAATTGTTAAATATGTACGAATAGCAAATGGTGTTGTTTGAATGCAAAACCTTGTAAACACATTTGTATGAAAGACAAAAGGAAAGATCAACTTTCTTGAATGTTTTTACGTATTAAGAAGTAAAAATATTTGGATTGTATGACATACATTTTCAATAACCAGTGTTATAGTTCATAGCATTCTCCTGCAGGTGGGTTTGATTAGGATATATTCTAACAAAAAGTCATTTCCATATTTTATGCTTTCACTATGTTCTGCTACTTGTGTCAAAATATATTTTCTTCCACTCAATGAATTGCAAGAATGCAGCAGAGAGCTTTGCTCTATCTAAGCAGCAACTAGTAACACAGCTTAATGTGTTTCAAAATTATGTCTGGAGCAATTAACCTCTGCTTCGGTTCTCTTTTTGTTTTTCAGAGTTGGTTTAAATCCCTGTGATTGTCCTTTTGTATAATCTCTCACTTTTTTCTGCCTTTTCAAGTTTGGTTCCTTTACCGACCCCGTTCCTTATTCTCTTGTAGAGGAATTTCATGTATTAACGTAATTACCTTGCTCTTAATTAATGTCTAGCTGATAGGTCTGACTATAAGGCTCCTAAACTGATGTCATTCTGACCTTTAGTAAACCATCTGCTAAGACCTTGGTTGTTGTA
>JBAMHX010000019.1:21776774-21793365 GCA_037177515.1 Pseudomugil tenellus
TGCACTTCTTTCTCAACTTTTTGAAGAGAAGGGGTTCCAAGGGTTTTTGGGAAAAGAAATTTTGAAGGGGGAACCTCTCAAAGGGGTTTTTTTTCCCCCCCCCCCCCCCCAGAAAAAAAACAAACAAACAAACAAAACAGTTTGGTTTTAAATGTGATTGCATAGTTACATGAATATTTCCCCTGAGTGAAACTACACTCTGTGACTTGAAAGCCAGGCACTTATTACACAAAACCAAGTAGACACTAATGCCTGCAGACCTTTGGGAGAACAGATGCCGTTTATTGTGATTCCCTGTGGTTCATTCCCTGTAATGATTAGAGGAACTGAACAGCAGTGAATTAAGGATTGCCTGATGTTAAAACATCAAAAAGAAGCTGAGAACAGACCTGTGTGTGTGGACACATTAAACCTGACCCCAGAGCATCATCTCTGTGGAGATTAAAACAGGCATGTAGTTTGTCACTAAAAGTGAAAACGTTCACTAATGTAAAGCTTCCAAAAACTCAAGAAAAAACAATGACATTATAATTTATTTTCAAAAATTGGTTAAATGAAAGACTAAATTGGTGTGTGAACATTTATAGACCCTGGGACATTCCCTGTGCAGCTCTGACTACATCCAAAACTCCATTTCCAACAAAGATGTTGTGTAAATAAATAAAAAAACACATAATTTACTAATTCATTTGAACCTACATTCAATTAAATACACAACAAAGGCAAGATTCCAGTTATTTAGCAGATGCTTTTATCCAAAGCGACTTACATTTTTTGGGTCATAGCATTCAGTGTCTTACCCAAGGACACTTCAGCATGTAGTCAGGGGAAACCTGGAATCGAACTGCCAACCTTCAGGTTGTCAGACAACTGCACTTTCACCTGAGCTACAGCCTCAAATGGATAAATCCAGTTCCATGGATAAAAAACTGTTTTTTATATTGGTTTTGTTTTATATATTTATTTTTTGCATTTGAAGCAGCAACCTATTCCATAACAGTTGGGAAAATGTTTACCTGTGTGTTGCATCACCTTTGCAACTGAGGACAGTAATTATTGAAACTTTGTAGCTCAAATTCTCTCCTATTCTTTCACCTATTCTTGCATTGTGTACAACTTTAGTCGTTCAGCATTACAGGCACTCCATTGCGGTGTCTTAGTCTTAATAATGCATTTTCAGAGAGAGACAAGTCTTGACTGCAAGCAGGCCATTTTAGAACCTGCACTCTTTTGACATGAAGTCATGCTGTTGTAAGACGCAGAAAGTGGCTTGGCACTGTCTTGCTGAAATGCGCATGAACGTCTCTGAAGAAGACATAGCTTGGTGGACCATATTTTGCTCCAATACCTGCATCCGTCAGCTTTAAAATGTGCCTTCACAGACATGCATGTTATCCCTGCCATGCTGTAGCGCATACCCATAGCATCACACATGCTGGCTTTTGAATTCTGGCTTAACATGGTGGAGTTTTAACTTGCACTTATAGGTGAAGATACAAACTGTGTGAACTGACAATGGGGTTCTTAAGTGTTCCCAAGATGCCTTGTTAATATTCTTTACACAAAGGGTGTCCAAATGTGGTCCTCAAGGTCTACTAATCTGCAGCTTTGAGATGTATCCCTTCTCCAACACAGCGGAATCAAATGAATGGCTCATTGCCAGGCATCTGCAAAGCTGAGTGACAGGTGGATGAGAGATTCAGCCATTAAACTCAGGTGTGTTGGAAAAAGGATGTGAAAGCCGCGGGATGGTAAATCTCGACTACTTGAACACTTACATGCAAATAGAGATTTCTTTAATTTTAATAACTTTTAATGATATTATGGGCTATAAATCATAAAATCCCAATTGTGTGTTGAGAAACATTCTTAAACTGCCTATTTGCTCGTTGACAAAGCGTTAAACCTCAATCCCATCCTTGCTTGTGAACAACTGAGCATTTCAGTGATGTTCATTTCATTTTATTCAGTTTCCAATAAACCTGTGTAATATTCCAAACAGGTGTTATTTTTAGTATTCCTAAACATTTCCAATCTTTTGCTGCCCATGTCCCAGCTTTTGTGGATTGTGCTGCAGGCATCAAATTCAAAATGATTGAACGTTTGAACAAAAACAATAAAGTTAATCTGTTTGGATATTAAAAATCTTGTCTTTGTACTGTATTTAATTGAACATTGATTTAAATAAGTTTTGCCAATCCTTTACTGTACTGTTTTTATGTATGCTTAACATAATATACCAACTTAACTTGAAGTTTACTTGTAGATACTATTATTATTATTAAGTTTTTAGACATTTTCTGGTTGAAAAGTAAGTTAAAACTTGAATCAAAATATAAATAGAGGAAGAAACCAACCCCCACAACCACAAATAAACAAACACCCACGAGTCATTAGTTTTAAGTTGTCTCCATTTATCAGAGAGAAATAAGAATTTCCCCAAAGCATTATGTCAAATAAATGTCTGCGCACAAAAAAAACAACAAAAAAAGCCAGTAAACAGTTGGAACAATGAACTGAAAATAGCTCCAAAAACATCCAAATCAACCACCACCACACTGTCAGTATTCAGTTTGCTAAATATAAATAAGCTATATTTTTGATTGATTGCTTTGACTCATGTTGAAAAAAAAATTGGGATACTTTACATAATGTGTGCAAACGCCCTCTTTAAATCAGCACACACACACCCCACCCCTCTCCTTTGCTTACGCAACTGACAAATTGACAAGTTAGTAATAACGCTGTGAAATGAGCAGTGCCGGTGGCTTGATTGGCGGCTCTTACTCTTGGCGCTCTGCAGGCTGCGGTTGTATCCCACGGGGCTGAAGAACTCAAAGATGAAGACGGTGACAGCCACCACTGACAGGCACATCACAAACATCATCACCCACACCGCTGGGCTGTATGGCTCTGGAACACACACAAAACACACAGAGATACAAATGCCAACATCAGATAATGCTTCATAAGTTTTCCTGTCATTTGTAAAGTGCCGCTTTAAAAAAAAAAAAAAAAAAAAAGCATTATGACTGGAGCGGAAACAAGACAAAAGGAGCCAAACCTGCAGAGATGGTGCATCAGTTGCATGAGGTGCCCAACAGCAATTTACTACTGCACTTCAATATTTACTCTACTGTTAATGCCTAAGGGAATAGCTGTGGTTTTCGCCCACTGTCTTAACTACAGCTGTATGATGTTTTGGTTGGGAAGTTAATGACTCTTTGGCATGTTTCACTGAAAATAGTTTAAAGATGACTCAAAGAAAAGCTAAGCAGTATGCCAGGGCTTAACAAGATACTTTATCCACAAAGCCAGACTTTTCTGTAAGGTTTCACTTTACTGGTCCATCTTCGTTTCAACACTGGACGAATAAATGAGATACTAGCAGGTGATATGAGTTTCAGGAGGGCAGGTGTCCGTGGTTTCCAGGGACCACTTCTCCACATCTTTAGAAGATCCAATACTTAAAGATACCTGACTGAAATGAGTCACTCTTTAAGAACTTAATTCGTGTTGAGAAGAAATAAAACCTTTACATGCATCATTTGGTTATTTTCCAGGGCTGCATTGTCTAACAACTATATTAACGTAAGGGATACATAGACATATGTGGGCATTGACTTACAGTATCTTTGTATGTAAGTAAAGGAAGTATAAATCAGTCTATACAGGTATGATAAGGAGAATCCAGTATCCAGAAGGAACTGGGAGTAGTAAAGCTGCTCCTTAGTATTCAAATGAGTCAGATGAGGTGACAGAATGAAAACAACTTCTTTATTAATCTTGATTGAGAAATCCAGGTCTTGCCATGTTGGGCTGCCTTGTTTCTGTGCCAGAAGAGAAGTTCCAGGGAATTAAGGGCTTTGCTCTAGGGCTCACAGTTATTCACCTCTGTTGGACCCTGTGTGTATGGGGATTTGATTTCCTTGTCCCCTCCCTTCAGAGGCCTTTTGAACATTTCCAATTTGAACAAGGCCTTAGGGAAGACCCGGAACACAATGCCAGAATTGTGTATCGCTCTTGGCTTATAGTTCCTTAAATATATTGCTATGTATTCAGTCAAAATAAATTTAAAACAAAATACATGTTATACGATATTAGCAGCCCAAAGGTGGATTTTTTCCCTGGTGGCAATAATTCCAACACAAAATCCAATAAATTCCAATATCACGTTAAAAAGAGCCATTTATTTAAAGCACAAGTTAACAGTGTTTTCTTACCTCTTGATATTTATAGAGCAGCAACAAAGAAGTAAGAAGGAACCGGGAATAATCGCAGAATTCCCATCACAACAGCATTGTTTAGTGAATGAATTTTTGACCAAGTTATAGGAGTGATTGGGTTATCACCACAGCCACCTGAGGCAGAACTGATTGGCCTCATTTTCCTCACCATGAAATGCATCATTGGATTAGAAGCAATGATTTATATACCAATATGGGGATTAATAAGGAGAAAAAGACAGAGAAAGCTCAACATAAACAGCCTTCTGCAAGAAGCTCTTATTGGCTGATCCTACATCATCTCAGCTTCGTAAATGCCAACTGCCAAATAAGAAATGCACTTTCGTTTGATAATAACAGGTACGATATGCCAAACACAACAGTTTAATGAATTACATTAATGTTGGTATTCAGAAATAGGGAGATGCATTTTACAGGGCTCACATAAGCTAGTTTTTAAGCTTTGGAGGACTGAAAGGATTTTTGCATTGCTGATGGGTATGCAATAAACATTCACATACTATCAATTTTCTGCTTTAAGAATTTAATGTCATTCCGTAGCTGAACTGCAAAACGTCTTATCACATGAGTAAAGACCTCAGGGTGTAGACAAGAGGAAATTCCCTCTCCTCATCTACTCTGTCCAAAGAAATAAATGCTAGTCTAAGTGACAGCTGAGGAAACAAGTAGATACTGCTGAGATTTTGTAAATTAGAAGGATTTGCTGCAGATACTGACCAGTGGCAGCACTAGAAATCAACCAGCAATGGAGAGATGGGTTGAGCTGCTGGGTTGACTCATCAACACCTTTGTCTCTCTGTGCTGCATTCAGGAAAAGGCACTAAATTAAACTCAACCGTGTGCACACATAGCAACAAGCACTGTTTCAATGTAAGGCTTTTAGCCACGTCTTCCCTGCAGAGGTTTACAGTGAGGGAGCAGGTGGAGAGACTCAAGATTTATCCATTAAACTTATTGCCAGCAAGGGTTAATATGCTCTTAAGGCTGCTGGAGCTGCCGAGCTGTGTGCCATGTGTACTAAGGCACTGCTTTTTATATCTTCAGAAGCTTTCCATGTCATAGAACCCTGTGATCACACTTCACTGAATATTATGTTATGAGCTGTTTTTATGCATGTCATGCGTTGGGTGCCTTTAAAGCATTATTTAAAAATAACTATTTCATTGATAAACACAAAACATTCCGTGACCCACCGCCCCTCTGCCCTAGGTGTGGTGGATGACTGTTCATCTCTAGCTCAGGTCCTCTACCAGAGGCCTGGTAGCTTGAACCTTTGGTATCTGAGATGTTCCGAGCATTGCAATGGACGAAGATGTATGTTTCTCCAGGTATCTGCTGGAGCTGTTTCTTTAGTGCAGTGGAAACAGCTCACAGTGCTACAATCAATTGAAACGTTATAAAGCGCCCTTGATACAAAAGCAGAAGGTGTTTCACTTAATACGGAGAAATTATGAATATACAGTAAAACGTTAAAGTTCAACACACATGAGACCATGCTCTCTTTTTCACATACACACACACATCATCACACAGCATACATATACTAGCTACTATGCCCAACCAACACTCTGCACAAGCACAAGTTCTAACTTCTAGTTTCTGTCTCTTTAACAGAAACATCACATTTATGTAAAACATCACTGAAGATAAACATCTGGCTTGACATAAGCAGTAGGCGAGAAAACAATATCATGGTAACTTGACCACACCAGCAGCTGCCTCACCAAGGACTACAGAAGACATTACCATGGTAACTGCCCAGATCAGGAATGTAGAAGTCCACACCATGGCCAGCGCTACAGTGCAAGACCCCACCAACCATCCTGAGCAGGACAATCTCCATGGCAACAGCCCCACAGACCAAGCAGGAAAAGATCTCGATGTGGAGGAATCCCTACGTTTCTTTTCTTCCATTTTACCATCATCAGATATGACCATCATATCAGCTTTCCTCTGTTCAACACTTTGGGAGATGTTCTTCATTTTGACCAGGGATGTCCATTCCATATTCTGCACAGGTATTTCTGTACACTATGTACACAATTCAACTGTATTTCTCTCCAGTCTGAATGGCATTCAAATGCCTCTGCTGTAGATCCTGGTGGTGTGGGTTACAGAGTCAACATCTTACTTTCTGTTAGAATACAGCTCAATGTCTTCCATGTAAAGAAGCAGGGACCTTGGTCCCAGAGGACCCGAATCCTGCACGTCCCATTTGTACCTGGTCCAGCACACCTGATTCAAATCAAATGGACCCAAAAGCTCATCAAGATCTGCACAGTCATTCTTTCATTTGAGTCTGAAGTGTTGGAACAGGGAGACATTGAAAATCTTCTGGATGAGGGCCACGATTCCCAGCCCCTGCTGTAGAGGAAGTAGCTGGTTTTGACCCTATTTATATTACATTATATCCAGTCTTGTACATTATGTAACAGCACATCTTCATAGACACAAACACATTCACTTTGTACTTGTGTTTGTCCAGGGGTTCATTGTTGTTTTTTTTTTTTATTGACTTTATACTGTGATATGAAGTAATCTGTCTTTGTGCTTCATTATTGATCAGCATAAATTTTGGAAGTCTGTTAATTGTAAATGTGAACTATATGCATAAAACATTAAAAGACTGATGTTTCAGAGAGTGAAAAGGTTTTGATATATCAGTTTTATGCATACGTGTGATCTCTGATTTTAAAATGTGGAAGACGCTGACTTTGATGATCCCTTAACCACCACTGCTTACAGCAGTTTTCATACAGCAGACACATTCACAATTCTTCAAAGATTTGTTACATAAGCATTTTAGATTAAAAAAGTTTGACTTTTCTACCAAGTATTTATTGGACAAGACTTCAAAATAACTTTCAGACTTTAAAATGATTTGTTTTGATGCATTTTGATGACACAGAGACTTTTATTAATAAGCAGCACCCTTCTAAGGCTGATAAATGGCACTTCATGACTTTTGCTTCGGGTGTGCTGCATCACTTTGGAGCAGCAATGCTTTACTGCATCGTATGTCATGTCAACATACTGGCAACTTTGACGCTTGGCTAATTCAACAAAGAAGTGGATAGGGACAATATTGACAGAAGACAGGAAAGAAAAGAGAGAAAGTGACAGCAAGAAAAAGCAAGAATCATAGTCAGAGTGGGTTCCAGTTGTCCTGTAATTCTGAATGCCAAAGAGGAGGTGTAGTCATTATCAGGTGATTGGTGTTCCCATTTTACCAACTTGGAAAAAACAATGCCTCCAATACAGCCAGATTGTGAGCAACTATTATGTCTTATAAGACTCAACAAACCATTGAATGCAAAATTACAACATGAGAACACCAACCAATTGTAAATAAACCAAACATTTACACAACATCTCACAAATGAAAAACATGCTCAGTCATTTTCAAGAAAAACCCTTTGCAAAATGACCTTGGAAGAAAAATAGAAGTTGACTTTTACTGACTGAATAGAATCCAGAATGGGATGGAATCACAGACCGCATAAAAAAGATGAATGAAACTTCTGTTATGTCGCTCATAGCTTTATAAAAAGCTGAATTGAAGTGGTTCCAACAATCGTCATTTTGGCAGTACCATGTATTTCGTTGATGCTGGAAAATACAACATGAAGAAAAAGGTTGGGCCTGTAGTTAAGAAGTAACCGTGCTAACTCAGATCTAATGGGAGTTAACTGGCTAAAAAAGGTAAGTGGGCTAAAGATAAGTGGGATTTTAGCTAGATAAAAACTGTGTTTGGTCTACTCTCTGCCTTTTGGCAGCAAGATATTGGATACCTGTCAATCAAAAGAACACACACCTAAATGTATAGAATTTCCAGATTAAGTAACAAATGAACGGATTGGTTACACAAAGAATTCAGTTCCCTCCACAGTTGTCATGAAGGAAAACATGACCCGCTAAATCTAGAAAGGTTTTTGGAAGCAGATGGTAAACATGTTAATTTCTGCAGGGGGGGTGGACTGCAATTTTTCCACTTCACATAGGCTTTACTTTTAATTGCCAGAGGGTGCCACATAGGTGCGATGCAAAATGAATTCTAAATTAGGAGTCATTGAGGATGGCTCATTGACAAATTTGCCAAAATTCATAAGTCTTAAGGATTAAAGGTTGATTGATCTCTAACATGAGATTTGTTACAAAAACAAAACATGATGGACTGTTGTGACAATAAAGTCCATTATTCTTCTGGTAATGCAAATTCATATTCAGTCCAGTCACATACATTATTATACTTATGGACTATAGATAAATCAAATTGCCTTGACAGAGAAAGTGTGTAAATAATTATATGGTGCCCTGCAAACACTGACGTGTTATGTGTGATTTGTTCTCTTACTTGGGTGGGTGACTAGAGTAAAGCGGCTGTTTGTTGTTTTCAAAGTGCTGTCAGCATTGAGTTAAGAAGCAAGAGGCTTTATTATTTTATTTCACATTCATTCTCTTTCACGGGTCCCCCACTTTGGGCTCCAGAAGCTATACCCATTTGGGAAGAGAGTCATTTATTTTTATATCCATATTCAAAAATGGGGAGTCAAGTGAAGACAGATGCTGTTTTTCCAGAAATGTGCTTTGTGTTATTCACACCTGGGAGCTGCCAGGTACAACGCACGGCTGGCACTCGTGCCAATGAGCAGATCTGCTGAAACACATGTGGTTAGGGTTGGGGTTAATGAGGCTGTTGTGTCTTACCTCAAGGGCATCTTAGTAGCAACAGCAAAGATAAGGGACATCATTATGTATTTGTTGTGCTTGCCGACATGTCGCCAGCAGATAATGAGGGATTTGAGCAGATGACCCTCATTCTCTGAGCCCACACTAGCTGAACTGGATTCTTATTTTGAGTCTTTTATAAAAAAGAAGGATGATTGTAATTTGAGCCTGAGTGCAGATTTAGTTGATCTATGTAGAGAAAGCCAGTATAGCTCACATTACTCAATGTGTCCCATTTACTTAAACACAGCCATTATAGGCAGTGGTTAGTTAGATATTCTTCAATTAAAATGTTTAAATGAGGTGCATTTATATTCAGTTTTCCATATGGAAGGGATGACATCTAAAATATCTTAATATAATCTTCCATTTATACTACTTCCACCAAATGCATTTGCAGGGTTTATTGGAAATATTATGTACATATATTATTCAATCTACTGCACACCTGAGAGATGACTACATAAGAATCTAAAAAATGTGTTTTTTGTAAAACCTCAGAACTGAAACCTCTGATTCTTTTTAAAGTGTGATGCAAATTTTCAGGCTAGTCTTAAAACAAGATGCAAACATTCTTTGTTTTCATTGTTGTACAATTATTCTTTCAAGTAACAGTCAGCATGTTATATATGCAAATCTCTCTAAAACCCTTTTTATTGTGTCCAAAAGTGAATTTCCAGTATCAGACCAGAAAACCCAGATTAGATGTTTAGATACCAAATCCAAGCCAATAACAGGATCAGCACATAAAAGTTTAAAGTAAACCTTTGGATAAACCTACATTTGTCCCTTACTGGACATGGCCTGAAATGGATCTCCTCAGCAGTCTGATAAGGATCTATTAACCTCAGGTCAGATCAGGTCACTTTCAAGCATCTATTTTCTATATAAATAGAAAGAGAGAAGAACTACTAGATGACACAGTGTGCTAAAAGATTCTTTTTATGAAAAAGACTTCTGTCCCACCATGCTCCATGTTTGAAATCGAAATTTAATCTTTGAAGGCTCTTTGGTGGTTTTTTAACTCAATAAGCCTCTCTTACAGACTTTTTTTTATTACAGATCACCCCTAACTCTTGCATCTTGTTTAATAATTCCTCAGTTTTCTGAAGCCATAACAGATACATTCATATTCATGTACATTCCACTGATTAAGGAAGGAAGAGTCTGCATAAGAACACAGGACATAACTTGTGAACTGTACAGGAAGTAGCTGAATTGCTCCAAAAAAAAAAAAAAAAAAAAAAAAAAAAAAAAGCTATAGCATGGCTTGGTGTGGACTGCATAACTTTAAATGTGACATTTTTCCCTCCAAACTGCCAGTAGGAGTGACAGGCCAGCTATCGCATATTATGTCTTCCAACACCCAACAGGATCAACTTTGTTTCTCTTCTCTCATCTCTCTCCTGATCATTGACAGTTTTCCTCTATTTATCATCCAGAGAAAACACTTCTTTGTTAGGGTTTATTGATTTTGTTGTTTTGGTTTCCTGGTTTATTTTGTAGTTCTTCCTGCTTTGCCCCATGTTTCTGTCTTTTGCTTCATGTCTTCATTAGTTTCACCTGTGTTTGATTGGTTATTGTGTTCACCTGTTTTAGTTCAGTTGTATTTAAGTCTGTTGGTTTCTGTTCTGTTTGCTGGTTCATTTTGTGTGTCTTTGTGGCATGTGTTAGTCGGTCGTTTTCTGTTCTGTTTGCTGGTTCATTTTGTGTGTCTTTGTGGCATGTGTTAGTCGGTCGTTTTCATTCTCTGCGTTTTCTTGGTTCCATTAAATTAAGTTATCTGCATCCCTGCTGCCCTCCATGTCTGCATTTGGGTCCACACTCTCCAGCGACCGTGACACTTCTTAGTCTCTTCGAAAGTATATCCTTTTTAAGATTGCATATACCAGGGCAGAGTAATACACTCTTCTGTTACTTGCCAGTTTTTAAGATAGTACCAGTGTGCTATAGTCATTCCACAAACATTAAGAAAAAATATTGTGTTAAAAACTAAATACATGAGAAATAGCAACCAGATGTTGATTTATTTAATTGCTATAATAATTTTTTGTGACCCACTCTGTTCAAACTATTTGGACTCCTTTATTCTATAGTGAGAAATATCATCCTGGTAGAAAAATAAAGAAACACAGACCCTGTTAGTTTCACTACAAGGTCCAGCAATTCAGTGCTCAGATATATATTACCAAAGAACATGTGGACTTAGTGTTCTACTATACTTGCCTGAATTAGTGTGTAAAGCCAATGATAATAAAAGTAAAAAAAAAAAAAAAAAAAAAAAAAACTGAACACGTGTAAATAAATCAGATATTTAAATGGAAAATATTTTGTTTCACTTTGGGAAAAACTACATAAAATTTTGTATAGACGCCAAGTTGAGTTTGCCCTACAAGTGGTGATCAGCCTCGAATATCTGCATAGCTAACTCAGTAATGTAGTGTTGTTAAAGTCCCTTTTGATGGATGACAGTTTACAGTTTTAAGTGCAGCATATGGCAACCTGATCCCTATTCTTTTGTCTTGGAGATGGTTCACCTCTCATTCAGATGTTTCCTCAGTTCCAGATGATTGGCAGCAGGTCTCATGCGATGCACGTAACCATAACGATCTACATTATGGCCGGGTCACAGACGTGTGACTGCTCACTCCAGCTCTGTAAAATCAGATGGTCTGTACAGAGCTTGGGGGAGGAGAGGGAGTGGGGGCAGTAGGGGTGTTGGGGGGATTCCAGAGTGAAATCAGGTTACTGTTAACAAGAAGTGACAGGAGGAAAGGTGTAACCATTAAACTTTCACAGCTGAAAGTTCAGCTTAAATCACACAAATGATCTGTGGAGACCCTTTAAGTAGCAAGTATCCTGCTTCATTGTCTTCATCTGGTCAGAGACCTTTGTCTCATTTTCTCATTCACTAAGCAAAGAAAACCATTAGAATATTGACTGAGCAGCTATTACTTCTTCTGATGTAGAAAATGGAAATACCAATAGACCTAAAGGACATCTGAAACTTTATCTTGTTATGCACTGGAAGGATAAATGTAACAGGTTTTAACATATGTCTTATTATGTTTTCATATCTTGACATACAGGAAAGGGGTCTTGTTCATCTGTTTTGATAAAATTGGAATGAAAAATCGAATGGCATGAAAATGGGGGTGATGAAATATTCCTGTCTGGTGGAATCTGCAGGGGAAAGTATAGAATGAAACAATTAAGCAGTGATTATTTTACACTATTATATTTTCTTTCCTTAAGGATAATTCACAAATATGTACTGAAACTTTATTTACTATTTTTATCCTGCAGGGAATCTGTATAATTTTACATAATATGTTGCTGCTCTTTTTGACCAGATAGGATCTTCAAACATGTGTGAAATACAATAGCAGTTCCACATAATAGAACAACAAATTAAAAGACAGAAGAATCATAAAAATGACAGTTTGAAATGTTTAAAGGCTTTCAATGCTTTTAAGACTAAAATTGGAAAAATTTGACCTGAAATTTCATGACAGAAAAAATGCACTTTTTTGTCATTTTGAATGTTATTGATAATCTTACATGTTAACATGATGAATAACATTGTTTTGCTTGTTCTTGTTAAAAGGCTCTTATGAACATAAATGTCATGTGCGCTGCTCTCATACTTTGATGCGTCTTATGTTGACGTGGTTGTTCAGACAGTTCATCCACTAGTGGGCAGTGCTGAGTTCAAAGTCCACTTTTTGCCTCAATAACAGATGTGGGAGCACTTTACGACACGTCTCTGCAAAATGGTACCTTCCTGTTTACATTAGTAGCTTTTAAATCCTGCATCTTCTTCTCTCCAGATGCTTTTTACATTTTTGTTTTATCTTAAGTCTGCATTCACCAGTGGCGAACTGTGAGTTCCAAAGCTGGGCCTTCACCTCAGCTTTCTGCGCCCAATAAGAACTTGGATAAAACTCCCAGCAACAAGAAACCTAACTCAGCATTACCACCAGAAAACTGATTCTCATCTAATTTACATAGTTAATCAAATAACATGCTCTTCAAAGACAAAATCTATAATGAGGTCAGCCAGAAAAAACATATGAGAGAATATTATCACACAGTGACGCTGCTGACATCAACAGTCATCACCATGGACAGCGCTACAAACCATGGCGCAGTTTTACTAAATACACATACAACAACAGATTAAAGTTTTCATTTACATTTACAAGTTCCACACACCTCCGAAATTCTCTGCACAGTAAGGAGCAGACGGGGGCAAGAGGAAAAATAAAACCTTTAGAAAAAAAATCCAAAACTTGAAAGGATCGATTGGCACATTTAACAAGAGGCAGTTTGCGTTGGATGTTTTACAAACAATCTCCATGATAAAGACAAGTAACCTAAAAGTTTCCTTGAGCCGTAGTCATATGTAAATGATAGCTGGTTTATAACACACGCCTACTTTACTAGTTTAAAATGAAATCCATCCGCAGGTCATTCCTTGTGAAGTGGGCGATGGCAGCATTATAAAGTTGGGTTGAGTTCCATAAGAAGTCCTTTCTCTATGGACATCAGTGCCAATTGAATTCCATTCACAGCTCTATGTTCACAGACCAACAGATTAATGTTGAACTGATCACTAATCTGCCTGTTGAGTTTTCACTCAATTCTTCACAAATTCATAAAAAAGACACTTAAAGTCCCCTGGGACAGGATCTCATTCCTGACCTGGTGAGGACATTCCACCCTTTTTTGGCAGAGATCTGAGCTCTGGAAGATTTGTAGGGGGTGCCTGTGATTCTCAGTCATGAGCTGTGGGTAGTGGCCAAAGCATCAAGACGCAACAATGAGTCTCCTGAACAGGGTATGTGTGCTCTCCCTTTGAGGCAGACTGAGAAGTCATCTGGGAGGAGCTCGAAGTAGAGCTGCTGCTTTTCCACAGAGTAGGAGCCTGATGAGGTGGCACGTGCATCTGGTTAGGATGCCTCTTTGGTGTAAGGGTCCATCTGGCAAGCTTTTTGATGCTCATTTATATGTTTGGGGTCAGGGATTAATATCATGGCTTAAATTGTTTAAACAAACAAAAGAAAACACAATAAAAACCTCTCTCTTTGGTGATTCGATGAGTAATTTCAAACTGTTTGCACATTCAATATATCTTAAATCCAAAAAAAGAGGCCAAGAAATTAGTACTTTCATCAAAGCATGATGTGGCTACTGGTTTTGTAAATGAAAAGGGAATTAGCAAGCAATTTGAGAGAAGCATTACAAATCTCTCAGGAATAACTCTCCTGCTTCCATCTTTCTTTTATTACAAATATACAGCTAATTAACTTATGTGGAGCTTACTTTCCTCACTACAGTTTCTCCATGCCTTCTCAGTGTAACTTAAGTTATCTTCCTTCTTCCTTCCCTCCACATAAAGTAGAAGTCAGGTCTTCCATCAAAATCATTCCGTCCTTTTTACTTGTTGCTGCTCTTTCTTATTTAAATTATTATTTCAACACCTCTCTAAGGCCCTGCTTACCTCTTTATTTCCATGCAGTAGCTGCTCTGCTCACAAACTGCATGAGTACCCCCCACTAACACAGGCAGATCTACATCTCCGATTGACTGGCCCGTGGCTCCACAGATATCATAAGAAACGGCCTTGGGAGCCACGCATCTCCATCCAACCATGACGTGTTTCAGATTGTCTCCTAAATCTCTCTTGACAGATGGATGAATGTACTGCTGCAGCTGTGAAAATATGAATTAGATCCCTTAAGGCTCAAATGGAAAAGATCAGGTCTATGAGGAGGGAAGTTGACTTTTGGTAAGAAGTTGCTCCAAACTGTGGGCCTTAAAGATGGAAGTCACAGAAAAATTTATGGATGAGTTTTTTTCAGTCTTTCAGCCAGTAAAGCAATAAATTTATGATGTGGAAAAAAAAGTTTCCACAACACTCCATACATTCTTTATACTTGCAAAGTTTGATGCAAACATTGGTTCTGCTATGCTGGAATGTACGATTAAAGTTATGCAACTTTGAACTAATTATGCAAAGTACTAAACAATGCAAAGATTTGCGTAAGACTTTGTTTTACACTTGAAAGATAAACACAGCGCGTGGTGCTGCAGAATTTCAGTCCACACGAGTAGTGCTTAAGCACAGATGTAGGGTTTAAAAAGTAATCACCTGAGACACTGCTCTGCGTTAACAAGTCATTTTTGCTACAGGGTAAACTCTCTTCTGGCTTAAGCGAGGCACACTCTCTCACACACACACATTACACAAGCATGTCAAGCAGCCGTTGCACAGATTAAAACATCTGAGAACACGTGAAACGGTTCAATCATTCTCTCTATCAAAGCCACTCAACCACTCCGTCTTGCTCTTTTGTGCTTGTAAGAGGAGAGTCTCTCTTTCTGTGTGGAACCTCAGGTCTTCATCTTGTCCTTTTTTTTCCATCTCTGTTTCCAGATCTCTCATTCTGTCATCATTCCGTTTTGCAAATGTAGGGAAATAGTTTAAGAAGATTTGTAAGTTAAGTGGTGTTATCTAAGAAGAGGTCAGCTCATTTAAATGGAAAGCAAAACGCACATTAAAGTGTTTGTCATGAGAAAACAAAGCAAGGAGAAAAACTTTCCAAATGGGATATAGGACATTGCTGAAGAATTACAGCATTCTTTACAGGATTATATAAATGCCTGGTCTAAAACTGTTATTACTCTGTTAAAGGCTTGCATCCTTAAACTGAAAGTGACAAAATAAATAATGTGCATTATTACATACACTTTGAAAAGTGCAATACTGGACACAAATAAGCAGGACAGATTTTGAATTGCAGTTTTTTTTTAACAACAGTACACCAACTTAAAAAAACAAAAAAAAAACCAAACAAAAAAAAAAAAAAAACATATTTTGGATAAATAATCAGCCAAAGGGTCAAACAGCAAATTATGCCAACTTAATAGAACTATAGAGTGCCTTTGAGTGGTGCTCTGCTTTCAAATAAAACCTTCACAAGTAATGTGGTTGGAGTTTTTGACCTTGTGCCTCAAAATTGATCCCACAGCAGCTGCTATACTGGGTGCTTTGGGGACGTCTTGGTCTGATTTTTGTAACCTGTTTCAAGCTGCCGAATCAGTGTGTTTGGGTGTCAGAGCTGCAGAGAAGAGTGTGTAGGGTTTTATCTATACGGAAATCTGGTCATCATAAATCATCAAAGTCTAAGAAAATCCAACCAAAACATTAAGAGGCAGATAAATCTGTAAATGTGTTTCTCACTGGCTACGGTTACATGATGTTTTTATTTTTATTTTTAATCATTCCAAATGACAGTATTCTTCTTTGGGTTCACATGGAAATAGCAACTGAATTGAGGTTAACTTTAAAAACACATTTATTTGCCTTTAGTTAACTTCACTTTATGTCAGTGTGTTAGTCATTTCGGCTGTAACACAGAAAACCACATTATAGCATTATAAGTATAATTGTTGTATTTATTTTTGGTTATAATTTTGAAGTACCAGCTGAATTCGAGCATATTCACTTTTTTCAGCAACTTAGTAGGAGAAAGAAGAGTACTGAAGATGGGAGGCAGAAGACTGCATGCAATATGTGCATCATTGGGACAGGCCAAGGTAACGAGCATGCA
>JBAMHX010000019.1:21834869-21845069 GCA_037177515.1 Pseudomugil tenellus
AAAACTTAAAACCTTTATCTTCAACAAATCTTACAGTTATGGATAGTCTAGCCGGACATCCCATAATGCACTGAGGACTTCCAATTATTATCTCTGCTGCTTATTTTCCATGTACAGGACAGTACTGGCATCATTAACTTATTTCTCTTTTTTCTACAGGTCTTATTTCTCCTTTTTTTCAGGTTTTATTTCTCATTTCTTACTTTTTTGCAGGTCTTACTTCCTATTTTTCTTGCAGGTCTTTCTGGATAGGAGCTGTAATGTATATTGATCTGTCTTTTATGCCCTCTCTGACCCCAGCAAGACAAGGCAGATGGCTGCCTTATCTGAGCCGGGTTCTGCCGGAGGTTTTGCCTCCCTGTTACAAGGGAATTTTCCTTCCCACTGTCCCACTGTCACCCTATGCTTGCTCAGGATATGAGATTGCATCAAATCTTGATCAAAGTCAAGATTCGATACAATCTAGCTGGTTACCTTTATAAGGCTATTTTTCGAATTGGTCGATCTCTGAAGCGCCTTGAGACGATATTGTTGTGAAATGGCGCTATACAAACAAAGTTGAATTGAATTGAACTGAACTATCTGCTGTTTTCGTCCTGGCGAAAAAAGCAGCAGTTTCTACAGAAATAGCTGCTTCAAAACATTCAACTCCATTCTCCTTAGTCAAAAATTATGGGAAATTTGTTTTTACATATTTACGACCCATACGCTGCACACCATTCAATGGAAATATCTGCAAATCACAATTGTACTCCACTTTTGTATCTTACTGTTTTAAATTCTTTTTTAATTGATTATTTTTTCAATCGGTTTTAGAAACTTCTTTTAGCATATTGTAACCTTAATGGGATGTATCCTAATCGAAGTTCTTAGTATCATGTTGTCTTTAGAACAGCAGAAGTTGGAAAAATATTGGGAGATGTAGATTTAGAAAACTATGTTAATCCATATTTTACATTTTACAGTTTCATGTTAAATACTATTTTCTTTGTGATGTTATGACAGCACATTTGGAAATCCTGGGATAATGACAACAAACAATAGTAAGGGAAATGTAAGTGCTGCAGAAAATAAAAAAAAAACGCATAAAGATGTAAACAAATACACGGTAGAAGGTCAGTTCTATTACATGTCTTTCATTTATCAATATACAAATAAAATTTTGCTCATAAATGGACAGATTCCTGCACAAAATGTTATACATCCTGACCGTTTTTTTAAATAGGATTGTGCAAATTGGTGAAATAATGAATACACAGTTGAGTTTTTATCTCTATCCTTTCCTGAACCATGTTCTCTCTTGAAAGTAATAGTTCATAGTTCATCATATTTCAGAGCTGCACTGAGCCTGAGTACCTTCCTCTGGAACCAAACATTACACTGTGGGGACTAATGTTTGTATTGTATGCTACTGCACATACACAGTGTATGAGAGCAGGAAAGACGCCTTTGGCTGAATCACACAACTCAAATGAAAGGCTTGTGACCATGAGACATTGGGATATTGTTCTGTGAGGGGCAGCCTCTGAGATGTAAAGGCTATCATTACTCCTGTGTGACTCAGACTTTGCAGTAAAAAAAAAAAAAATTATGAGAGAAGTGCAGAATATGTTCGACAGAGCTTCTAAATCATCTGTAGTCATCAATACAGTCACTGGCAAAGTTTCAAAATGCCATTAAGAAAGCTGTGATTACGTACAGTTGTAGCTTAAATTGCTGCATTTTACATAGAAAGAGATTGTGATTTGAAATGAAATGTGAGGCAAACCAGCAAGTCCACAATCTGTGCTCTAATCATGCATTCATTCAAAACTACAGTGCTAAATTGATGTGCTGCTGCTCAAACTTTCTGAAAATGGATCAGCATTAATATTTGCATCTGCAAATGAACAGTAGACATAATTGAAATCCAAGTATCTCATTTGTCAATGTTGGCATTTATTAGCCTGAATGGTTTGAATAATAAAAAATAAACTTTTTTTATACTTTGATTTGTAAGATATTGAATATTCAACTACTGGTGGAGTTCTTTTATTATTTACTGAAGATCGAGGTATAGTAATAGAGCATATGTTATAAGGGTCACAGCAACCAAAAAGACACAACCCCCACAATTAGCCACAACACACAAAAAAAAGCCACAACACTTCACAATTAGCCACAACACAACTCAATAAGGAAGGGTCAAATCACTGGCATCAAGTTGAGAAAACATTGCAAAAACTATTAAAACTGGGTTGAGAACTCCCTAACACACTATTAAAAAAACAAACAAACAAAAAAAACCTAGAAGCATATATCCAGGAAGAAATATGGGTGGAAAATCAGCCGCAAGAATAGTGATAGTGACACCAGCAGAACTTAGGGTTATGTTTAATAATGAAAAGAAGATAATTTCCAAATGAAAAATATCAAGGGAACTCAAGGGATTGGGAGTGAACAGCTGTGTAGCCATAAGAAAACCATTAATCAGTGAGAATAATCAGAAAAAAAGGCTTCAGGTGGCTAGGGAGCATGGTTTCTGGAGCAATGAAAGAAGGTCATGTGGTCTGATGAGTCCAGATTTACCCGGTTTCAGAGTGATGGAGGCATCAGGGTAAGAAGAGAGGAAGATGAAGACAACTTTTCAAGCCGGTGGTGGCAGTTGATCTGGTCAGGATTCAGCAATATTATGGGTCCAAAGAAGTAGTTGATGACCTGAATATTCTGAATGAGCAAATTATTCCATCTTTCTGATGACAAAACCATATTCGATCATATTCTGTGATGACAGCGCTAGGATTCATGCGGTTCAAGTTGTGAAGCTATAGTTTAGGGAACATGAGAATCATACAGTCCAGACCTGAACTAACCCCAATGAGAATCTTTTAGATGTGCTGCAGAAGGCTTTGTATGATGGTTGGACTCTCCTATCATCCATACAAGATCTTGGTGAAAAATGAATGCAAAATTAGTTTCGCAACAAGTAGAGATGGCAGAAACATGTCTACACATTTTCACATTAAAATCTGCTACAATCAAAGCTAAATATTGTGTGTGTGTATGTGTGTGTTTGTGTGTGTATGATTATTGGCCAAGCAGTGTATTCCTGAACGTTACCAGTAAAGTTACATTATACAAAACATTTTGAAATCAATATTGTTTAACATCAATCCCACTCTATCATGTCAGTTTATTAAATGATTAATAAAATACTGGCCTAAGAAAATGTCCTCATATGTTAATTTGCAAATGAAAACTTAAGATGCAGATATTAAAATCACTAAATAATTACTACTATTGAATTATAAACAAATAAGTAAAGTAAAAAAATATAAAATATGTAACAATGAAATATACTTAGGTAACAGGGTAAATTTGTGAAAAATAAATTAATAAAAAAATACACAAATACGTATTACACCTTGAAATAAGTTCAATTCTGCTGGAGACCAGAAAAACTGAGGAAAAACAACAAAAAGACAAAAAACAAAAACATTTACAACAAGTAAACAAAGCTAAAATGTATGAACAAGACATAAAATATTTATCATCAATATAAATCTGGACTATTTTTATTAGAGTTTATATATAAAATTCTTATTGACTAAATATAATTTCACAAACTTACCATCATCAATTTCAATCGATCATGGTGCAGTTGTTTAACCTCAACAAAGACATAAATAAAAAGCTGTATATCATATACAATAAAGCACCACTTTCTTGGCCTCCCCAATAATTTTTTTTTACTCCCCACCCTCGAAATGTAAGTTTTCTGGAATCTGGAACTTCCTGTAAAATTGTTGCTTCCATGACAACATTAATACAATAAATTACAACAATGAAATAGTGAAATCTAGTATGCATGCTGATATAAGAGTTTTTATATTTTCCATACAATGTGTAAAAGGAAGCTGGAAACCTGAATGTGGATGCAGTCATTTCCAAAACTACAGATATATTTGACATTAACAAAGACACATATCTGTAGAATTGAAATTATATATGACTCATTCATAGAAAACAGATGGTAAGTGCATCTTTAGTAAAATAATTCTGCAGAGATTTTGTACAAAAAAAAGAAAAAAAAACTGTTCAACTTTGACTGGACTTAAATTTGCTATCCTATGACTAACCCAACATTATTCTTGTCAAGCCTCCACTTCTTGCTTTGTTTTTGAGTCTTAAGAAAAAAAAAGAAGAAAAAAAACATGTGTGACTGCTTAGATCAAGAGGAGCAACGTAAACGTGTATGAAGAAAAAATACAAAGTTGTTTTATTAAAAAAACAAAAAAGAAAAGAACAAAGAAAGCTTTCAGGGCTAGTCATGCGGGAGCCTCCACAGCACAACTGATGTATAAAGCTGGAGTTTGTGTCAATACGTTATTTCTGCAATATTGATGAATAGATGGCTTAAGAGCTCATGAGTGCAGGGCTGTAATGGTGTCAGACAATGAAAGAAAATCAATAAGATCTGATGTGCCCAGCTCAACAGTCGAGCTGTCACCAGATGAGGACAGAAAAGCTACAGTCGAAAAATTTAATGGAGAAACTATAGTGTAACGCAGAAGAGACAGATATAATAATAAAGGAAAAGAAAACGTGAGATGTGTGAAAGGAATATGCCTTTGGTTTCTGGACCGTATCTTGCAGTAATTATTTGATGCTTTGGAGTCAAACAAGAGATGAGTGTGAGGAAAATTCGTCCTGACAAATAAGACATGATGCATGATGGGAAAAGCAAACATATTCAGATGCTTTAAAACAGCATGAAATATGTAGTATTTAAATATTTACTTTAGCATGTCATCGCTGTTTACCTTCTTCAAATAATTGTGTCTGAAACTGTATTTTTATTTTTCGCTGTCTCTCATCCTTAATGCAACACTTTTTATGCTCTTTTCACCCAACTGATTATTTTTCTCCTGTAAATTCTCCAATTTATATTGATTGTGGAAACTGTATTTAAGTTATCTTTATTTAAATTTTAATTGCTCAACTTGTTTGTAAATTTTGCAACTTAAATTTGCATCATTATTGAAATGTTTGCAGTATATTGTCCATGTTATTTGCACACATACGTTTAACAACATAATTTAAAAAGTAACTATTAGAGAATGACATTTGAAATATAATGATACTCAATGTTACTTGTCCAAAGTCAAATTCCACAGAATTCTGAAAAAGGCTGTGTCAAAACATCTGTATTAAGGAGGAGCACAAAACTAATTATCCCCCACACTGGGGATATGGCTCCAACAGATACCTGAGGAAGCATCAGACATCTCCGACCAGAAAAGTGCAGTCCTAGGAACAGCTAAGATACTGCCCGGGACCCTCAAGGTCCCGGGCAGTATCTTAGCTGTAATAATGTAATACTTTTATCATTAACAGCGAACAAAAGAGAGTACATATATTTGTGTGTGTTCTAAATGATGATGCTATTTAACATTAGAAAATGAAACTTTAAGACATTAATCTAGCTGTAGATACTTCTTTTTGCTAGATAGTTTGTCCTCATCTTGTTTCTAGATGCAAAATAGAAAGATCTTTCATTTTCTATACCACTTAACCGAATTTGAGGCCACAAGGAAGCTGGAACCTATCTTAGCTATTAGTGGGCGAGAGGGAGGTACAAACTGGACAGATTGTCAGTCACGGAAACAGAAAGTTTAGCTGTTCAATACGAATTGTCAATGAGTCAAACTTCACACTGTTGATAAAGTAAATGGTCGCTTACTCAGAGACAAACGTTGGCTTGTGCAAATACAGCAAAGTAATGTTGACAATAGCTGTAGGCCAAGTTTTAAAAGCATTAAATGTTATAAAGATGGAAATGAACACCAGGAACATGAACATTAACCTGATGAGAACTACTGGTTCAGACAGGCGTGTGTCACTTAAGCAAAGCTATTATAAGTGTTCTCAAAAAACCCTGTGTAATCCAACAAGAGCTGTAACCGGCTGACTTAATATCTGTGATACATGTCAAATCCTTGATAGTATCACAACAATCGGGTTTTATGGCAGTAAAAAAAGAACATTATGTGGCACTAAAGGAATACAGTAGCTGGAGCAGCATTACTCATCACAAGAAACATGTGTTGCTATACAGACATGAATGCAAACGAAATACCCTTTCCAATGCTGTTGGGGTTCCTGTGGTGGTGCCCAGGTGTTTTTCACTTGTGTTTTTATTTCTGCTACTAGTTCAGAGACAGAAAATAGGAGTTAGATTTCTTCTTGTTTGAGTACAACAGAGATGGAGATATGGGCTGGAATTTAGTATGTGTGTGTGTGTGGAAGGTGTATGGGTTCTGTTTGCACATGTGTGAGAGAGTCCACAGGCTTTTTCAATTTCTTTTTGTTGTAGTGCATAAACGGTTTCTACCTGTAAAGCATATTGTGTGAAAGATGTTGATAGAAAAAAATATCTTGCTGTTACATTGTTTTCTGTCAACAAAATGGTAGCTGATGAACATTGTAAGAATTTAAAGATACATGAGTTATATTTAGTTTTAGCCCTTTTTTGTAATATGGCATAGTTCTAACGAGAGAGTTATTTGCAAATATTTGCAAAGTTATTTAATCTAAATGAAACCTCCACCTGTAACGAGGGAGCCTGCAACCAGCAAGCTGCAGCCTGGTCAGTTCAAGGTGAACTCAAAAAGTTGGCACTCCTGTTACCAAGTGATTTGAGAACCATTGTGATATGAAGTTTGTAGTGTAATGCTTTGAAGTTATTAAAAAATAAATCAATGAAAAGGTAACAATCTAAACAAGTCGCGGCAATCACTTATTCAGCCAGCAGAAAAGTTAGATGGTAAAAATTCACACAAAATCTGCTTTTCCTGGTAAAGTTTATATCTGTATTTAATTGCTTTTCCTTCACATCCCATATAGATGTCTTAATAAAGTATAAAATACTATTGAATTTAACTGTTATAATAACTTTATTTCATTTGAGCCATGAGCCAAGAGAATTTTGATGGAGTATGTAATAACCTGCACTGGCAGTAGGTCTAAATGTACTTTCATAATTAAATATTTAAGTTCATAAAAAGAACTCTTCCAGAATATGTTTTCATTTTTAAAAAGTCACAATTCAAACTAAAACTACAAATTCATATGATCTGATTAGGATTCAGTTTCTTGTGACACATCTGTCCTCTCTGTTTTCCAACTCTGTCTTATCCCATTGGGGTTGTCATGGTGATTCATACTGTTTGACATTACATGTCTCTCTTATTGCTTTACATGGCTCGGGCTGAATTGAAACAAAGCAGCAGAGGCTGAATTTGTGAGTGGCGCAGGGTCTCAGTAGGGATCTGCTCAAATACAGATGAGAAGAAACACAAAGTGAGAAGGAAGATATGCAGCTCACAAAATCATGAACAATACAGAAAACTGAAAATAGGAAAAAAAAAAAAAGATGCGCAGCGGGATTGCATCAATCTTTTTTTTTTTTTTTTTTACCTTTTCATAAATAAATATTTGAAATGAATGTTTGCTGTCCAGCTCATTGGGGAGTGATCATGTTGCTGGGGAGAGGGAAGACTAGGTATCCCTGATGCCCCCGCAACCCGACTCTGGATAAGCATCAGGAGATGGATAGATGTTTTTCGTATCTGTCAGTCAGTCATATCTGAAATCAAAAGGATGGCTTGTGTGCAGTTTGTTCAATATTTTACAAATTGACACATCTATACTTGCAAGTTAACAAAATGTAATTTTTACTTTTGCAGATAAGTAAGAAGTATGAAAGCAACAAACAGGCAAAAATCATATTGTTATAACTCATCATGATGGTAAGATATTAATGGCCCCTTGTTGCATACAGCTGGTTGTTCCCTCTGTTTTCATTATTCCACCAAGACTGTGATCTGACAAGTCAAGTCAATCAAAAACTGTGACAAACAAATGCTGGATAAAGCTTCTCTACTTTATCTGTTCAGCAAAGACACAACGTTGAATGCTAATGACTGAAGAACCTCATGAACTCTAGTTCATATGCAATGTTGATAACAATTAAATTAAAAATTAACAATTTATTGACTGCAATAAACGCTTTTTAAAAAAAAATTTGACATGAAATAGGACAAGTATATGAATAGTTTAATTATGTCTTGATGAAACTATAGTTAAACAGCACGCAGTAATAAAATGCAGACTGCAGTGATACCTTATAAGATAAATACTATGCTATAGTCTGGATGATTGCAATAACTGACTAAACTATATACAGTTTCATCTTGTACTTTGAATTCCTATTTAATTCTATTGTCATGTAGCAGATGCTTTTGTCCAAAGCAACTTACATCAGGGACGTGGGGTTCAGTGTCTTGCCCAAGGACACTTTAGCATGTAGTCAGCGGAAGTCTGGATATGAAACATCAACTATCAGATTGACTGACAACTTTCTCTTACCACCTGAGCTACAGCCTCCCCTATTTCACTTTTTATTTATTTATTTACGTAAATACTAGAAAATGCTAGAAAATACGAGGAAAATGGCTCAAAAAAGATTTCTGGAATGCCATCAAAGATATCTGTCCTGCAGAGAAAACCCCTAGGGACAGCTATAATACTCCAGAAAACCCTCAAGCTCCCAGGCCTCTGACAGAGAACAGATGCTTGAAAGAGGGAGAAACCACCCACATGGGGGCATATGTGGAGAGTATATAGTTTTATTGTCCTTTGGGCAATGTTTAATTTGATAATGCTTTGTATTAACGCTGCAGATCTGTCAAAAACATGATAAAAATATGCCAGGGACATCTTTAATTAAATGAAATGAAACAGTTAATTCAGGGTGTGGAAATACTAAGGATTAACAATGTGAAATAAAATTCTAAATTAAATGGTTAACAGCGTTTTAACAGCGTATAAAAAAAGCATCTATAAATGTGTTCTGATTTGCATAATCATGCAATATGGTGCTTCAAATAAAGAACATTATTTACATAAGTCAGAGTAAGAAAGAGTGAGGAGAGTGGAGAAAGAGATGGGAAGAAAGAAGACAGGAAGTAAATCTTGGGAAGGAGAAACAGAGGTGGTGGGTAGAATTGGAGGGTAAGAGGAGGAAAAACTGCAGCTGAAGAATGAATGAGAAAATGAGAATATACTTAGGAGACGTAAAGAACAAGAATGTGTGTGGGAGAGGAGTAGCTACTTCAACATCAAACAACATCGGGAAGAATTTAATGTTCCTTTTACAGCTCCATTTGCATGTTCATAAGCAGGAGTGGCAGTTCTGTATTAGACACACACACACACACAAACACACATTCATATTAGCACTTTACTTCCTTCATCACACTGATGTGACTGCCTTCATTAGCACTGATAGGACAGGTCGTGGCGAGGACAACGGGGGAGTGTATTCATGTGTGGCAGTGTGTCTGTGTGTTTCACAGAGTTGATGGCTCTCCCTGTGATGGTAGCGGAAGTCAGAGAGCCAGAGGAGATCTGCTCGCTGGTGCTGACAACTGGTAATTTAGCATGCAGCAATTGTGGCAAGCCAACAGCATATCTGGAGCACCTGTGGCGTGCAGGTGAATCTATACAAGCTCTGAAATCCTTCACTGATTAAATAAAGTCTGGTGATGTGATTTTTTTATAACTCCTCATAGGGACGATGTCTTCTTCTTGTCCTTGCTCCACAGGGAGGACAGAGTCGGCTACATGCACCACAAGCCTGGGGAATGATGTGATATGCAGCCGCAGAAAGTATTAAAGAAAAGGCTGGAGAAAGTGAAGCGGAGGAATGGAAGTTCCAAAGCCAGCTGTGATGTTGGTAAATTAGGCTTTGTTGATTTTTATTAACATGTTTTAACATACCTTATATACACATAGACGCCCAAATTAAATTCAAGTGAAAAGGAATTACATCATATCCTGTAAATACATTTTGTAAACTGTTTGCTGTGGAACTAGCTTTCAGAAGTTGTGTTTGTGGCATGAAATGAGATTAAATAATTCTGTCAACATCTGAGAAATATCTGCTTAGCACTGCATGTTATGGGCTCAGGTGATGTCAACTTTTACTGCCTGTATCCCACACACAGCTTCACATATGTTTGGTCATCCGGTGCCAGGAATTCCAAGATTTTCCAGGTAATGACATTACTATATATGTATAGTAATGATATTACTATATATATATATATATATATATATATATATATATATATATATATATATATATATATAGATATA
>JBAMHX010000019.1:21883424-21900675 GCA_037177515.1 Pseudomugil tenellus
ATATATAAAGATATAACTGCACCATTGTTTTAGGGAGATGACATGAACATGTTACATCAACACAAGTAATCTGCATCCAACTTACTTTATCTGCCAGTCATTCTTTAGTAATTCCCACAGACTTGCAAAGCAAGGCAACAGAACTAATTACTGTTTAAAAAAAGAAAGAAAGACAAAAAGATAACTTTCTTACATACAGGGAGATCAATGTTACCATAAATCAATGAGGTGGGTGTACTGATGACGTTGACATTAGTGATCTGGGGGCATTTACTGCAGCAGAATTGTTTCATATCAGTTTACAGAGTTTTAGACATCTCCTCAGGAATTGCTGTGACAATGTTGTAGGGAATGCAGTTGTTTGTTCTATACTGAAGAAATGGGGGTTGAACAGACTTTGTAACACAGTATCAACAATAAATGGCTTAAATGCTTGTGAAGAGTTGAATAGTTGTTTAGTTCTACTTCACTAACTTCTCCACCTTCTACGGATGGATTCTATTTGTTTTCCAACTACTACATCTATTTCCCAAAAGTACAAAGGGAAACTGCAAACTCCCCAAATAATTGGAACAACCACAAATCATCCAAGCAGGAAAAGTAACACCAAAAGTGTCACTTTACTTTACTCACACTCACTTGTGTCAACATGCAATGCTGTCTAGACATTAAACCCAATGTGAGTTATATACTTGTGTGAATCAGGTCTCCCATTGATGCGATTTAAGACTTAAAGATGGAACCTGGACAGATACAAAGCAAGACAGCACATACGTGCAATGACAGTACAATGCATACATAATAACCCCCCACCTCACTTTCCTAAAAGAAAAAAATAACAGAAAACTATAAATACACTGAACATTTTCAGACTCCTGTGCATACCAGCAGTAGCTCATGGCATATACATGTATTGTTTACATGATAGTTATATATTGTAAATATATAAAGGTGGAGATGGATTTCACTACTTAGTTGTATTTCAGGACTTTTGTGTAAGTAATCAGGCTTGAGAGCATCAATAAAGACATATCTTTACAGTTAGACACTGAAAACAACATTTATTGCAAATCCAGCATTTAAGAATAAGGTAATTGACAGCGAAGCAGGGCGCAACATAAGCCATGAACCATCCTTCTCAGAAGTGCATTGTTTACGTTAATCTCTACCAAAACCATATGTCAAGTGAAGGACACTTTCCCGCAGCAAAGTGAACAATATGATGATGCTAAAGATCAGGACCTGTTTCACTGTTTTTTTCCTGTCTCAACCACTCTATGGAGTCAAAGGGGTATAAAAAGATGTGATTTTAAGTTCCATATTTTACAGTAAACTTTTTGAATATTTATTTTATTTAAATATCTATGTAGAAAATAAATATAACAACAGTGACACCTATCAGTTTATTTAAATTTATACATTCTTACATCTAAACACATTAAAAATAGATTTTTTTCATTATATAAATATAGCTCCTAAAATGGTGCAGTAAAAAAATATATAATTAAGTAAACTGGTTTAGAGTGCTGATGGTCATTCTAGTAAATTAAAAAAAAATCCAAAAAAACTCCAAAATAAATTCAATTACCTCACCTTTTCCCAGACTTCAAAGCCCTGTGACCAAATTGCTGTTGAGTTTGATATCGCTGTTGCATCATTTGGTTGGCTATAAGCTCCTGAGGAAATGCTTCTAATAATTCCGGACACACTTAACCTGATATCCTTCAAATCCCCTGCTCAATTTCCTGATTTGAAGATGTTCCCATAGGTTGGTGCAAACCTTATTCCAAATTTCAGACAGTGTAGGAGTTTGAATGCTTAAGCATCACCAGGGTCCTACCTGGACATCATTTTCAGATTTTAACAAGAGGAGTGTGCCAATTCTGACATCCTGCCCCTTATTTCTATAAAGATATGCTAGTTGAGAATATTTAACTTCACCTTAATTTCAATCAAACTCTTACATATAAGAAGAATGAACATGAAAATTTTTTTCTATTTACGTCCAACATAATCTCAAAATGTTTACATCCTTATTTGGCTGCATATGTACTTCATATTTCTCTCAAATCATTTTGTGTCAAATTAAGTGTAACTATCTCATTGCATAAACAATTGCTTCACTTTATACTGTCAGTTTACATACAGTTGATAGTTTGGACTTTTCCACCATTGTGTAATGTGTACAATGCATTGTTGACTTTGAAAAAGAGAATAGTGCATTATGTACCAGCATGTAACCTATATATATATATATATATATATATATATATATAAAATTGTATGATTGTGAAACTAAACTTAAAATCTCGAAACGCCTTTTATAAAAACTGCACAATGAGCATAAATAATTGAAGTGATATGACAGTTTTTTAGAACACAAACCGAAATTGTGGCTCATATTCTTGCAGAAAAAATGCATTTCTCTGCCAGAAAACTTTGCTAGAGCAATAATTTGACGTTAACTTAATACTTGCCACTAAGAACTCATGACATATTGAAAACGTTTCCTCAATTCTGATTGACTGTTCAGGAGTCCCACGTGTACCGCCTGTTGGGTAATTTGCTTTTCATAAGTTATCTGTCATTGGGGTCATCAGAATAAAGGTCTAAGTGTTGAAGAGAGAGCTGGGGGATGGGTGGAGTGGGGACACATAATTTTGTGGTACTAATAGATGCTGATTATTCTAGAGTCGGGAGTGAAGTCAAGTCATTCATGTTAAGCTGTAGTGACAATAAGTAAACAAAGACTGTGGTCTAATAATTCCAGCAAAGTTTTGTCAATTCCTTCCAGAGAAGACTGAGATCTTGAGTCAGAGTCTGTCTTTTCTTTGTGCTGACCTGCTATTTGTTCCCTTTCCTATTCAAGCTATTCAAGATTGGCTCAAGCATCTGCAAATTCCATTGAACCTGAAAGATGACATCGAGTACAGCTGAGCGTTGCTGTCTACCCTTTGGCATATGAAATGGCTTAAATCTCGAGCTCTTTTGGACCATGTCTGGCTCCTTAAAACACTTGCAGTGACCCAAGTTAAATCTAGCTTCAGATATTAGTGGTTCATTTAACCCTTAAAATGCTTCTCATAACCCAACTTACAATTCAGTCATGATTTCTTGGCCACATATGTTCCACTCAGCAGTGCCGCAGCTCTACAATAAGTGCAAATATATCAATCAGCTTTCTGCATTTGTGTGTTTGCTTAAGTACAAAGCAGCCTATGTTGCTTTTTTTTCTTTCTTTTTTTTGTACAACTGCATGCAAACCTGTCTAAATATGCTTTTTCATTGAACTCTCAATGATTCATTCAACATTCAGAGATATTCAGACAGATAAAACCAAAGCTTCATAAATCTGGCCTATGGCACCACCAGGTTCTCACACAACTAAGCCCTGACATCCGTCCTCAGGTGGTTTTGCAGTTATTCACACATTGATTCATATTACTTCATCGTGATGCCTGGATGTTTCAATAAAACGTGTAACCTTGATGGTTGTCTAAGTAATAAATGGCCCAACAAGAGCTTAAATGTCTGCGTTTCTGTATGGGTAAAGGCTTAGCTCTCTATGTCACAAGTCTAACCTTTTTTTAATAAAAGAAAAATGTATCCAACTGCTTGCTTCCTATGGTATGAATGATTGTAAAGCTTTACAAATATAGTTCCAATACTCCTTGTATTCTTTATATACAGCAATGTAATTCTCTACGACACTATGATTCACTCAATGAAGCAATTATCATAACTGATACTTTCAACTTAATGAAAATTAAGAGTAAATGTCATCATAATCCCATAAACAAATAATACCTAAGCTATTGCAAAAATCCATTAAATGTGCCCAGTGGATTTTCCTGTAAGTTTTGTTTACATTTTTGTTTACAAATTCACAAGCATATCACAAGTAAATTGTCAGAGGATTGCTTAGATTCACTACAGCTGTAAGAAATCCTTAATACTTGCATTTCCAACATTCATTCTGCTTTTCAACACTATCCTAGAAAAGCATATTTTTTTGGCTAATATCTGCATATGCTGGAAACAAACTGCATTTTATTGACAATTTTATTTTTTGGGGGGTAACACAGTCATCTCTTTAAGGCAAATGGATTACACTTTAACAAGTCAGGGGTGCAACTGTTCACCCCAAACTTATTTTATTTTCACCTTTCTGTGCTTGAAGCCAAGACAGAGATACAGGTGGAGTTATCTCAAAAGGTAGACCAAATAAAACCCAACGTTAACCCAGAGTATGAGCTGCATCTGCCCTCACCCAGAAGCAGCCTTAAGAAAGAGAAACATTGACAGGGACTGAAGACCTGAGTAAAAGTTTGGACAACTTTGGACTGACTCAGCATATAACAGAGCTGACTCAGCATATAACAGAGCCAACACACACTAAAGGACACTCTAGATTTGCTGATTTCAAAGGGATTGAACATTTCTAAGGTTTCTGTTTGTGATGTTGGACTGTTTAATCCTTACAGTGTTTTCTTCGAGTAGGATTCCTGCTCACACACACTTTTCAACAGAGATTATCAACCAACGGTGTATAACTGAAAACATATGTGAAGTATTTAACCAGGCCTTCTTGTTAACACCTACCTTATCAGAGGGTTTTGTCAATGAACTGGTAACTAGCTTCAATGCTAAAATGTCAGATATTATGGATACTTTTGCTCCCACTAAGGTGAAGGTTATCTGTGGAAGAAAAGTCTCCATGGAGAAATTCCACAAAACAGTGTTGGAAAGCTGAGCGCAGATGGAACCTCAAATTCGCAGGTTCATTATGACATGTATAAAAAGAAATTATACAATTTACAACTGAGGAATGCAAGAAAGTCCTATTTCTCCGATATTATTAGCAGAAACTGTCATAATGCTCGGGTCTTATTTGCTACAGTCGACAGGTTAACAAACCATCCTGTGTCTGTAGCAACTGAACTTTATTCCACCACGGCCTGCAATAACTTTGCCAAATTCTTCACGGACAAAATCCAGACTATTAAACGGGCAGTTGGTCAGTTCAGTAAAGATACTGTGTTCCCTGAAAACCTGTTTAAACACCATGACACAGTTTCATCCCATTAACAGTAAAAATCTGGAGGATATTTTACATAAGCTGAACTCCTCCTCCTGCTGTTTGGACATCCTGCCCACAGTATTCTTCAAAGTATATCTCAAAGACCATGTAGTCTGATCTGCTACAGATTGTAAACTTGTCTTTAATTTCAGGCGTCTTCTCAGAGACGCTGAAGACAGCTGTTATCAAACCTCTGCTAATATGGAACAATCTAGACAAGACACATATAAACAACTACAGGCCAATCTCAAATCTCCCGTTCCTGAGTAAGATCATTAAAAATGCTGTTTTTAGTCAGCTAAATGATTTTCTAGCACAAAACAGCAGCTATAATGTCTTCCTGTCAGGTTTTAGACAGCACCACAGCACTGAGACTGCTCTGACCAAAGTCATTACTGACATATGTTTACATACAGACGATGGAAAAATGTCTTGGTTTCATTGGAACTCAGTGCTGCATTTGATTTTTCCAACGAATGAAGAGCTGGGTGGACCTCTCTGGCACTGTACTAAATTGGTTCAAAATGTTCAGGAAGTACTTTGTGTCAATGGGTAACTTTATATCTGAGCAGACAAGAATTCCATGTGGAGTTCCCCAAGATTCCACACTGGGACTTCTTCTGTTTAACATCTACATGCTCCCACTGGGACAGGTCATAAAGAATAACAAGTTACCATAGTTACGCAGATGATACACAGATTTACATTACAGTGTCAAAAACAAAACAAAACAAAAAAAAAAAAACGGAGGTGATTGTTTTTGGAGAGAAAGAGAAACGATTAGACGTCATCACAGAGCTTCACTCCATAAACCTACAAACCACCAGTCAGGCAAGAAATCTGGCCATAGACTTAAATTCTGAAAAACACAAGGGAATAATACAATCAGCAACTATCACTTTAGAATAAATCAAGGTTAAAATATCTTATGTCACGGCAGGACCTAGAAATAACTAGTCCATGCTTTCATCTTTAGTTACTGATAACAGTAACAATGTCTTTATGGGTCTACCTTTAAGATTAGACAATTAGACTATTAGACACCTGCAGCTTATCCAGAACTCCTAGAGCCCCCACAAAGACCAAAAAAGGCATTTTTCCGCACGTACCTAGTCTACCCGGCCTTGCACCAGTCCATCAGAGCGTTTCCATTACGATTTGTCAGACCGTACTTTTTGGATTTACTTCGTTGTCGGGCCAGGCCTGACAGGCCGTGCAGGTAGCGTGAGGTCTGCAGGCTGTTGTCCAATGATTGGCTTGCAGCTGTAAATGATGTCTCTATACAGCGATGTACACAGTAATAATAATTACTGCCTGTCTCCAGGTCATTTTGTCTTGTCCGACGATGATGTCTCCTCATTTGTGCCTTGAGTTTATTACTCAATATTAGCCATAACTCGAGCAGCAGGTAAAAGGCTGCTTCACCTCCTTCCATATAGTCTGTCTTCTTCTTCTTTGGTCCCCCCCACCCACAATAGAGCATCTGGATTCATACTAGATTTGCAATGGAAAAGCATTCCAGCATAGTAGGGCACTCCCCGTGGGTGGAGTATGGCGGATTAAGTGATAATGGAAATCTGCCTAAAGAGGACCACATCAGTCCATTTCTGAGGTCTTTACACTGACTGCCAGTTAGAGGTCAGACTTTAAAGTTCTGTTGCTGGTTTATAACGTTTGGTAATCTGAAATTGATCATGATTTAAATTTTTTAAAATAATTTTCATTGTTATCTCTTTTTTTCGACATGTTTATTAATTATTATTTGCAATGTTCTTTACCAATTCTTTATTTTAATTTGAAATTGTGCTTGACTTTTATTCTTTTAATATTCTGTAAAGCACTTTAAATGATCCCGTGTCGAATTGTGTTATACCAATAAATTTGCCTTGCCTTACCTGCAGTGGTGTAGTTGCCAGCAGCTCACACAGCTGCAGCAGCAAGGTACCAGGACTGCTCTCATTCACAGCCAGGTAGATGACATTAGCTTGACCTGACGGCGTCATCACTGTTTCCCCCACAAGTGCCGCCAGTGACAGGTATGACGAGGAGGAGAATAAAGAGGCCATGGCGGCAACTTCTGTCAGTGAAGCTGTGTCTGTTACTCCCCTTCCTCCTCCTCCTGGACCATTTCCCAGACCGGACCCAGGACCCGGCTCGCCGACACCCGCGCCTCCCACCACCGCCGTCTCCGGGAGCAGGGAGGAGCCAGAGTGGACTACGGCTATGTTGACACCACCCGAGTCCCTCTCTCTCTCCCGGGGCCGGAGCAGCAGGGGGGGCGAGGGGCGTGCGGGCCCCGTGCAGGCCAGGACAGCCAAAAGCAGTGAGAGGGTGGGCCTTGGGGCCACCATGGGGTAAAGAGAGGGCCAGTGGAGGTAGTCTGATGGGTTTTGGCAGGTGTGGTCAGGTAGAGTTTAGGGATTTTGGGGTAGTGGGGGACGTCTCTTGGGGAGAAGGGAAGGTGGTGAGGGTAGGTAGCGGCTCACAGTGCTTCACCTGATTAGAAGAGACCCTGAGGAGGAAACAAAAATAAATATGATCAAAAAAAGTCACTGTTTTGCTCCCATACATCTTCTCTAAATGAGATAATAGTCAATTATAGCCACTCTGCACATTCAATTATTGTTCTGAGTGGAACAGCTGATTAATGTGGGTGTCATGAAGCACTTATTACCCAGTAAACAATGTGCATAAATGACACAGACTACACCTACACATCCTCATTGCTCCTGCACAGACACCCTGCTGTCTGCCAACACTATCCTTTCTCTTATCACTTACATTCATTTCAACAAAATCCTGTTGGCATTTCTGATTAACAGCAAAACAGTTTAAAGCTAATAAACAAGGATTTGTCAGAGTGATTATGCTCCACCAATAAAGGTGTCTTCTAAATGAAAATTAGGATCTTGTGGATTAGTCATTCAAATACATTGAGATAAATCTGATGATGTGCATTTAATACCTGCAATTATACCTTCATAGCAGAATGGCAAAGCAGAAAAAAACTAAATAATGCCAACATTCCAGCAAAATAAGTGGCAGAAAATAAACATTTCAATTTCTTTCAAAGGTTTTGAAAGATATACATGTATGATTGTATTAGTCAAGCAGATTAAATAGACTAAATTAAAACTTAAAACAGCGAAAATGTTTCATTATGAAGATTAAATCCAAATCAATACAATAGAACAAAAAGTACAGCATAAAGGCCAGGTCTCTCTTCCTGGAAAGAAAGAAACTTAAAAAAAAAAAAAAAAAAAAAAAAAAAAAAACTCTTAATTTGTTATTCCCATTTTCTGAAAAAAACTGTTTTCCTAAAGTCCACACCACACTGAGGTCTCAGTGTGCCACAAAGTGAAAACGGCCCAAAGGGGAAAAAAGGTAGAAGCAGAACCACATAGAATACAGACAATAAAGAGAAATAGTAGAAAATCTACAACAAAAACATTGAGCTGAGGAATAACATAAAGAAATAACTTAATAAAGGAGTGTGGATTCAGCTCTGGTAGGACAACGGAAGCTGATACGTGTTGCATGGAAGAGTAAAATAAAGGCACAAAATGAGAGCCGCATAATGTATGAGCATAAAAAGCAAGAGTAGAAGAGGATGTAGAAAGGTATGTGTTATGGGCAATGGAGACAAAAACAAAAATGTACAAGCAGTGCATCTAAATTTGAACATTCAGCTGGTTGCATTCTGCAGAATATAATGATTCCTTGCTATGTGAATCAATTTGTGCACAATTTGACATAGTGGCCAAAGTCCAAATGTTCATAGTGAGCTAAAATGCCTGGGGAAAATAAAAATCAAAACCGTACAAAAACAAAGTCCCTGCAGCAGTTTTATGGTTCAGGATCTGGCAGAAGAATCCTACTGGGAACTTCTGATTCTCATCTGCATGTTTTCTCACTGTTAACTGCTGCAGTACCCACAAAGTTACATTATTCTGCAGCTAGACATATAAATTATGCATGTTTAAAGCTTTGCCTTTTGACTACTTTCTGTGAAATCTGCATTACAACACAAAAGTCAGGGAATGTTTTTGACTGCATAGCTACTTTTTACTGTGTATTAGGAGCATCAAAGTAAACTAGTACGGACATTAAATATGATGTTCAAAGAATAAAAATATACATTTTGTATTGAATATATCCATAACATATTTCAATTTGATTTAAAATATAATGAGAACATAATTCGATAGTTATTTTGTGGATTTTTTTTTTTCCAACCAGTTTTTATTTTTAAGAATTTAATGACAAAAAGCACACACATAAAATATTACTCTTTTGTTAGCAATATTCATTCCCATTTATGTTTAAATTATTGAAGAAAATATGTTTATCTTAAATTATGGTAATATGTTAACTTAAATTCTTTTTACATAATTGTGTAGTGATAAAATAATCAGTTCTAAACTAAAATATAGTAGGAAATTATTGTCATTCAATCTCCATTAAAAAAAATCACTCATCTTGAATCACTTAAAATGTCTAGTCTGCATATGCAGAAATATATTTAAATCTATTAAAACTTATGACGTATTTAACATAAAATGCTGACACATGACATTCTAATTTTAAAATCATTTCTAAAAGTGTAATTATACAAATATCTAAGTGTCTTAAATCATCCAAGTCCAAAATATATATTTTTTTCTTTTCTAATTGAGCACCAGAATATTTTTTTCTGTAGCAGTATTGGTCTGCTTGCTTATGTTAATACCTCTGGGAACTGTTCAGCACAAATACTTTCAGAATGATAACAGTTAAGGGTTAAGTATCTCACTCAAGGGCACCTCAAAAGAAATAGTTTAAGGAGTGAAGAAACCCATTTTCACACGTAGATTAAATGTTTCAAGACTGTGATAGCATTGTGTGCACCGCCCCTGAAGATGCCTCTCCACACTGAAGAGCCAGTGGCTGTTCTACATTGAACTCTCTGAGAGAAGGTAATTTAATGTAATGAATTGAGACATTTGTTAAATTCTAGTTATATTTAAAAATCAATTACGTAACAATGAGTGATTAACATGAAGATGATTATCCCGCTGCTGCATGTGAGGATGATGATTTGTTGTGATATCCTATGGCAAATACATTGAGAATGGTCCCACTAGGGCCTCAGAGTTAAATATTTATAATAACCTGAGATTCTGGACAATTAGTTTAAGTCAATTGTGTTGGAGCAGAGATACATGGAAAAGCCTAATGGATTTTGGGCTCTCGTAGGATTGAACTTAATATCCCTGTTCAACTGGTTTCATGCTGATTATTGCTCATTCATTATATTTATCAAATTAAAAATGAGTGTAATGAGTGTGATTAATGTCATTCTCTAGCTTGTACATTTTAAATTTGGTCAATAATAATATAAAGATTTTTTTTAATGAAGTCAGTGTAATTTATTATTTTGGAAGCATTTTTTAACAACTTGTGTTCTTGGTTTTCTTCAGACAGTATTCTTCAGGGGCAATTTTCCATATTGCTAAATGATTTCTTATGTTTTTGTATCTCCCTTACAGAAAGCAAGCTTGTGGAAATAACCACTGTCATATGATAGAAAAGGAATGTTGCTTTGTTTTCATGATCATTAATTATAACATTTTGTGGCACATGTGTTTATTGTAAGACTTTTTTTCCCAAAAGAAGACCTTGAGTGTGAGAGCAACAGGCTTCAAAAGAAACATCTTTTTTTATACGTTTCCTTCTTTGTCCTCTTCAGATTTTGATGTTTAAATTGGTACAAATAAGTACCTAAAATATTTCATAGAACATTTTCAAATCTTGATTTTAGAAACTGTAGCCATCATGACCATATCCCTTTACCTTCAGCTTACACAGATGCCATCATTTATCTCTTCAGACATCTGTGACTAAAGCACATCGCTGGAGTGATAATGTCAATAAGAACAGATTTCCCGGGTGAGAGCAGAGGAGTCCCAGTTGCATCTTATACAAATAAGTTCCAGTCTGGGGTCGTCCTGTACTGCCAGGTATGAGTGAGGAACATTTGTTATATTTCATAAGTTGATTTGGGTCATTCCTTTATGACTGAGCTCATCTTTCTCTGGATAACTTTAACTCAGTGATTTCATTTTTAAAATGAGGAGCCACAGTAAATCTTCATTCATGTTTATTACTGCCAGTGATGGTAAATACTTAACTGCGGGCAAATGAATTACAAGTGGAGACAGAAGTATTTTCAAATGGACTCAAAAGAAATCCTCAAATAACAAAAAAGAAAAAAAACAAAACAAAAGAAAACATTGGCTTTTAAACTTATTTCTATAAATATATCCATGAGGGATATATATATATATTATATATATATATATATATATATGTGTGTGTGTGTGTGTGTGTGTGTGTGTGTGTGTGTGTGTGTGTGTTTGTGTTGAAATGCATGTCAAACTTGTGTAGCTATTGCATCTTATTGCAAACATAAATGATCACTCACATCATTCACGCAAAGCTCTCACATTTAATGCAAAGAAAAAATAAGGGAACCCATTCCCCGCATTAAAGATCCAAAGAAAAGACCAACCTGCAGCCATTTCTAATTTTATGAATGCTGACTAAGGAGCAATGATGGATCTTTCAAACATTCAGGATGATTACTTCAATTTGAAATGAAGCCAGCTTTTTAAAGAGGCTCATTGTGGATTAGTTGACATTTTTATATTTCAGCCAAGACAAAAAGAGTAAAAAATAAAAAAGAAACAGTGCTCCAGTATTTTGCAATAGCTTGAAGGGGAACTCTCCCAAATCTATTGACTGTACGGAAACAGCCATCAAAAAATATTTGTCTTTATGTATCAGACTAAATCTTCTGGATACGTTGGCAAACATAATGTTTCCACTAAATGAAGATTTTCTTATCTGGAGCACGAGGAACTTTAGCTTGATGCCTCACAATTTTTTTCCACAGTAGGCACCTCCATATGTATCATTACTGATGTTATGCTTGATCCTATCATAATCAATGCTTTTATTGTCTGCTCTGCTAAATATAAAACACATAAGCACCTATTGAGCTAGACACAATAGTTTTTAACCCCTCAGTGTATCAGAATAGAGAAGTTGTCCTGCCAGTGATAGTTATCAGCATAGTTAGAACTTGCTTAACAAGAGCATGAATCATATTCCAGATCTCCGACTGAAAAAAAAAAGGTCAAATTTACTAAGAAAAGTCTGAAAACTGGCAGCTTCTTGTCATCCAAAGGTGTCAAATACCGACATTTGGAAAATGCAGAAGTTATCCTCTGGGATTGGTATGCTAATGCAGTATTTATCAGATGCTCATTGCAAATGTTCTGATATTACTTTGAATCATTCATTAATAGATCGTTAAATCTTCATAACAAGGCTAGAGGGGGGAATAAAATGAATTGGACTACTCAGACAAGTTTGGCAAGTGGATGTTTCTCTGCTTTTCATTCCCTTTGCAGTTGCTGTTAGGTGTCTTCATCGGCATTAAAACATTCAAGTTAAGTTTAGAAAATGGTTTGGTTGGGTTTAAAATCATGAGTATATCTGAAACAAAACCAAAATTGTTACCAAAACCTTTTTAACATTAGGTACAAACATATGACCTGCATTGAAAAATGCATTTTGGGTGGAGGGGGGATGTTCCATGGATCACATTTTTAGATAAAGACCAAAAATGTTCTCATCTGACTGTAAAAGCATCTCTTTGAGTTATAACACAATGGGTCTTCATAGATTGTCAGGTCAGTCTTTGGCATCAGGTCCTGATTCCATCCCTCCTTGAATATATGATACGGGAGAGATGAGATATGTCTAATCTGGAGTGTACAGATGGATCCTGGAGTAGTGGAGGCACTGAGAAATGAGTAAAAATCTGGTAAAACATGCTGTTAGGATACATGTATGAAGCAGAGACCAATATGTGAACTTTGCTTCCTAAGTACTTCAACCAGAGGGGAAAGGTACATCTAATATATGGCACGAGGAGTGTGAGATTAAACATATCGAAACAGCAGGACTGCTGAAGTTTCCTGTTTGCCCATGAACATCACTTCAGTATGTAGAAGACAGTACCCTCTGTTTCAAGTTGAGAATGGAAATTCTTCCTACAAAGTTTCATTGACTTTCAGTAGAAGATTGTTTCAAGGCTGCAAGGTCTGATACAAAGAACAACAATCTAATGAAGTACTTCCGACTAGCTGCATTCACATAGCTGAGATTCACCTCATGTCTGAAAAGGTATGAATTGGGCTTCTGCTGACCTATGCAGAGCCTATGGTAGACACAGACACCACACAAGTATGAACTGGTCATTTCTCTTAGATTATCTGGGGCAGGGCTTCTAAAAATCCTCAAATGCAATTTTGTTCTGTTAATGTTAGGATTAATGAGTTTTGTTCATTTGGTTTCTGGTTTTGTTTTGTAGACTTCCTTGTTTCCTGTTTACTGTTCTTTATTTTTTATGTTCTGTTCATTGGTTTCACCTGTCTTGCAATTATGTTAACCTGTCCCTCTTTTAGTCCTATGTATTTAAGTCCTTTGGTTTGTCTGTTTAGGTGCTCGTCCATTAGTTATAGTTAAAGATATAGTTGCTGTTCCTTAAAGTTGTTTTTGGTGTTCCCTTAAAGTTGTTTTTGGTGTTGCCTGTTGCCTTAGTTCTGGTTTTGTCTCCACAATAAATAATTTCACTTGCAACCTCGCTGCTTCCAACTCGCCCTTTCACCGGCTCTTTTGGACGGTATCATTAAAATGACAGGTCAATACATGAAGTTTCCTGACACCATGGGAGGCCAACATCAAATGGCAATTTGAAACAATATCTGGCTTCCCAAACATAATCGGCGCGATTAACTCTGCATTAACCATGTATGGTAGAAAGTGGGTGTGAAAGGGAGGGAACGTGAACCAAAATCACCTGGGGAACCTTTTCAGCAAGGTAATGATTTACAAAAGGAAATTGCGTGCTCCTGTGCTTAAGCAATGTTTTATAAAACAGACTTTTACTTTGGTGTACCAACTTGTTTTGTTTTGTAAAATTCTAGTAGAGATTATATGCAATGTTTTATAGCGTTGTTCAGTGAGGGAGAAAGACTTGCCTCTTGGAATCAAAAGTGCCTCTCACCTTTGATCATTGCCATCATGTTGTCAGTGATAGCTCAGACTCTCTGAGAGGTGGAACCAGAATAAGGTATTATACTCAACGAAAGAAGAAATGGCCACCTCGGGACTCTATTTTTATAATTGTGGTGCAACATGACTGCTGTATCAAGACAATTGATATTGTCTAATTCTCTATCGTGTACAATTATTCTGATATAGTTTTAAAACAAAATTTTTTACCTGGCCCTTAGATTCTGATATGAATTGTTGGTGAACAACTACATAACCATCACATATTTCTTCAGTATCAGTATTTTCGAATTCAGGTCTATCAGGTATTCAGTATATATTTTATCTTCAGTCTTCCTTTCATATTACTTCATCAGTGATAACATTCCCTTTTATTCTATTCTTCATGGTTCAGTGTAATAATTTAATCATACATGTCAAACAACAGAAGATCCAGTATTAGTATGCTGAAAACGAAAGAAGTCAGTGTTAATGTTGCATGATTGTGCATCTGCAGCAGCAGTGTGAGATTAATGCGATCGCTACACATTAACCCCTGCTAGGTCAACCAGATCCTAACTGCCAGATGATCAAAACATTTGCAAACATTGCTGACTTGCTGAGCTGACCAACAGCATCAGAAATTCCTGTAACAATAAAAGATTTCATAAATAAAAAAAAAGAAATATATTCCACCCCAACACATTGTAATGTTCTGTCAACACATATCTCTCAAGAAATATATTTAACATGACATGTATTCTGCAAAACATATAAGTATATATATATATATATAACAAGTATAAGAATTTATTGATGTTTTATCACACAGAGGGGCAGATTAGGGCAAAATGTCCCAAGTTTTTAGCAGTGTATTATTGCCTGGCATAAGAACTAGTAAATGAACGTGTAATGATAAGTGCACAGAAAGCCTGCATGATGTGAATCATACCTGTTAGTCTTAATACCAACCATTAGTCATGTCGCTGGCCTTGGCTGTACTGTCTGTGCAGGCTCAAGCTGTTAACACTTATCAGCCCGGGAAACAGGGAGAAGGTAATGCAGTCTGAGGCCTGCAGGCTGCCAAAGCGAAGAGCCAGACAGCTGGTAAGGTTCTGGCACCATGTCAGCTTCTAGTGTTTGCATGTTCACTTTGTGGAAATGCTGCACGTAAAACATGTTTGTTTTGTTAACTTTCATCAGCTTGCCATTGATTAAGATAAATCTTAATCTTGGGACAAATTACAACTAAAGCTCACCTGTTGAATTATTAAAATTGCCTTATTTTTTGTCCTTTATATTCAAAATACACATCTTCCGCACACATCAGATGATATCAGTTTGATTGTAGACGATAAATCTACATCTAGTTGTGATGTTTTCTTTCTCTTCGCTACTGCAGTGACCCACTTTTCCCATCAGCATCATTAAAACCTCAACTTGCCTCATGTTTTCTTATCTATCCAGAGGACAAGATTATCTTCTGTGTATTGATTAAAGTTAGCATGTCTGCTGGAGAGAGCTGCACAGTGAGAAGAGAAGAAATTCTCTTAGCAACTAGTTCATTTAACAAAGACTGGCTTTTCACAACTGAAAGCCTTTTTATATGGAAATAGCAACTCATTAATGTTTTGCTTTTATCCTATAAGTTAGAAAAATCAAGATAATTTCACCTAAATCCCCAATTATGTACTGATGTATCTCCTTTTCCCTGAAAATGATAAGGGCTAAAATAGATTCTTTTAAAAAAGGCCAACAACCCTTTTTTTCCAGGTTGAAATACTTGGATTTGAAATAATTCGCCCAAAAGATAGTGGTTGCTCATCGGTCCATATCAGCTACGTTTGTACATGACATTGATTTCATTCTCTTTACAGAAATACTGACTGAATGGGACTGTTTTTTTTCTCAGCTGCAGCAGTTTAAGTAATGCAAGTTAACTTTCTGCTAACCTTCATTCTCTCCTGTGTTTCTGTAGACTTTCCTTTCTTCCTCAATATAGTTTGGATATTATTTTATGCCCAGCCCTACGCCATTCTATCACCCAGCTGTGATTATTTTTGTGTTTGCATTGCAGAAAACATTGCAAATGACATATACTCTGAACAGAACAGGTTGACATGAATATACCTGTGCTGTGGTGTCTGCTGTGATCATTAGGTCATAGGGGCTCAAAGTAGAGCCAGTATTGGTATCAAATCTGCTTTGTCTGCACCTGCTGATGATGTAACACTACACTGCGCTCATGTGAATGGAATAAAATCCTCGAAGGTTGCAAATTGTGCTTAAAACATCACCAACTGTTCATGTAAAAAATGCTTCAAATATGAATAGAATAGGAGTTGCTAACATTAACATTTAGTCTCACTGTGACTGATTGTATAATTTTTTGATACCTTCTGAAAAGTGACCTGTCTTCTCTCAGGATGTACAGAGGTGATGCCAGATTGTGACGAGTCCATTTCGATCAGAACTAAAATCCCATTTTGCTGTAAAACTACTTCTGCAATTTGTCCAGATTGACCTATAGACTGTACACTCTAACACTAACTACAATCATTTATCCAACATCCAGCCAATCATATAATGTGACGTCATCGACATGAGCAGGACCCTGGACAGATCTGGTACCTATGTTGATATTCCTCCATAGCCTAGTGATACCTCAGGATGACCCTGAATGCGCTGGCAAATGTGATTGAAGGGAAACTGGTCTTTCCTGCTTAAGCAGCTGGCGTCGTGGCCCAACCCCAAGTATTCAGATGAATATGGATAAATATACAGTAAATGAAAACTAGGGACATATACTATTAGTGCAATAGTATCATAATTATATTAGTTACTTTTTTTGTTCAATTTAAAGCTTCTTAACCCGAATGTTAGTGAATGCTCATATTTGCCATTCAGCTGTTACACATTATCAATACACCTGTTATAACAACAAACTTACAAAAAAAAAAAAAAAAAAAAAAAAAAAAAAAAAAAAAACACAAAAAAACCCCCCACCTCCTCCCGGGGGCAAAAAACCCAAAACAAAAAGAGGGTTGTGTAGAAAAAGGGTTTTCCCCC
>JBAMHX010000019.1:21904901-21924424 GCA_037177515.1 Pseudomugil tenellus
GTTCACAAAGAATGTGTGACAAAGCTACAACTGTTGTTTTGAACAATCTTAGGGCAGAATATATCTGTCTTTCAGTCCAATTACTTTTACACAAAAAATCAGTACAAAATGAAACCATTTTGTGAAAGTGCTACTGAGAAGGATTGACCAGATTTTGTCACATTACAAATACCCATGATCTATGAGAATTCCAGTTCCCACTGGTATGCATTATTTTCATTTTAATACACAGTTTGGCAAGTTAAGTCAGTGCTCCTTACAAGGTGCCCATAACAACGGCCTGATCAAGTAGTTCAAATGTTGGAAGCTTCAAGATAAGTTAGACAAAAACCAAAATAAAAGTTTAGTCTTGGGCTCCTTTATGTCCTAACATTCCTGTTTAGATGCTATTTTAATACAAAACAAAACCATCCTATGAATGCAGCTTATAAAGTCTAACTGTCATCTTCCCTTTAATCCCATTATTAGAATTTTTTTCACCACACAGACCAATGTCAAAATTATTTAAAAAAAATATATATATGATTTTATTTACGTGTATTTACGTGGTTCTGGGAATTCTGGCATGACTACATGTCAGGTAACAACTTAAATCTTTTTTTTATATATTGAAGCGAAGATTAAGACTTTTAATGTGTTTTAAAATTAGCTTCATATCAGAGTAAGAAAAAAAGTACATAATAACGTGCATTTTTTATTCCATACACATCTAGTTGGAAAATGAGCTGTGGATCAATCAGGTAGTAATCTAATATTTACTTCAGGCATTAAAGTTTTTAATGGTGATTTCTGGTAACAGAAAACATGTTTTCTGTCTTTCTTTACTTTATTAAAAGCACTCCGAGTGTGAGAACCATGTTGTGTTATTTATGATCGATCAATGAACCCGGCAGCTTCAGGCTCATCTTTTCTCTCTTTTTTTTTTTTTTTTGTTTTTCCTCATCTCCTGCTCTTGCCTCCTCACCTCCTCTCCCATGCCTCCTCTCCTTCTCCTACTCCTACTTTTTGTCCTGCGCCTCCTCTTTCTTCCTCCCCCTTTCCTCCTCTCCATCTCCTGCAGGCCATCAGGATTCATTACAGGCTGAGCTGATTCATGGCTCAGTCTCACATCATTTGAGAGCATGGAGGCATGCCTATAAATCTGCAGTTACACACTACTAACCACACACACACACACACACACACACAATACCATAAAAAACATACTATAGCACGTAAGAGGCTGAATATATGAACAACAGATCATGAAACAAACCATGAATGTGGGCACACACTATGACCACACTTGTTCACACAATTACTCTGCACCTACACATCACATGTAGTGCGCCACCAGCAGTGTGCACAGCCTGCACCCTGCAGACCATCATTACAGGCAGCAACCCGCTGTGTGTCTTGCTCTGTACATTTGCAACGAGAAAGTTCTAGCTTCAAAACAAGCAGGGAGCTTAAAAGGTCCCGTCACTGTACAGACCTTCTGTAAATAATGATTTTTTTTTTTTTTTTCCACTGTGTGTGTCCACATTTGGTGTGTGTGTTTGTAGATCAAAGCAATGAGATTAGCAGCGCATGAAGTGGCCACAACTTTGTACTGGTATTAAATGCAATTCTACTGGGGATGTTTTTGAGAATGTGTTTGCATCTGGATCGTTGTTTTGTATTTTTAAGTTTTTTTTTTTTTTTCCTTTTTTATCAAAATATTGTTTGCATTTACTACATATTTCTGAATGCTTCATGGTTCATTTCCGAAGAGCTTGTTTTATCATCTGCTCATCTAAGAACTTGCTATAAAAACAATGTATTTTCTAATGTTGAGACAATAACTTTAAATGACCGTAGACTTGTCCTGTTTTAAAGCTTTTTGTGAACAAAAACAATTAATTTACATGATCTTTTTCTAAAAAAAACTCTTTTTGTTAAATAGCTGTCCCAACCATTTTAAATTGTTGAACAAACAATTTAGAATTTTTTAATCATATGTTTATATTTCCATTTGAAAACAGACATTGATACAGTAATTTATAAAATGCACATAATGATTTTTGATTGATTTTGTTCTAACATGTATTTTTTCCTTAAATTAATTTTAAAAAATGGCAACATCCAGTTGAATAGCTTGAATTGAATAGATAAATAGATTGAATAGATTAAAGATAAAGATTACACTATGTCCTGATTTATTGTCTATAAATGTCTCAGGTTTTTATATAATATAAATTATATTAAATCTTATTCAAGCTCTTTTAAATATTAATGCTCAACATGCACAATGTGGCAGTCTTTCTTAAAAAGAACAGATGTAAAAAAGCAGGTTTTTCGGTTGTATGATTGATTTAGTGTTTGTGTCTCAAAATGCCTTCAATTAACCTGTGATATTGTCTTATTAGTGGTTGATTGATATAAATCCATCAAATTCAAAAGGAATTGCGTTATTGAGGAATTGGTCTCTTAGTAAATACTGAACTATGTAGTTCACTTTTTTTTATCGTTAACTTCTTTGCTCGTTATATCCTCAACATTCAGTGGATTGACAACACTTTCACTTTACTTAAATTGGTGATTTTCATTCCTGCTGTTTTTAAGTTGAAAACTCATTCCACCTTATGCAACACTGATTTGCATAGCTGTTTACTCATAGTTCTATTTTAAGGCAATATGACAAATTAGAGTTTATCTTCTTGACACTCTGCTGTTCACACGCTGCAGTGTTCCACATGTTTGTTTAGAGTTAAACAGTTGTAATTAAGTGGAACTTTTACATGAAACCAACTGTTTACTGTTAATGCAGCATTGTTAACATTTCCATTCCTATTTAGTAGAGTACAATTAAAGTAAATATAAAATTTGAATTAAAAACTAGCATCTAGACATTGTAATGGACGACGAGGAGCTATGACAGCATTAGTGGGAACACAGAAGGAGCAAACAGTTAATGCAGGCCATGTGATGAAAATCACTGATAACTTCCATCCATTAAAGATCAGTCAGCTATCGGATGAAAACAGCATGAGGCGACACAATGTTTGTTTATTGGATGCAAGCATTCGGCTCAAATAGCAGACACTAGAATTATCACAGTGTGCAATTTCCCACTAAACAGGTGATGTAAACATGTGTTCGAGAGCGAGCCTGCGTTTCCTAGGTTGTCTTTGTGTAGGGTGTGTGTGTGTATCTATCTCTGTGAATGAAATATGTGCCAGGATGTGAACCAACTGAGAAACCAACTGGGTACACTCAAATTTAAGGAGATGCAACCAGCACGAGTCAATGCATCATCTTCAAGCCACTGAGCTCACCAAATGCCTCACAAGTGCCTCTTAAACACCACCTACACACATCCTCCATCTTTTTTCCTCTTTCCTCGGCTACTCTCTGTTTCACAATCCATCATTCATTTCACTTTCATTTCACCCTCTCCTCTTGATTTCCCCCTCAGGCTTGTGGAAATGCATGCAAATATACCAAAATACACACATTTACCTTAGCAGATTGCTCTTTTAGGACTTCAAAATTCTGCTAACGCTACTAATTTTACTTTTAATATATTGAAAGTTCTTTTTAAAGCAAGCTATTTGAATAAAGGGCATTTCCAAGATAACGTGCAGTTTTCTTCTCGTTGAGAAGCGTTCTTCACGCTGAGCTCTGACAGACATTAGGAAAGGAAAACATTAAGAATAGCAGTCAGGTTAGCATTTGCCCCTTAGCCAAGCAAGGACAAAGTAATGGAGGAATATCTCTCTGATGGGCATGAAGTTGTAACAAATGATATTAAAAATGGCACCTACTGGGACAAATTATCAGAAACAAGTTGGTGGCATTAAGTGTTTTGCCAATAATTTGTGTTCATGCTTACAGTTCAGTCATTTCCACAATTTCATATCTGCTCGAAAAGCATTTCCTAATTTTTGTCCGAGCCAAACCTCTTTGTCATCCATTTTCTTAGTGTATGAGGTGCTCAAAACAATTATGCACACTTTAATATGAAGTACAAGTCACTTCTGTCACGCCCACCATGGCGGAAGAAATCACCTAAAAATAATTAAATCCAATGAGTATGCAGGTGTATTCAACTTGGAGATGTATAATTTCATTATGATAAATTTCTGCTGGGAATTCACCATATCGTGAAATAAAAAAAAAATATTATCTAATGGATCAAGTGTAAAGTTGTAACCTGCCGAATCATGTCAGCCTCATACCCTGAAGGACTCCATGGACAAGCCTGGATTTTCACACCAACTCCTCAACCTTATCCCGAGTAGGGCATCAGTTCCAGTACCATGGGAAGTATCCTGCCTGAAGTGATGCCTCATTCACCTTCTTCAGCAAGCTCACAATAAGCTAAATGCATTCTCCAGGGTTTTGAAACCTTTCAGTCTGCACTGCTGTGTGAGAAGCTCCAATAAATAGAGGTGGCTGCCTCCATAACAACCTAAATTATTGACAATCTAACATACCGACCACAATTTGTAAGACTGAAGGGTTGTGCGTCTGAGAGGGTGGTCAGCAGCAGAACACCACAGGGGACTGTACTCTCAGTTTCTCTTCACACTCAACACCTCAGATTTCAACAACAAATCCAAGTCTTGTGATTTGCAGAAATACTCTGGTGACTGCATCTGTGGGGTACATCAGTGATAGACCAGAGGCTGAGGACAGAAAACTGGTCAATTACTTTGTGGTGTGGTGTAAGTACAATCACCTCACCATCAGCAAGTCAAAGGAGATCGATTTGAGAAGGTTTTAGTAGAGCAAAGAAGAAGCTGAATAGTTGTGAAGGTGGCTGGGGTTACGGATTCCAGAGTGTACAATATATTTTTGGAATGCAACACTGAAGCCTTCTAATAGGACAAGAGCAGATACATATGAGAAAATCCAAAACTTGCTGTTTTTGCAGTCAGGTGTTGCACATATTATAGAAGTTTCTCAGACAGAGTCCAGTCTGATTTACAGTCATCTGTTGGGGCTGCAGCAACAGAGACAGAGAGCAGTGGAACTGATAAGTATATTTCAGGATCTTGGGCTGAATATGCTATGAAGAAAGTTTCAAAAGCAGCTCAACAAAACGCACAATAAAAGGACACCCTCTACACAACATGGAGGTCAAACCGTGTCTTCAATCAGTGGCCTCTCAGTGCATTCACACAAAGACAATCAAGGGGACTCATGGTACGGATTGGGGAAGACATGCCACAAAAAGTTGTTCCTTTTTTCACATGCGTGTAAGTAGAAAAAAAATCCTGATTTATCAAACAAACTCTGGTAAACTTTCTGTAGATATATAAATAAATAAACATCTTAAGCTTACTTGGAAAGTTGAAGTGCAGGGGATAAAAATAATATAATCCTCTGAAACAATAAAACACATTGTGTAAAACACCTAACTAACAAGAAATAAATGAATGCTGCAGCAAGAAGTGAGTGCATGAAATGATCCAGGATGAAGGACAGATGAGTTACTTTTCTTTTAAAGGAAAGATGTGTTGGATCATCCAACATCAAACTATGGACACAAAACTGCTTTAGGAAGTGCCGCAGCACACAGGCAGGTATGTAGAGCTGAAGGGGACACAGCTTCCACTTCGGGTTTTTATCCTGAAGCCATTTTCTTTTTTGCCTCATTTGGTTTTATATGTTTTTCAGATCTGAATGACTAAGAATGACACATTCACACATTCCCAGTGTCATTGCAACACTTTTCTTTGGTCAGTGTTGAATTGTCAAAGAGAAATAAATGTTTTGAGACAAGATGCATCAACTACAGCTAGTTTAAAGCATCTCAGTGTTGGTCTGGAAATGTCCAACCACCCCCATCGACAGTGAATCAATGGAATAATTCAAAATTAGGTGAATTAAAATTAATGACTCATAAAACGTACCTGCTTGTCAGGTAGGTAATGTCAGCATTTATTAGTTTGGTTTGGCTAATTACTTCAGGTATAGATGCATATGGTATGAAGTGGTATCAGTCAACATTTCTGTCAAGATTTCTCTGACGAACAAACGGAAAAACCCAAAGAGAAAATGGCAGCTTCAATCTTCTCACATGGCGTTCCCTTGGAAAACTAAGGTAGAGAATTGAGCTTGGTTCATAATGATAAAATGATAATTCAACAACAGCTAAAACCTGTCCATAAAATATAATAAGCGTGCATCAGTTGCACCTTTATTGTTTTTGATTACACCATTTTTTTTTTTTATTTCAATGGGGAGATTTTATTTGTGTACAGTGGGGAAATTCATATTTCCGGAAATGTGAATGTCTTGAGCAGATTAAGAGCATTTCAAAATGTAAAGTAAATTTATTTGAGTTCATAGGATAGTGTATAGCATTTCTGTAATAATGCTCTTCCTGCCTGCAAACAATCCTGAACTCTCACCTTCTGAAATAGTTTTTTCCCAACATCACTTACTAGCACTGCCTGATGTAGCGAATGCTAGTTCAGGCTCCCTCTCATTGTTCTTTTTCTGACTCAACAACCTCTCATTTTGTTTTTTTCCTGCTGTTTCACTCTGGGGAAGCGTCAGGGAAAAGATGGAAGAGGAGGATTGAGATGATAAAAAGCTTTCATTATAACAATGAGGTAGTAACCTCAACAGATGAGCGCACATTCAGTGTCATTTTAGTGAAAATATAATAAAAATCTCTAATATATCCCAAGCCAGGTAGTGAAAAAGAGAGGAAGGAAGACCGAATAAATAAGAGAGATGGTGGCATTGCACATGAGCCTTCTTTTTATTCAGATGGTTTGTGGAGGGCTAAAGCCCATGAGCCAAACGGAAAGCTGCAAGGGCAATAACCTACGCGAGTCCACCATATATTTGTGAGGTGTAAGTGGGCGAGTGAGACGAGTGAGATATAGAATAGACTAGAAAAGGAATTGGAATGGTCAGCAAAGATATATCAAGAATAAGCTTAGAAAAAAAAACCTTCTCCAGCTGTGCAGGGCAGTGAGGGCTGCAAAGAGGCAAAGAACAACTTCTGATTCACAAAAAGCCTTTGCATTATTCAGGCAGATATTAACAGGCTCCCACAGATGTCGGCCGTGATGAGAGGAGATTGTGTTTGTGTGTGGCTGGCATGCATATGTGTGGAAGAAGGAAAGCCAACACTCCACACCTTATGTTAACACAATTATCTCCACATTGAATCCAAATTGAAATAGCTCGGCTACTATGAGCAAGTCAATAAATAACTTCCCAATTTAAGCTTAGTCTTTGTTTCGATATGCAATTTTATTTCTGAAGTTAAACAGCCCATCACCTCCAACTGTAACCTTTTTTTTTATTTTCTTTTTTTTTTTTTTTTGTTTGCTGCCAACATGCTGCTGTTGCAAAAGGACTAGTAAACCTGTGGCAGGGTAAATATTTCACACAAGTTCTGGTTAATTCGACTTACTCTGAAGGCCTTATAAGTACGGTAGATAACTTGATAGCAGACTTATGGCCTTATCCATCTGAAATTTTCCATCACCAAATACACAAAAGATTTATTTTGTTGTCAAACTACACAAAGTTGGCGAATGCAGCAGTCTGTTTTTGTCAAAGGTCAAAGCAAACTTCACCACGGTGACCATTGCAGGTAAATATTGTTGTGAGGAGGTAAAGGCTGTAGTTAATAAATCGTTTTACACACAGTTCAGTGGCACTGCTTGCTCTGGTAAAAGCACTGATTAAAGTCATTCTGATGCTGCAACACTGCAACTGTGAAGACATTTTTTTAAACAGGTGATCATTGTTTATGTTATTTGGGGTATAGCAGGATTTACTGCAAACCTCTTTTTAATGCAATACTATTTCCATTGTTCTCATCAACTTCTGCATTTTTGGAGCTACATCTGAATAGTTTCTGTCCTTGGATTTATAAAATGCCTCTGCAACGGTTAAAAGCATCTGGTCAGCTGATCTAAGTGTGTATGGGTGAAGCATCTCAGTCAGACAAGGGACAAGATCATTTAGAGAGTTAAAAACACAAATAGAAAAAGAAAGCAGAACACATGGAAGAAATTCAGAAACTAGAGGACTGTGACTGTTCAAGCAATTCATGAAAGATCTGGATTTTATTACAACCATGTTCAGTATGAGCATACTTTTAATGACTACACAGCATATTCATATTTTAGGATTGCAGAAGTTAACACACAAACATGTTCTGTTTGTTGAGTTTTAACACTTTTTCCTGTTTTTTAAATGATGTAGCGCCACATTAACAATTGACCCAAACGGCCATAAAATGCCATAACAAGTCAAATGTGTGTATTGACTGTTATAAAAGGTTAGAACCCTTTTTTGTATTATTTACTTACTGTATGTGTTGTGGTCGGAGGGGACCATGATTAAAGTTGTAACATTTGCAGGAATGAGCAAAACAAGTGTTGGAAGCTTCATGGTTTTATTAAGTATTTATAATAACTCAAAGTGTTTCATGTGATCTTGTAACAGCATGTAATGGTGCAGGAAGGACTGCAACCAGATATAAAAAGATAAATAATGGGCAAGTAGAAACAGGAAGGAAAGGTTTTCTGCTAAGTCAACGGTGTCATTACCATTTGATGCTAAAACAAAGTTACTATTTTAGTGACGACACTAGGTCACCTACTTCTCAGCACATATCCTGCTCCAACATGCACGTTTTCTGAGTTATCCTTTTATTTTTTTCTTTGTTCTTTTCATTTTTCCTTTCTTTATTAAAGTAGGTCAGTTAATCAATAAAGCAGCATCTCTCAGGTTAATGAGGGATGATCGATTTACCTGCCAAAATGCTGAAAATCTCAGCATAAAAAGAGTTTTACAAATGCTATGACAAGCCACCGTGTCTCGGTGACTCTAAAACAGAGGGAGGATGATTAACCTGCAGAACCTCAGGTGTCATTGAGAATGTCATTTAAATATTACCATTACATGACTAGTTTTTAAATAAAAATCTTTATTTGAAGTTTTTCTTTTAACTTTGGTCAATGGAAAATGTACGTTTTTCTTTGTTATACAGAATAATCTACAACTCCAAGAAAAGTCTCATGACAGCTGTTTTCACCCTGTAAAGGTCTTTTTTCCCCCACTGATGAATCTGTCTGTTTTCTTTCCAGCTATATGTTCTTTAACACTAGAACAGCTGACTTTCCAAACTTCCTAGAACTGCCGAAGCGGGTAAAAGTTACCACCCCCGGTTAGAACAGCAAATGATGCCAAAATGCATCAAATCCTCATCCTCAAACAAAATGTAATTTAAATGATATTTAAAGGACACCTGAAGGCTGCATAAATAGTGTTTCACCAACTTCAAATAAGGCAAACACCCATGTGCACTAAATGTAAAGATAAAAGTTAAGCGGTACTGATTCATGTATGCACCATTGATAAAATTATTCCACAACAGAAATTTAAAACTAAAATGCTCCACACTTAACATATTTATTTCTGTTTTATTTTTACTGAAGGATATTATGTTTATTTATTATTATTTATTATTTATAAGTTTTATAAAAGAGAAAAATGGACTGCCTGTAATTCAATTTTTTAGTTGGTGTAAGCATTAAGGAACCAAAATACAAGTCAGTTTAATTTGAAAACTATATAATAAATAATCGGCTGATTAATCGGTTATCGGAATTTTCTGCCAAATATCGGCATCGGCCCCCAAAAATCCATATCGGTCGGGCCCTAACAGAGATACAAGTGTCTGAAAAACCAAGGAGGTAAAAATGACCCACTTTGCGGTTCTAGTGTTAATCATCAAGATTTTTAAAACATTTTTTAATAAATAAAAAACAACAAAAAAAAAAAAGATAAACGCAACACTACTGACAGATTCCAAACTGGCGTGCCTCCTTACGAAGGCAAATCCATTATCAGTGTCTTATATTTGTTTAACATTTTAACACTTCTTAACTCCAGTGTCGTCCTTGTAGGGATCCTCCACACTGGGGGGCTTTGCCTGCCTGCTCTGCATGGATCATTGCTATGGGTGGCTGGAGTTGATACACTGCAGCCCTGTGGATGTGGTGTGGATGTAGTGTGGACCTTGGCTTGCCCGAGTCATGGCTCCTCCTGTGGTTATGCCCACTTTGGCAGTGGGTTAGGGTGGGCTAGCTCCTGGTGTGAATGGATCAAGAAATCATTTCCCCTCAGCAGTGTCAAGCCAGATGTTTATTTCTATCAACAATTTTATATCTTCACTCCGTTAAGAGACAGTAACTAAGAATGGAAACGGCTATAGGTTTTATTTATTTATTTATTTATTTATTTATTTTTTTTTTTGGGGGGGGGGGGCTGCATGTGTGAAGGAGAGTATGTGCTGTTAGTTTTTAAATTAATACCTTGGTCTGTAAAGGTGTTATTGTAATATGCAGAATTTTTTTTATTATTATGTAAATCAGTGTTTCGCTGACTGGATTAAAAGTGCTTTATAAATAAAGTTTGACTTGCTTTGATTTTGCAGCCTCTCTTTTCTTTGTGGTCTCTCCAGCCAGTAAAAATCTGTATGATATTGACCCTTCTTTTTTCTATTTCACCTTCTCTTTCTTTCTCCCTTCACTGTCTTCATAATAGTCATAAGACTGCTCGATGGATAAAGGTAAGTATGATGGGATATTCACTACCAGGTTTTTGTTGAAATAAGGATCTGTTATAACAATGGACTGCATTTTTGAGAATGCTATAAACCAAACAACTGGGCTAAACACAGTTTGAACTGTAAAAGCGTTCCTTCGTCCATCCCCTTTTAAAACCATGCATTTGTGCCTGTAATGTTTCAACTATATGTGCAGGTTTAAAAATGATATCAATAAATCAACCAAATAAACCCAGGCTGTAGCTCAGCAGGTAGGAGCAGTTATCTGAATGTTGGTGGTTCAATTCCAGGCTTCCCCTGACTACATGCTGAAGTGTCCCTGGGCAAGACACTAAACCCTCTACCCAAAACAATGTAAGTCGCTTTGGATAAAAGTGTCTGTTAAATGACTGTAATGTAATGTAATGATTAGCCATGTGAAACAATACATTTAGTAGGGGGAAAGGGGGATTAAAATGTAACAGACTTTAGTTGAAAATTCAGAGTACCAAGCAGATATTGCTGCATCTGAGTTGTTCATTCTAGTTTTATGGAATTGTTTCAGGTTAAAACATGTACGGCTGCATTTTGTCTGTTTGCTTCAGTTTGCTTACGAGTTCCGCTGCTGTTTCTCTGACAAAAACAGCTAATGTGCATATTCCCAATAACTAGTGCTGGCAGTTGACCAATCATTCTAATTCTGCTTGTTTCTGACAGAGGCTGATCTGCAGGAATGCAGCAACACTCAATGTGACATAAATAAAGGGTTTGGAGAATATGCGTGATTAATTCATGCCCTTACAGACAGACAAATTAAAATAATTTAACTTGAATTGTGCAGAGCCATTTTAAGCCACAAGCAAAATCTGCTAAGAGACCTAGATTATTAACTGCAGGTTATTTGATTATTTGTTTTTCTATTATTATTTATTCAATATTAATGTTGTTGGTGCCGTTTTCATAATTTAGTAAAACTGACATTTTGCTGAAAGTAAAACCAACAGTCCCTACTAAAAACACAGTAATTACACAAAATACTTACCATACACTTTATTATGTCCGTCTGTTTGATTGCTTGTTAAAATGCACATCTGATCGGAGAATCACAGACAGCAAATCAGTTTCTCTTCTTAGTCAATTGGACATCTCAAAATGACTTACTGATGGCTTACTGAACTGAGCATAAGTATACGGGCAAAAATGAGAATTTAACTAACTTTGAAGATGATATTGTGGTTGATGCAAATTTTGTTGCTGCTGCTAGTGTTTCATTATTTCAGAAAGTGCTAGTCTATTGTGATTTTTTTTTTTTTTTATTGTGACAAAAATCTATACGGTTTACAGTGAAATGTCAGAAACACCTTGTTGATGCCAACAGGTTTGAATAAACAAAATGGCTTTGGATGAAAGAGAACAGTAACTCATAACTGCTGATTCTAACCAATGAATGCAGAATAGCATCACTTAACTCAACAGAAGTCAAACCTCAAAGCATCAGAAAACCACACTGGAGGCATCAATCAGGATCAATATGGAAAAAACATCCGTTTCATATTTAAATCTGTACCAAGGAAATAAATGAAGTTCTGAAGACAAAAAAGACTTAAAACATACAAGCAAAGTGCCAAGTGAGTTCTACTTCATTAGCTTACATATCTTTGCTAATGCTCTAAAATCAACATAAACAAAGTAGTTTACCAAATATGCAAAATATGTAGTTCCTTCCTTTGACTGGATCTCTCTTGGTCCCAAAATGATGCTCATCATGAAATTGGTGGCACCAAAACCAACAGCTTTAATAGACACTAACATGAAAGATTCAACTCCCTTAGATTGAAAAACAAGACAAACCTGAAATGCTTGGAGGGGAAAAAAAGCTTTTTATCACTTCATTGCTCTTGGAATGCATTTAATGTGTCCTTTAAAGCAATGTCAGTGGTAGAAATCAACTCTGATTCTATGACCTTCCTTTCCAATTTGCCAGCCTACCACACATGCTGATTCACTCCACCATTGCATCTTCCCTGGTGCTGTGCAGTGCTCCACACCATCACCAAAATAAAAGAAAGAAAAAAAAGAGGGAAAACAAAATCAGCAACAGTTACTCGTCTCCTGCTGACTGTCAATTGCTATCCATCGCACTTTTACTGTGCGGTTTCCCCACGACTTGCTACCATGATGAGACACTGCAAGCAAAAGCTTGTGAGAAAGTCCAGTCTCTCTCACAGGCTGGTGTGTGTGTGCGAGAATTTTTTGCACTGCAGGTTGTGAATTGTGAATCACAGCCACATTTCAGATCTGTGCCTGCAATAAATTCTATTTGCATGACGCACAATTGTGACTTAAAAAAGCTGCAGTAATCAGGGAACTGACTGTCAGCCGCACAGGGCAGCTGTACATGGGTCAGAATCTTTACACAAAACACACATTCACACAAACATTTCCCACACTTAATATTGATGATTGGACAGTAAACATAACATCAGCATAATTACATTATATTTGAAGATTAGAACAAGTTGGTCATACCATTTGGCCATCATTGGCAAAGTTATAGACACAGAAATATGCAGGGCATATATGCATCTACAGTGCATTATACACCCAACCACGATGGTGTATTCCAAAACAAACTATAAGGGCCCAACTAGTAGGGCCTAGTGTGAAGATGGGTCAAATACCTTCCTGTACTTTCTCAGATGGTGCCAAACTGTACAAAATTGAAAAAAAAAGAAAGAAAATCTGTGTACCTTTGATAGAGATGAAGGGAAACAAACATCTGCACAAACAATGTCCATTGTCCAATGTTGAGTCATTGATATCTGGAGTTTATTTTAAAATTTTAAAGTATGCATGTGGGCTCTTATGAGATGTAAATAATATTTTGCAGAGTTCTGAAAATGTTCCTATATTCCATCCTGTATTATTTCAACAAGGTGGCATCGCTGGTGAGAATTCATTTGATCATTTAATTTGAGTGTCTTCATAATGATTAATAAACTAAAACAATTGAAATTGTATTACATTAATCTGCATTTTTGGATCATCAATGTTGGGACCTTTTCTGTTGCTAAATTGTTAATTTCTATCAGCTGCAAGAAAAGAGCAACTACGTATTGGGATTATATGAACAGATTGTCTGCTGTGCTCCCTTAATAGGCATTGGCATTACTCACTGAAAAATCCATATCCAGTCGATTAGCACTTTCCATCAAGGTATATAAATCATTCCCCGTCTCCCTCTTTCTTAGGCATAATCTGTCCAAAGAGGATCTATAAGTAGCTAATGCTTCAGGTCAGAAAGGCAAATAAACCTCTCCATCCTCAAAGATGTGTTTAAAAAATGCTAAGGGGAACACGAATGAAGAGCGGAGACCTCGGGATGCTTCCACGCTCTGCGTGTTTTCGCAGCTTGTTAAAACTACAGGTATTGGGGTTATCCTGCGTCTCATTCCAAGCCTCAATTGCTGCTGCACAACAACATGTTCTGCAGGCACATCATTCTCTGCATGCACAGTTTCTGATTTTCAACTCGTCAACATGTGACTTGGGAAACAGCAAAAAGCAGAGTGGAGAGGTGCATGAGGAGATTTTATTGTATCAGCACCATTCTGCCATTCTCATTCTTGTGAGGACAAAGGCAGCTATTAGCAGCTTTGTGCTGCAGTCGATTCCCAAAACAAATACATTCAATATCTTTCTGAAACCAGTGGGGAACCTAGCCATTTGGGGGGTCTAGGCAGACAATCATTCAGACACCATTGCATGCATATTTTTCATTCCAGGGTTGAATAAAGATTGATTTAAAAACATGCTGATGGGGTTGGAGAAAGAGGTTTGTGGTTGATCTTGTCACATGCAAAGCGGAAAAAAAAGCATAGATGTATAGATTGTACAAATTTGTTTCGGCTTTAGTGCTCTTGATCTTCCTCAACCCCTGACGTGCATGTTCAAAGTGACAAGATAATCTTGACTCTTCAATTCTTAAACGATTCATATGACCAGTACTAGAAAACATTTTATATTTTTCATTGCAGGGTTAAATAAAGATTGATTTAAAAAAAATGCTGACGGGGTTAGAGAAAGAGGTTTGTGGTTGATCTTGTCACATGCAAAGCGAAAAAACAAACAAACAAACAATTAAATCAGTCATGATGACACACCCGTGTCTGGGGGGAGGGTAGAAACGCTGTCATACACCCAAATTGTGCTTCGTTTTTTTCTGTCATTTTGTGTATTGCTGCTGGCCGATAGGAGCATAGGGGCAGCTTCTGCTCCAACATTAGCGGCAGTGAGAGCAAACAGTGAAGGTGTCTCTTGCTCCATGACCGCTGACTGTCCTGCACTAGAAGCTAATGTCCCCATATTCCTGGAACAGTTTTTTTTTAATGTTTTTGTCTGATTTTCAGCTGGTTGACGTGTTTGACGCACGCCCTCTGTCCACTTCCAGAATTGTGGTCACCTGTGTGTGCTTGTGCACATCTCATGCGTGTGGTATCAGGGTTGGACACAGAGCAACACTGAGAGCAGCTATGACAATGTAATGATCATAACAAAGTCTACGTGTTAGGATCAGAAGAAAAATGTATTAAAATGAGTTGCTGTAAAGTAGTGGTCAAGCGAAACCTTCTGCTTGTGCACCCAAATTAAAAGGTCGGGCACCAGTTTAGTCTGGAGCCCTGTCTATGAGCAGTTAAAAGTTAAAAGCTCTTACATTAGTGAAGATAATAGATAATAACCAGATATGATCAGATTTGTCAATATTCCACAATTGTCCTTCGCTATATGAGAGATCTGATGTCACAACATATTGACAGCTGTGGATCAGAGGTGAAGACCCCCCCGTTCTCTCAACTTTTTATCATGTTATTTTTTTCTCTGAGCTTGGGTAAAGACGGGCTGAAGACAAAATACATTTAGAGACACAATAAAGTTCTTCACCTGGACATGTGATATGTTAGGCGCACCAAAATAAAAAAATAAAATAAAAATAAGGTTACTCCACTCAACCTATCCTTGGTTGGACTGCCCAGCCCAGCGCAGACTCAAGGTTGCAGTAAAAAGAAAGATAGATATCTTTGGCAGCTTTAAAATTTACTGCTCCCTTTGGTCCCGCTTATTTTTTTAAAAAAATAATTTTTGAATGTCCGTTTCATTTCAGTTTTTCTCTTATACCATTTGATGCTTGTTTGATCACTTCAGTGTACGCGCAGTATGATGAATAACATGGAACAGTCCATGTGCTGCAGACTGAAAGGGGTGCACAAATAGTAGACCCTGAAAACATGGATGACTGTTGAAATGAGACATTGTGATGTTTCTATCGTGAATAGATTTTGATTAAAAAAAAAAAGAAGAAATAAATATGGTGTCAAATGTAGACAAGGTGTTTTGGGGGCTCCAAAGGCCTTTTACTGGGCCTGAGGCTGGTTTGCCTTATAACGTCTGATTGACTGAAGAAAGAGGTCTTTGAAGCTGAAAAGAATCTTACAATTCATTCAGGAACAGAAACATTAATTTATGCTCTTTTTACACTGAAATTCATCTAATTATTCTGAATTTACCGAGAAAGTTGGCAACTTTATAAATAACCTTCATTTGATTCATTTCCATTCACACACTCACCCAAAGGCCATATATTTACCCAATTTACTGCTTAAGACATCATGGCCATCCAAATTAGAATAACTTCCTCATTGTACTCTGACATAACTTTATTTTAAAAGTATCCTCTTAGGAGGTAATTACTGATCCAACAGCCATTGTTTCAGATATTACCTTTTGGCTATGACATTTACCATCTTCTCAGCCTTGCTAGGCCTCATGTGACAGCTGAGATATCTTGCCAATATCTTGCCTGTCGTCTGGCTTCCAGCCCTAGCTGCCTGCAGACCAGGATTACAAATATATCCTGGACTGATGAATATCAACATCAGACATTCCATTTATCACAGAGGTGCATCCTGGGAAGTGGACAGTGTGCTTTTAGTCAGAATAATTGGTAATTGCAGGATTCTGCATGACTGAAAAATGAAATGTCATTACACTTGTCTCTAGTCTAATGCAGAAGAAAATAATCAAGACGTTAATGTTAGTTTAAATGTAGCTCATCTGCTCAGACGAATAACCACGGTTAATATCAATGATCACAGTACGTTCAGCACTGCAAATGTACAGCTTGTGCTTCTGCAACCAATATGTTAGCTGGCTTATCAAAGGGAAAACCAGTATGTGCTCTGTAATTGCAAATAAGTTTTAAAAAGCCCTTAAAGATCATAGGGAAGGAATTCGATGGAGGGTCCAAGCTAAAAAGGAATTTAAAAAGGGGCCACAAAGACTATTTTTCTCCATCTGAAACTAAATCTCGATAGTGAATCTCTCACTTTCCCATCTTTTAAAAACAAAATACATTTTGGATGCATTTTGCACAAAAAGTAGTTCCCCAGAACAATCCCATCACTGACTAGCTCCTTGGTAGGGATGAAAAAAAGTAAATGAAAAAGTAGAATTTAGAGCTACAAATAATTTGTGGTTAAGATCGCAACATATTACTTTTTTCATATAAGGAAATCTATAAATAAGCCTGAATCTTGCATATGGAAATGGAGTGTTTCCAAACTCGTCTGTCTGAGGAAAAGAAATAGAGATAAAGCAAGCAATAAGACAAGAGTGAACTTAAGCCGTTGACATGGGACATGCCACTGAGAATATCTACAAAAGTTCTGCGTTGAGTCTTTTATAAGGATTAAAGAACCAAGTCTGTATTCAAAACAGACTTCTTTTTCAAATTATAAGTGTCATGAAAATGATTATCCATATTTCTACATGGCTTTTACATTACCTCTAAAAAACTGCTTGAACACTTGTGCCTTCTTTTCAGATAGTGTGTCCATATGCAGGTCACTTGGAAGTCTCTTTATTCCTGTAGGAACAAGGGGCTTAACAAGAGATCGATCTTCACTGTTCACTGACTGTCATGGTCAATGGGTTTTTGATTACGTTGTCTGTTCTTTGGTTTTCAGTATCAAAATCATCTGTTGTCTTTATTTCTCTTCAAATCTGGTTTATTCTGTTGTGTTTACCTCCCACTTTCTTGATGCACCAAGATTCCTAGCTTCTGATTAAAGCACCAACTTCTATTTGTCTGATAGAAACCCTCAGTAGATCTTCATTTTTCCTTCTTTGTTAGATCATTTTCACTTTGCTTCATGTTGTATCTGCTGTTTATTCAGAGTTCTTGGTTTTTCCATGTGTTTAGTTTCTTAATCATTATGCAATTTCAAATGAAGTCTCTGTCCATAAATTTGCCAATGTCTTTTCACATGTCTGAAACATGACGTACAGCTTCAGGTAGATCGCAGTAGACGTAATAAGCACCCCTGGTCTAGACACTTACCAGTTCTTTGTCACTGGCAGGGTTACTGCTACACGGTGCTATGTTAACAGCGAGGGAATGTACCTTAAAATGGCAAAGGTAAGAGATTGTAATTTATAACACTATTATAATGAACCAATTTGGTGCCTACATTATTACAATATTTAAGTCTAAGTGTGACCAGATCATGTCATTTTAAGATCAGATCATTTTAAGATTGTGTTCACACCTGTCCTCTCCAAACCGTGGCAGATGGCTCACCTACCTGAGTCAGGTTCTACTAGAGGTTTTGACTTACTGTTTTCCTTCCAACTGTCACCTCATGCTTGCTCAGAATGGGACATTGGATCAAAGTCAAGATTGTTGGTGTCCCCTGCATAGGCTTTTATTATGAATTGACCTAAATTGATCTCTGTGAAGTGCCATGAGATGATATTGTCTTAAAATGATGCTATACAAATAAAGTTAAATTAAAATAATTGAATCAAATAACTTATGTAACACAAAAAATATGGCATCCTTGAGGACCAGAAACATTTGTTGCTTTAGGCCGATATCCAAGCAAAACTATCAGCTGCTATCTCTGTAGCAAGATCCATTCATCCATTAATCCAGGCACAGTCACTCCTAAGGACAATTTAGTACGACCAATCAACATACATGTTGTTGACGGTTAGAGGAAACCAGAGTACTCAGAGAGTTCTGGGTGGAGAAATCAAACTCCGAACAGCAAGGTCACTGCTTGAGTCATGGCAGGGACATTTTAATTGGCAGCATTTTGTTTCTTTAGCTGGTAACATTTAAACAAAATAAATGATGAATCTGAATAAAGTTTTACAATGATCGAAGTAATTGCAAGACTTTGTTTGTTTTACGCTTGAGGTTCTTAGGATTATGAAAATTCTTTGTGAGGGTCATGTGACTTGTTTTTGCAGTATGTGTTTGCACACAAGAATCTCACAAAAAAACTAATAAATTCCTTTATTTGTGCATGGCATATGATGCAAAGCATACAAAACATCAATTGCATCCCTTTGTGATACTTGTGCATAATTTCACAAAGAAATGTTTTCAATTTTTTTTTTAAATTGGTTTTAAATTTGCATCTTTTAGTGACCATCTGATTAAGCTTCCTGCAAATACTGTAGGAGTTAAATATTTCTTATTTAATCTAGACAGTGATGCTTACCAGCCAACTGCTCACATCTTTTACTGCTAAAAGACGTGCAGGAGTGTTATCCTGTCTGACTACAGAAAGTCTTTGCCACTCCTGGCCATTGTTGTACAGTAGCACATGAAAGGTATTGTGGCTTGCTTTTACCTTCAAAAGATTGAGACGTTTGAAAACAATTCTGTCACCAAAAAGTACTGACAAACCACTTCATGCTTTTATCAAAACGAGGTTGAATTATTTGAATGTGAAAAAATGTTGTCATTCAATCCTTTTCATTCTGAAAGCTTCTGCAAAAAGGCTATAAATAGCTGCCACTCTGACATTGTTGGAGAAATTACTAAAACTTCTTCTCTATGACTGCCAGGGTCATTACTTTTAAATGTCCTTGATTAGCAAAATCTTGTGACTCATATGGGGCTTAATAG
>JBAMHX010000019.1:21924668-21938561 GCA_037177515.1 Pseudomugil tenellus
ATATATATATTCTAGCTTGCACTGTCATATTTAATCATTTCATAAATTGCAGCACAATATGCAGCACAGTCACTGAGGTGGTGTTGTAAATTGATGACCACAGGAGGGGAGATCAGTTTCATCCATCTGCATAAAATTAGATCATTTGGTTTAAAACATGAACTTAAGGTTTGCATGGCTTCAAACATGTGAAGATTAGTTTTTTTTTTTTTTTTTAATGTACACAGTGCTGTGCATCCAGCATAGGAATAATTTTCTGTCCATGAAGTCCAGTATATTGCATAATACACACATCTCTGCATGCCATGCTTTACTGCCACCTGATTAAGAATGCCAGGAAATGAACACTAAAAACACAACAAAGTAGCTGCCATAGATATTATACTCTAGCTTCCTCCCATAGTCCAAAGATATGCGTGTTAGAACTGGGACGTGATCATTTTAACCTAAGCAGCTCTGAAAAAAGAAAAAAAATAACACATGACTAATGTTATAACATACAATACCTTTGCAATAAAATGGAACAAGAAGCATATTACGTACAGACATTATATAGAATGACTGGGTATTGTGTGTCATAATGAATCATTTGTGCAACCTGGATTGTGCAACGATGACCTGGACATGTAAGCAAACTATCCTGTCTCGTGCTTCGTCAACTCATACTAAGTCGCAAGTGAGATGACTCCAATCAACTGTGTTTCTGCAAAACATTTATTTTCCTTACAGCTTGATTTACATGCTTGTGTAAAGATTAATCTACAAGTTATATTTTAACAAAAAACAAAAAAACTTAAAGGTCCCATATTATGCAAAATTGACTTTTATGAGCACCTCTCTGGCAGCTCAGTGCAGGCAGGAGGAGATGAGCAGGAGAAGCAGACAGCAGGTGGAAGAAATGCAGACCAAGGCTTTCACAGTTCCGGGTAGAAACCTCGCAGCAACAAATGAGTGGTATGATAAAATTATAGTTTGGTGCATATTGCGAAATGCATAATATTATCATAGATGGGCAAAGGCTAGACTGTGAAATGGCAAATATAGCAAAATATTGGACCTTTAAATATTACCAGGCAACCATTTGCATTTGCAGGCTATTTTATGTTGTAAAGTCACCCATTGCAGCGATGAGGATGAAATTCATGCTGTTTGAGTTAGAGGAAGATTTGTCTGACCACTGGGCCTTACTGCTACCTAAATATTGACCACTATAAGGAGATTTTCTTTAGCCTGGGATAATCTGCTCAGCATCACTGTGCTGTTTGTGTTTCAGCTGCAACAGCTTGACATCAACTGAGTAAAGAGAATGACTGTGTCATCATTTGATGTGCAAAGTGAGAGAGATGCCCAAAAGACACAAATGCAATGTTCCATTAAGCTCATGGACGCTTTTCACTTTAACAGGTCTGCCTAAGTTCACACTTCTCACCGAATCCCCCTCCAGAACACACATACACAAATCTGACAGTCTATACCTCCCTAAAGGACCACTCCTCCTCCATAAAGTGGACGCACACCCCTGCAGGATTAATAGATTATAACTAAACAAGAAGCCTGGTCTCAACCAAATGCTGAGTCAGCTGTTCCTGATCTACATGCATTTGAGTGTGTGTGGCAAGTGTGTGGGTATGCATGATAGTGAAAATCTATAAGTCATGTTTTATGTTATTGACAAAGTAATAAAGTGTGTGTGAAGTGTTTGTGTGTGAGTGAAAATGTGAAAGGGCAACAGAGGGATGGGACTCTTGTTTGCAGTAATGCAACAGAAATCAATAATTCGGTACACTTTTCACCCCAATTACCTACTGCTCCTTTAGAGAACTTCTCCAAAAGATGTGTCAAACTCATTTTAGACTTGTCATTTATGCAGCCGCAGGTGGATAGTACATAGCATAATGAAAAAGAAAACTACGGAAAACATGATAAAAAGCTGAATGGGGACTGCTGATTTTTGGTGCAGTGCATGCACAACTTTATTATTTTGCTGACTTTTGTTACCTTAAATAAGCTACCCTCTAATTTCCATTCAATTCCCCTCCCTGAATAGTCTTACTTGAAAAACAGCCAAGAATTTGGAAAATAGCATCTGGGCCTTAAAAGATTTGTCATTTTTTGCATTTGTTTACTAGCAAGCAGAGAGGAAATGGGCTGTTTGGGAAGTTGATCTTGCATGACAGTTCAATATTAAACCTTCTGCGAGCCACATTATTTTCATAATTGGACTGATTCTATGTGTGAAAGTTACCAAAAGTAGAGTTTCACACAAAATGAAAGAGATCAACAAGTCTTGATGACGAGGGTTAAATGAACTCACAGGTGGATAATTAGCTCTGACTGGCTGAAAATGGCTCTAAATCTCATTACCTTGTGCCTGAGGTCTATATAAAGCTGATATGTTTGACATTGTTGGTTATCATGCTTTATTGAATGGTTGCTTTATTTCTTTTGTTAATTGTGGTCCAACTGAGTTTTTAAAATGAGATCAAAAGGCATAAAGATTATCAACCAATTATTCATTTAAAAAAAGAAAATTGTCCAAATTGATGAAGAAATCTCAACAGAAATTGGGTTGGAGCTCATGCATTTCCACAGGCTTTCAAATCATTATACATTAACCCTGAAACCACCTGCAGTGGGATGAACCAGCAATTATTTTGACGATAGTAGCAATAACTTCTCTTTCTTGGCTTTTGGTTCTTGGTTTTGGAACTACACCTGTATGCAAGTGTTTTCTCATTCGCCCATGAATAAAATCTGAATGGTAACTTAAAGTTTAAACGTTTAATTAATGGGGCGGGGGGCGTACAGGGTGATGTGGTGGTTAACATTGCAGCCTCAAACTTTGCCTCAACTTGCAATTTTTCGCCCCTGTGGTATCTCTCCCGGTACTCCGGCTACCTCCCACCGTCCAAAGACATGCATGTTAGGTTGATTGGTCATTCTAAATTGTACTTTGGAGTAAATATGAGTGTGCCTGGTCGTTTGCTTGCTTGGTGTTGCCCTGTGATGAACTGATGAACTCTACAGGGAGTACCCTGCCTCTCGCCCTATGACTGCTGGGATGGGCCCCAGCTATCCACGACCCTGAATTGGATGAAGCGGTTTAGAAAATGGATGAGTAGACAATTTTATTGTGATTTCTGCTTTTTTGCAGCTTTTAAATGCTTTTGTTGCACCTATTGTCATCATTTTAGTAGGAACATTTTAAAAAGGCAGTTTCAGGTTTGGTCTCCTGCACTTTTTATTGTACAAAGTAATATATCGCTATGGTGAACGGGGACTGGTCGAGCACTAGGGCACAGTGGAAAACAGCCTGTTTCCCTTAGTGTAGACTGCCCACTGTTTAAGACCCCCTTTGCTGTTTTTGACAGTGTAATTGACTGTCCCTGCTGTCAATACACCAGACTGCAGTTAGGAGTCCATGTCAATATGCTTTACGTTCTGCGTTTGCTCTGTCTGGGTCACAGCAGCTGGAAGGATTGCAATATCAGAAGTTCCATTTACATTTCAATTAGTGTTCATGTGCACATGTGTGTTTGCTAATTAGGGACAGACAGGATGTGTAAAACTAATAAATTGGATGCAAGACTTGTTTTCTTTCCTTAAAAGTCAATATTTCTCAAAGAAAGAAACTTAAACACCTTTGCTGGCTCCATAAAGTATTGTGGCAAATGTATGCTTGTCTGTAATCTGTATCAGAGGTTTTAAAATTCAAAGACCATGCATCTATATGTTTTGTCAGATGAAATGATGATATTCTATAAATAAATGTAAAATTGGTGAAACTGACTTGGTGTAAAGTTGATTAACAAGGTCAAACAGAATTGGGTGAAATAGTTTTTTTTACTTTCTTTTCAACCAGTCAAACCGAAAAAGGAACATTAAGCTCAAACGTAGTGATAGGAAATGAGAAGAACTACTAGAAAACACAGTGAGCTGAAAGATTAGTTTTATGAAAATTGCTTCTGTTCCACCAACCTCTGATATTCTATAAGACATTCTGCGGCTGTGGCACAGGTGTATTGTGGCCGTTTTCTGATCGGTGAGTCATGGATTTGGTTCCCACTCCGTCTGAAGTCAGCGTGTTTAAGTGTCCATGAGCAATACACTCCTGGTGACCAGGCTAATGCCAGTGTCCATGGTAGCTCTGCCGCCATTAATGTGTGAATGCATCCATGAATGGGTGGATTGGATCTGTAAAAGTGCATTGGTCATCAAGAGATGAAAGTAAAGTCCTATATAAGTGAACGCTATTTATCATTCCAGTTACCATGCAGTAGCTAATAAAAGTAAATGTGCAAGCTAAAACATGTATAGTGTATATATTTAACTCAGTAATTTGTATATTGTGTGAAACAGGATGAAAAAATACATTGTGTACAATGAGCAACCTTTAACATATTGTGTTTAAATGAAAGAGCGCAGACTGACTCCTTGACTATTATACCGCCACCATTTTCACATAGTACTCACCTTTTTACAGTAATTCACTTTAATGACATTGATTTAAAGTTCAGATGACTTAAATGTATTGATAAAAAGGATTTAAATGAAGCTACTGTTTAAAAAATAAAGTCTATTAAATATCTACGTTTGAAATTGCAGTGCAAAGGCTCCCTGACCTGGAACATTTTGGTATTGTCGCCAACTAAACTCCATCAAGAAGATAAAGCAAGAACCTTTTAAAAGTTTGTTAAGTAAAGTAATGTAGCATCTACAATTCTGTAGATAAATTATCCCTTTTACAAGCAATAAAGAACCCATTTTTTTCTATATATAAATGATCTTTGACCTCTTTCATGCTACAGGCATGAGGTCAAAATGTGAATTTCATTGTTAATAATGAAACCTGGAAAAGGCCTTTGTATCCACATAATGGCCGCTTCCAGTACATGCGGTCATTAATCACATGAGTTCCTGTCAAATGAGGCATTGTCCACGATGCAGTGCTAGAAGGCATTTAGAAAATTAAGAACATTAAAAGAAAAAGAAAAAAAGAAACAGCTGTCAGCTAATCATGCTTGGAGGTCAGGTTTTTCAGATGTGTCTATACTTTCAGGATGTTGAAGAAACGGGATGCAAAATTCATTTTCTGGTTACAGATTGACTTGATCAAAGAAAAAAAAAGGCTGAATAAATTTTTAATGACTGTGCCCTGATAACTTTTATTGCTTTTGTTTCACTGAACAGAGTAATTAACCACGTCTGCCACTGTGGTTTTTCTCCCATTGTCCTTCACATGATGAAGGGCTGGCAGAGGTGGTAATACTTTCCTGGCAGTCATGTTGCGCCTTTCAGGGTTTTCTTTCGTTGTTCTTTCTACAATTAAGAAATTGCAGTGAAGAGCTGGAATGTGGGCTGCACAGTGGCGAAGTTGTTAGCACTGTAGCCTCACAGCAAGCAGGTTCCCAGTTCGATCCCTGGCTCGGGGGGTGGCCTGTCTGTGTGGAGGGTATGTTGTTACCGTGGGTTCTCTTCAGGTTCTCCGGGTTCCTCACACTGTCCAAAGTCATGCACCTTGGGGATAGGCTGATTGCTCTAAATTGCTCTTAGGAGTGAGTGTGTGTGCCATGTGTGTGGCCCTGTGATCTGTCACATTCTATATGAGCTCCCAAGATAAGAAGAAAAAGTCATGACAGTGTATCGTTTATCTTTGCCATCTTCTGAGTCAAACTTCTAAATTTAACTAAAAATAATGTAGGAGGGTAACATCGGGAGATCTGTTATCATTAAGCACATGTAACCTGCAAATTCAATGTCCTGGATGAACAAAAACGGTCAAGATAAGAAAAATATTTGTATTCATGCTGATGCATTTTTTTCTGTGACACCATGCGCCATATCGGAAGCACGGCAGCAGGAGACTTCTTGTCTGCCTGCAAGACATTTTTTGTTTGCAGATTAGGTAAGACTAATTACGGGAGCTGGGGAATCAAAATTTAATTCCAAATAGGAATTGATTAAAAATTACCTCATACCAGGTACAAATTTCTCATCCTTTTACTTGTGGAGTGCACCCAGAGATCCTGCACAAGGGCAATGCAGGTTCTGGCAGGTAGTTACAGGGTGCACGTTCAAATTTATTCAGGTGTTCACATGCATGGGAGTCAATATCACATGAATAAGGATCAGAGGAGAAAGATTCTCTCAGCATGATAATCTGCATACAAACTTCTATAAGATGTATTTTCATTCACTACATTATTTCTATATATTTTTGAAGAAAAATATACCGCTGTGTCTGGACTTGTGCTGATAATTATGTTTGATCTACCTTCTTGATTAGGTTGTGGAACAACTTAAATAGTTTAGAAAAAATGTCATCAGTTATGAGGATATCTTTTGTAATGTGTAGAGTGAAGGACAGGAAAATGTAGACATCCGCCAAGCTGCTTATTTCAACCTAAATTGTGATTACCAGCCTGCAGTCCTACTTTCATTTAATGTTTGTTTGCCATTAGATTCCTAGATACATTTATATTGGATCCACTGTCTTGACTATATTGTGGTGGTTGTTGAACGTGTATATATTAATTTTTTTCTCTTGCAGTAATATTAGATACCTATATAACCTGTTCTGGATGGGAGTATAACGTTTTTGGCCAAGCACCTCAGCTATTCATTGTGGAGTCAAATGAATACAGTATAAAACTGAAAATGCTCCCATCTCGCACAGATAAAGAACCTTTAAAATATGTCCTGGATCCTCGTGGTCATCTGGATCACTTTCAAAATTAGGAAAAAAGAAGTGTCCTGCAGTTTTTGGGTAAAATTGCTTACAAATATACAATCGCAGGCAAATAACATCCTTTTTGGTGGTACAAAATGAACCATTTAAGAAAGAAAAAAAAAAAAAAATCAGAAATGAGGGTTCCTCGATCGAAACCATTCAATTCAAGGCATATTTTTTTTTTAAATCAACAAATCCAGAATTAAAAAGAAAAAATGTATCAACTGTAAATCACCCTTTTTCAGTCTTGTCATCCCTACTGGAACACAGCAGTTTTTCATTTTCTGTCTGACTTAATGTTTTCCATCAGAGTACCATCTGAGTTTCAAGGACTGATTTTTCTGGCGTTATAAATACAAGCTGGAGCTCACGTCCTTCAGTGATAGCCAGTTTGTGCTCCTGGTGCACAGAGAGGGGACTGAGCCAGCTGTATACTTGACCCTTTACTGCTGCATGACTATCCATCTCAGTCTATTCAAGCAGCAACATCTCTGGCAGACAGGCACAGTCAAAATGACTACACTGTACAATCTCCATGCACACACACACTAACAATCCCATGAATTTGTAATATCTAAGATAAACTGTCTGCCATTATACTCATGTCAAATGATTTCATATACTGCACCAAGGCACATTATGCATAAAACATTAGCATGCTTTTCACAAAAACAAACGTAAAGGCACACGTCCCTCTGGGACAGATTATCTTTGAGGCCAAGAACTGTAGCCGTCCTACATCTGCTGTCTAATGCACACTAAGAGCAGGCAGATATATGGCGACTAAGAGACACAATGTCAAACGGAATCAGGAACTGAAATTATATCAAAATTTCTCCTACTGAGCCTGTTGACAGATTTGCAAATATTTTTTTGCATTGAAAAGAGCAACAGGCACTGTCTGCTGTCCCATCACTGGCACAAACATTCCCATAGATTCATGCACACAATCTGCTGATGGTGCATCGATGGATAAGTAACCAAGTCACATCTACCAAAACAGTAACTTATACTTCAAAATATGGAGATGCAAACACCCACTTTGTGTGAGTGTTTATAGCTCTGTAGCTGATTGATTGGTGGAAAGCAGAAGACATCCCATAATTCATCATCCTTTTTCTTGACCCTCAAAGACGAACGGCTTCCTCTAGCGCCTCCCCTTATAACATGTAACAAGGCAACGCTGGAAGCCCCATCCACAGAGACTCAATCACACAGAGAAGGTCACGCTGTGATTTAAAACCTCAACATTACACACTTGACTGTTTGAACCACACACACACACACACACACACACACACACACACACACACACACACACACACACACACACACACAGATACACATGTAGAATTAAATTTCTTCATGGATGCTTACAAGCCTGCGTTTCAACCAAAAAGCAAAAATTCAATGTCATCAACAAAGTTCCCCTCTGGTGTCAGTAAGAGGCATCACAGACTTTTGGACCCATCTGCGACAAACTCCCATTAATGAACAATCTGCATTTAATGCATTGCTCAAGGGTCCCATGGAAGATTTTACCATTAGAGGGAAAGCTATTTTCTTTAACTACAAAAACCCTATTTTATGCTCAGCAGCTGGCTCTTTGACTGCCTCTTTATCCTTCTGGCTGTCACCTGTTTTACGGAACTGTTGAAGCCAAACTGACAATTTTACCCATAAATTAAGATTTAGGGCTTTTCAAACCATTTTGTCTAGTTTTAAACAGCTCTGCACCAAAACATTTGTTTGCTGCTCAAGACAAAAACAATTGTTGGATGTTCTCCCAAAATTTAATGACATGCATGTTAAGCTGAGGATTTTACACCGACTTCATATGATCACTGCGGTTCTTATCTATTTGCCTTGCAATAGCCAGCTGACCTGTCCAGGTTGCATCTGCAATTTCCAGATTTGAAAAAGTTTTAGTTTGCTCTGCACGCAGTTATTTTGGTGATCTGTTTACATATTCACTGTGTAACTCTACCAGAAGACAGTTGGGCTTTTGAGATGAAAAATACAGTAGCTAAAGGATAGCTATGAAATTTGCTAAAAGCTCTTGTGTTCCATCCATAATGTGTTACAGTAACATTTATTCAAATTAAAAAAAAAATTGAAGAAAATTTGTTATCAGATTTTTAAACAAATTTTTGTTAGATTTATAATCAATATATTGTCATAAAAACATGCTGGGAACCTCTTCCGGTCATGCATGTGTTTTAGGCATGCTGATTTAAAAAAACAAAACAAAAAAAAAAACCAAAACATTGTACACTGTAGATACCTAAACTTGGAAAGGATGAGTTGGACCGTTTTCTTCCCAAACAAGGATTAAAATGATTAGCTGGATCTTACATCAAAGGTGAAAAAGAGGTTTAACTGAGATTCAGTGCATTTGCTGCATGCTTATGTATTTCCAAAGTATTTCTAATTGATTGGTCAGTCCTTTAAATGGATCATTCAGACTTTTGCTCATCTGTCTGGAGGATCAGGCAAGTAAATTTTGAGGGGTTTCATTGAGACAGGCGCTTTGTGTTAGGATTCTGGACCTGTTCAAGTCTCTTTGGATGTAATTTGGTTTCAGTGTTACACAAATGACAGGATGTCACACAGGCCAATCCAACAAAGAAAGCCCAGAGCATGACACAACCTCAATCACATTTAACTCCTTAGATAAAATTGCTTCTATTAAAATGCAGCGTCATTTTCTAAACAGTATTTTTCATGGTGTAAAGGATTTTGTAAAATGAGATGAAAAACCTACAGTGAAATTGAATTGAAGTCATTTGCGCTCATTTTTTCTCCCTAAATAATAAGACAAAGCAGTTGGGACTCTGCCGTTATTGCTCTTCATACAAGAACGTCATTTATCCTGTGAAGAATATTTTGTCTAAAGCATGCTCTCAAAGGACAACAGGCTACAGTGTCATTTATATGCAGTACAACAGCATTCATTCAGGCTGATAATTCATGCAGTATATTCTCTCTCACAAACATACACAAAAACAGAACTTTTTAAGTCACAGGCTGAACATATTGTATTATTTTGCAGGAAAATATCTTCATTGCAAAAGGTTTGTTATGCTGGTGGACTTTTCCAGTGAGACCTCAAGACAGGTTAATATAGGACTTTGCGGACTTAAACTTTTTTTAAAAACATTTGCCATTTGAGAATGTAATGTTCCATCATTGTATGCAATAAATAAATGAAAAAGAATAAATATGTTTTGGTATTGCATAAAATTTAGTAATTTAAGGTCTTATGATGACCTTAAGAATGACAACGTTCAGACCCATTTAATGGCACAATATACATCTTTCTTATTTTTGGACACCATGTAATGTTCCAGCCAACTTTTGCCTGCTACACCACACTAAATGTGAGCAAGTGGATATAAAGAAAAAGGCAACTTTAAAAGTGCATTATGGCTGATTCAGCCAAGGAACACAAGCAGACATTGAAGGAAGAGGGAGAAAGAAACAGGGCAGAGCAAGAGGTGCTTGGTGATGAAAACTCACCGTACAATTAGGATGCAAGATGCATGCTTCATTAGCCATCGATAAGGGGCATGTTGCTAAGAAAATCTGCTAATGTTCTGCAGTCTGCATTTAAAGAAAGGTTGAAAACAAGGATCACCCACTCCAGTCTTTGAGGGTTGATGTCCTATTGAATATCTCCCTACAGGAACACATATACAGACACTAGAGGTCTGGCTCAGGTTTGAGTCTTGACCCAGAGCCGTTTACCGCATGTCATATCCTGTACTTTGACCCCCCTTTCCATTTTACTACTGTCAAATAAAGGCCACTAGAGCCCAAATAAATCCTAAGAAACTAAACACAACACTATGTTTCTGTTCCAAGTGGCCAGTCTCTGAATTAAGGTTAATTAATCATTTCCTTCTTATTTCTAAAATCATGCAAGAAAAACAATCAAACATGTAAAAAAAAAAACTACACAAAAAACATATCTGAGTTCATATGAGCAAAAGATGGAGTATAAAAATAAGGATATAAAGACTTGTTTCCTTCATAAAAAGCTTTTCTGTTGTGCCAACTAATTCCGTTGCCTGCAGCACGAGTGTTCTTTTTACTAATTGACCACAATCTGCTGAGCAACTCATTTCATACTCTGCTGAAAAAAATATGCACTAATTAAGACACTAAACTCTTTATTTATAAATTATATGCAAATTGATAAATCAATATTCTTTTCGCACAAAGCAAGTAGCAAGTTATAGCATCTTCTCTTTACTTTTGCACAAACGAATGGAAAGATCTGTATCAGCAACTTTCCTGTCCGCTCAGTCACTCCAGGAATCCTGTGCTCATTGCTTCCAGCATGTCAAAGTCCCCCAAAGAACAAGCTTATGTGTCCATTATTTCCTCTTTACATTGCTTTTGTCTCTACAGGCCAATCATAATGTGCAGCTTTAGAGGTGAAATGAAAATTCAGTGATTTTTTTTCCAGTCAATTGGATTTTCAATATAATTTTGGCCAAAATGTTAAAACCTGCTCTTATCTTTGTCTTTATAGCCTTTTCAAAAACCTGAAACATTCATTGAACGGCACTTGAAATGGTTCCAGAGACCTCCTTGAACTCGTCGGCAGGAAAGGTGATTATGTTCAATCATTCCACCATCGAATATCGCTTGAACCTGAACAACTACTTTTCACCTTCATCTGGGGTTCTGATTGTCAAAAAAAAAAAAAAAAAAAAAAAAAAACTGACACGATGATGTTCTTCCATTCACTATATAAGGTTACATCATACCATCTCATTGTTCTATCCTAACTACTTCAAGACTAATTTTACATTGAAATTCTGATTAAACTGGCTTCTGCTGTGCCCATTTTCATTAAGACAGAGGTGTGTCGTAACAACATTTATTTATTTGAATGGCTTTTCTGAAAAAAATGCAGGTACTAGATTACATTTACCCTACTAACTTTGAAAAGAAGAAAAGCAACCCTCGATTGTTACATTTGTTCTTGGCCTAAATGACATGCCAGGACACAAACACTCAACATGTGAATGAAGAAAGATGCTAAGGTTTTACTCCTGAACTCCTGTTTGGCTGTTGATAGGTGGATGCTAGTCTGGTTATATAAATCTTATATTTTTAAAAAGAGGCCTTAATAGACTTAATTTTGTAAAAAAAAACCCGTTTTAATTGTTTTGTTTACTAACTTGCAATTAAATCAACATGTAAAAGGCTGATTTAAAAAAAGACATACTTTTGAGCTTTGTTTTTTAACTATATTTATGTACATTACCTTGAAGTATTCATACCCTTGAACTTTCTCACATTTTGCCACCTTACTACAAATCTTTTTTATTTTGATTTGTTTGACCAGCACAAAGAGGCACATAAATGTAAAGTGTAGCAAATGACGGACGGTTTTAAACAAATAAAAGTCTAAAAAGTGTGTCCAGAACTGACTCCCATTGAGCATCTGTGGCTGAAACTTCAAAATTGCTGTTTTCCATCCAGTTGAGCTATTCTACAGAGAAGAATGAGCAAAAACATAAGTATGTGCAAGGATAGTATAAACAAACCACTGAAGACTTGCAGTTGTAATTGCAGTGAAAAGTGCTCTACAACGTATTGCTGAATGGGAGCTGAATACAAATGCACAACACGCCTGTGTTTTACATTTGTTTAAAATCTTCAGAACCATGTATTATTTCTTACATAAATGTGACGACCACAGTAGTTTCAAAGCAACTCAGTTCATCTTTCATCCCCACAAGTCACATTTTACATTAAATTTTCTGAATGTTTTGTTGTTGGGTTTTTTTATTCAAATAAAAAAAAGTCATTTCCCCATCTCCCACAAACCACCAATGGCATGCTACACCTTCCATTGCAGACATCAGCATATAGAAGTGAAGATTATTTTGGCACACTGTACATAAAAGTGAAGTGAAAATGATTAGCCCTCTCAAAAGTAAGACCCCAGGCTATTTCAGTAAATAATCTATAAAGCTGGACCAGATTTTCAGACATAAACGACCCTTTCCTTCTGTAATTGCCACCAGCTTCTTTGTATTATAATATTAATGGGTTCTCTTTAGGTAGAATATAATCTAGAAATAAGTTTGGATTCCAAAAAACACTGAAAATAGACCTCCCCTCCCTGTCTGATTTACCTGTTGGTGCTTTCATTTTGATACAAAACAACTGATGTAAAATGCAATCTGTGTATCATCTTTCAGTGCATCTGTTACAGGTACAGTACTAATCACATCTATGGTCTCTTTCCAGTCACCTAGCCAAGTCATTTTTTAAAGGGATATATTGGGTAACTTCTGTAATTGGAAGGCAACCAAGAATAAAAACCAGAATTAAACTTGTTTAAACTTAAATAGTTCAGAAAAAGAATGTTTCCAGTTCATGATGGTACAGAGCGGTGTAGAAAAATGTATCTAGCAAACTGTTACTTGCAAAAGTGTTGCCGTTGGGCAAAGTACATAAAAACCTTTATATTAACCAGACAGAAAATACAGATGAACAGACACCAGCAGAGGAGCCGGTGTTGTGAATAATGGGGGACAGTAGGGATTTCCTGTTCTTGCTCCCCAGGTACTGAGATACATCCCAGCATACTCTAATGCTACTGTAGATAATAGGGTTATGTTTTATTTCAGTATTAATACCATTTGCTTCACAAATAACCAAACTCAATGGGGAATGAGGATAACAAGCCAAAGATTTATGACAGGTCTCATCCTTAATAGACAAATGTAGCAATGACCAGCAGTGGCAAGCTGGGAAGACCCAATTATGATGCATGTTTTTGCATAAAGGATGGCCTCTCATAATTTACTGCAGAACTAATCTACCTCAATGTATTGTTAAAATATACCTTGAGATTGATCTTTTGGGTGATTACTTTTAATTCCACTTTCATAATGTTAATTACTAAGTAACACTACTTTTAAAGTAGTATTTTTCTTATTGGAAGCTCTACACTCTACCCACCTCAACAATGATTATATATATATATATATATATATATATATATATATATATATGTGTGTGTGTGTGTGTGTGTGTTTGAATTGTCACATCATACAGTGCGGTGGTTTGTGTGCCAAACTGTGCTGTACAGATTCCCTCTACCAAGGAAGGCCTTTCTGTAGCCCTTAATACTTTAA
>JBAMHX010000019.1:21993797-22005622 GCA_037177515.1 Pseudomugil tenellus
TATTCAAATAGACCTTGTAGATGCAGAGATATACTCTATTCATTTTGGGTATGTCGTTTTTGCACAGAAACTTAAAAGAGGCTGGGGCTTAAGAGGTTAAACTATATCGTGATATGTCAACTTAATTTTTTTTCATTTAATGTATTTTATTTAAAAGGACAATGGGCAGGTAAACTAAAAAGATAGCTGGACCAGATTTAGCAAAAGCTAATTTTCATCTGTAGTGCTTGACAAGTAAATAAAGAAACAGGAAAAAAAAAAAAACAGACTTACAATAAAAACAATATTCAAATTTAGAAATCTTATGTGCTGTTAATTCAATTGTGCAAGTATCACCAATCTACAGTACAATGATGACAATTAAAGTGCTACCTTCCCAAATACATAAATCAGGTGGTCCAGCTGGAGTAGTCAGGCAGTCAGGTTGGGTGGTCCTCATACATTTGTAGTTTTTTTGGAGCACAAACATGCTCATTTTATAGTAGTAAGGATAGTAAGGATTTCATTTTTATACTTCAGGTATTATTGATAATTCTGCAGTTGCAGTAAAAAGCTGAGGGAATGATGTGTTCCTCTGAACTTCGGCTTTGATAATAAAATACGTTTCTGGAATTATGAAAAAACACAAAACATCTTTGTTTACAGAAATGCACAAACCTGTTTGTGTAGCTCTGTGCATCATCTGAATGTGACATTTATTCTAACTGTTAAGTTTTTACATTCCTCACTCTTCCTTATAACACACACACACCTCTTTACACAGTGGAGGGCGGCTGTGGCGCAGTCGTAGTGTGGCCATCTTCTGATTGGTGAATTATGGGTTCAGTTCCCACTACATATGATGTCTGCATGTCGAAGTGTCCTTGAGCAAGACACTGAACCCTGACTTGCTCCTGGTGGCCAGGCTAGCGCTGGTGTGCATGGCAGCTCTGCCGCCATCAGTGTGTGAATGTGTGGGCGAATGGGTGGATTGCAGGATCTGTGAAGCGCTTTGGGCATCGAGAGATGAAAGTAAAGCGCTATATAAGTGAACGCCATTTACCATTTACAGTAGAGAGCTTTACATAATAATCAAAGATGCTTTATAACAAAATTAGTAAATAGCAAGAAGATTAAGATAATACGTATTAATTGTTAAATGAATTCTGAGCAAAGGTCCAGAGAGAGACTGCCAGAGAGAAAGCTCTTTCTCAGTTTCTTTGTTTGGTCCTGAGAGGATGATGAAGGAAGTTGGAGTCTAAGGACCGAAGGCTTTGAGACAGAATGTTTGGGTGAAGGAGGTCGACTTGATAAGGTAGAAGAGGGCCTGATTGTGGAGGGCTTTGAGATTGAGGAGGAGAACTTTAAACCTTTATCTTTCAGCTCTGCTTGGTTAAGTTTGGCTACACTGTGCTCAGCTGTTTTAAATGCAGATTCTAGAAAACACTATTATGATTAATAAAAATAATTAAAAACATGAACAGCACATTCACACAGCAAGAGAATAAATGTCTTCATCTTTGTCACTTTCTCACACACAGAGGAAAATGATCAAAATTAAAACTTGAGTTTATCTTTTATAATACATTTTCTTCTCTCGACATGCCCATCACATTTTTTCCAAAGATAATGACAAATTACGCTCAAGAATTCTTAGCCAATTAGGCAAATCTTGAAATAATTTGATTCTCCATCAGATTAATACATCATATCTATGGCTGTATTACTCTAAAACTGTTTGAAACAGGATTTATTTTCATTCAAACCACACACACACACAGACGATCATACGTTGCCAGAAAGCCATTCTAATGTAAGATGTAAATAATAGCCAGTGTTGAAGTTTATTTTAATGATTTCCCAGCATCATACAGGGCCAGACATCAATGGTTTTAGCACAAAGAGGGAATGAAAAAGGCTCTTTGCCCAGTCTTATCTGGATTCAAACCCTAACCATTTACTGAACCGTACAGTATGAAATGATCCCTGCACATGCTTTTATCTTCACCAGCCCATCAGCGTTAATGGCCCTGTATGTGTGAGAGAGACGGATAAATACAGATCTGGTGGTCTGCATTCTTTTCTTTTTCTTTTCCTCTCTGAATGCTTGTTCTTTCCTCAGCTACCTCAGTTTGTTGTGTTCTTGGCATAAAAATGAACAAAAAGGTGAATAGTTGTCTGCTTGACAAGAAAAAAAAACAGACATTATGAGAGGAGGCATCAGACAGGCAGGCAGGCCATCTTAGTTCTTGTTTATACTGTGGTGCTTGTTGTAAACTGCACACACGTAAACAGCTCTACCCAAGCACGGATAAAGAAAAGTTAGACAAGCGTAGTTAACTCTGCATTTAAATAGAAATGAAAAGCAGCTCCAAGTTCCACAACTCTGAACAGGTAAAGAAAATGGAAGAGAAATTATCCAGAATTTAAATATACTTTAAGATTATGAATTTCTACTGGAAAAGAAGGTTCCCATTAACAAGTAACCTTCTAAAAGGCAGAGTAGTGTTTATGTAAAGTACAGCAACAGTAAATTTCCACCATTTCTTCGTTAATATTATAAAACGAGGGGTATTTATTTCAGTCCTACAACGGCTGTACGTTTCTCGCTTATCACTTCAACACTAAAATAAATGAGTTATTGTCCAGAACCTGATTGGCCGTTAGATCCATTTCTTTTGATTCAGGTATGCTAAAGCAGGAATACATATAAAACCTGCTTGATCGCACCCGTAGTTAGACTGAACTGGGAACCCAGGTTATAAAGCTTAGCTTTTAAATCTCTTCTTAAGAACCACCTCTATTCTTTGGCACCAAGTATGAGTTCACTTTTATTGCTGGTATTGTTCTTATTTTATTGTTTTTTGGTTTTATTGTTTGTATTGTTTTTATTGTTTTATTGCTTAATGTTTTTAGTATTTTAGTAATTTAATGCATCAGTACTTTGCTCAGCATTTGCTGTCAGAAAGCACTTTATAAAGTTGGCTTGGTTTAAATTGCAGCTGTGTGAATTTAAAAAAAGTAGGTTTGCCATTTGTTTGCGCGTCAGAACAAAACGTGGCTCAATTGTAAAGGGGACACCTCAGCACAATTTCAATAAGATTAAGTTATATTCTAAGACAAAATCTTAGACAATTTATGTATTTCAAATAAAAATTTCACCAGACATGCTTTTAGATGAACTTTGAGTCAACTGATGAACTAACTGTTTCATTTTTCAGCAAGCAGCAACTATTAGTATTATTAGTATAATTATGTCTCTTGCTAAAACTAACGGACGTCACAGACATGGTGCGATTCTGCATTTAGGATTGTTTTTACATGCAGGGGTGCCAGTAAGGACCATAGTTATGCAAATATCTGATATGATTGGAAACATGATGGAATTAGTTTTACTAACCAGAAACATGATGCTAAAAATAAAGTAATTTGTTTTAGTAATGCAGGAAAAAGTGACACCACCTTGTTTTCTTTTTTTTTCCAAGAAAAACTTCCAGATGGAACATTAGAAATCCAATTAGAATGGTTTTGTATGGTTTCTTTTTGGCTGTCAACTGAAAGATGGAGTAAAGTATCATCGAGAAGGTGGGAGAGCAGGATGGAGTCAGAAAAATTAAAACCAGGATCCAGGTGAGAAGGTGAACAGAACTAGTCAGGTCTCTCTGACATCTAATCTCAGAGAACAGCTGCAGCTGTGAATTATCAGTGTGTTATATTCTCACTGCTACCGCGCACAATGGGGCAACACAGATCCGACTTACTTTAATATAATTACTTTGGCATGTAGAACAATGCAGATGTTCAAAAGTTTAATTGTTTCACCTTGGTTTTGTTAGTAGGTTTTGCTGACGTAGCATTTCTTTTATGGGGAAATGTTTCAGTGCTCATGAAAAGGGTGGAAATATTTTTTCCTTCATAAGACATGAATACATCCCAGCTTGCACTTTCGCCTATACCAGTTTCCCTTTCAGTAGTAACACTAAGCAGGACATTCATGTAACACTGCATATTTCATACACATAATGGAGGGTGGGGGGGCTTGTAAGCCTCTGAGAGCACACATCCTGATCCTGGCATGTGGTCATGTATTTTTCTTTTTTGCTTCAAGTGCCTGTATCATTGTTTTCTTCTGTTACAAGAGCGAGGGCATGGAGGAAGCACTGCTTGTGCTTTCTGCCAAGGAGAGAGAGAAAAAGATTATTAACAGATCCCCCCAGGCTGCAAATTTCAGTCTCTGGAGGGAGAGATGGTGTGAGCATTGTATGTCCACTTTCTATCCCACTACTTCTTTCTGAGCTTAATGGGGGGTGGTTCAATGATTAATTAAACATAAATGCTTCAAGTGCTTATGCATTTAATTAGAGCCAAAATACTGATGAGTAAATCATTACATTTAGAGAAGCTGGGCTGATTAGAGGCAAGGGACTTTATTTTTCTCATCTGATTCATCATCTGTCCAGCTTATTCCAATTAAAGGTTGGTGTGGGGGGTATCCCAGCAATCATTGGGCCAGAGGCAAAGTACACCCGACACAGGCTATCAGGCCATCACAGAAAGACAAAACAAGCAAACACACACACACACACACACACAATTTAGAATAACTAGTCAATCTAACATGTGTGGTGGGAGGAAGCCGCAGTACCCGGAGAGAACCCTCACTAACATGAGGAGAACATGCAAACTCCACACAGAGGCTCATGACAGCGACATTTTCACAACAAGGTTTCAGTGTTAACCACCACACCACCATGTAGCTCCCATTTTGATCATTTATGTGAATACAAAGTATATTAGAACAGTAAAGTTATGACTACAAGTCTTCATTCTCTGAATGATTCCAAGTTTTCAGACAAACAGTATACAAAGACACTGACCAGCTCATTTAGCCTTCATCAAGGAGAAAAGCTGGAAATGAGTGTCTTGAATATATGTTTGCGTTTGAAAAACAGAAAGGTTGTGTGTGAATGGAAATGCCACACCTGCTTGAGACAACAGAATGCATTGCTGATCATGTCTGGAAGTTTCTGGAGATCAGATGATATGTGCATCTATAAGCCTTCCTTTTACTCAAGTGCAGCTGTAGCAAAGCAAACTGATGCAGGAGCACCTCAGTCTGAAAATTGCCATTGGAATTGTTTTATAATGTCCTCTATAATTTGCACTGTAGTGGATCCAGTGGTTATGATTTTACAGCTCTCGGCAGTGGAAGAGGTCTAGAAAATTCAGCTCCCTTGACCTCCCCTTGACCTGCTCAACGATCAGAATCGTAATATTAACGGTAAAAAACATTCAGGAAAAGTATTACATTGATTGGAAGAGTATTACGAGGTTGTGGCTCTGAATTTTTTGTTCTGTGAAGCTACACAAACTGGGTCTTAATGCATTTAAGATGAGTTTTTTTCTTTGTGTAAAGGGTTCCATTAATCAATTTTCTATACACATTAATTCCAATCCCGTGTCATGCCATTACGGAGGAGGCAGGCTACAGCAAGGACATGTTTGCGGTTCACTACAGGACTAAAACACACAAACTACAAAAGCACAATAAGCCCCAGTAAAAGCTTTGAACCAGGAACTTTTCTTGCTCTGAGGTAACAGTGCTTACCACCAGAACACTGGGACAACATGCACATTTTTTCTAACCCCAAGTATTTCATATCAAACTCCAACAATTAATCTTCAATTTTTAACTGTGAACATGGATGGGGGGGGAGTAGAAAAGCAAACAGACTCAAGAAAACTTTTGAAGGTCAGAATTCAAACTAACCTGCCATGATAAACTTATATCAACAATCAAACTAGAAGTCTTCCACTGACTGCAAGTTGATTTAAAGAAAAATCAGTGTTCATTTTCTTTCAGGGCGATAGGACAATGGGACAATTCAGCCAAACCAATATTCTGCAATGACTTGGCACTACTTTAAAATAAATGTTTAGATAAAAAAGGAAACCAGAGTAGTCCATGGATAAATGAATGCACGAGATTGTGGACTACAACAGCAGATAAACTTTTCTCAGTGTGTCAACTTTCCATCTTCGTAACTCTGAAAAGGTCAAATCAAATCCTTGGAAAGTGAATGTTAACATTTAAACATCCAATGCTGGATATGAACTCGTTCTGATAGTTTTCCAAACATTATCATTAATGGGTTAACTGGTTAGTGAGTTAGGGTTACTTTGTTCTCTGCTCAAAAGGCTAGATAAAGTTCTAAGAAAATTTGCAATCCAATGCATCCAGCTGCAGTCACTGGGACGGATTAAAAAAAAAAAAAAAAGTTTGTTTAAAGTATAAGTCTTCTTTGGCCTTTTTTCCATGTTACTGGAAAGATGTTTCAATTAATCCATCTAAATGTATATTTATTAATAATTTTTTGCTTCTAAAACCTCCATTCCAGCTCTTATATCACTCTTTGTGACATTTAGAAGCTTATCAGTTTGTCCCACAGGGGAATAAAACAAAGTGAAAAGGAAATTTGCATTATAAGGCTCCACATATAGGGCAGTTTGACAAAAATTATATGACATCACTGACAGCTGTGACAAGATGTCTGCAGGGTTTATTAAATGTCAACCTGGCAGAAATCTGCCAAGGTTTAAAAATAAAAATGTGGATCTTAGTTTCACCTACTGTTCCATGAGCCAGTCCAGATAAAACTATGTATTGTGGCACTAAAGTAAAGACACTTGGACATGAACAGCTGGGGTCATTTACTTCATGCAGACACTTATGTCCATTAAAATTAAGAAATGTCTGTGGGCCAGTTTACTTACAAAGCCAGGTCTCTCTCTTGAGCATAAAACTCAAGTTCCTAAACACTTGAGCTGGGAGGACACCCCATTCATTTTGACATTTCATCTTTTATAAACAGGTGTTTTTATAAAAGACAGTTCATGCATTCATGCAGATTATTGGTTTTTTTGCCATTGCATTGCTAGTTTACATGACAGCAAAAGAGGAAAAAACAAAGATTTAATGGGGCCTTAATTCAGCATATGCAGCTTTGCATGTTCATAAGGAAGACCAAGCCGTTGCAGTGGTACCTCCAAAGATATAGAACAGATTCCCATCATCAGATAAAAGTATCCCCTCTACTGATCTTATGTGCCTCTTTGACTTATTTCTGCATCTAATAGCTGTGTCCCAATTCAGGGTCTGTCCACTTTGAAGTGTAGCTTCGTTGGCCATTTACGTCATACTGGCATGCAAAGTACTGTCCCAATTCGAAGGCTGCTTTGAATCAAGCCTTCAAATGCACACTTCATTTGGGTCCAGATTAGCTTGAAAAAAAAAAGGCTATAAGTGATGCATCTTTTGCAAACTCTTTTTTCCCAGAATGCATTGCACGCCAGGTAGAAAAAAATGAGCAGCAGTCAAGTGTCAGCAAGAACTTGAAAATAGAACGTGTATATATTATATATACATATATACACATACACACACACACAACACTGGAATAAAAAAGAGAATTAAAAAGGGACCTGGGGTTAACACAAGTACTCTGTAGTACTAGCAATGTTGTAGGCATTAAGCATTCATCATTTCAGATGTGGTGGTACAATAGCCATTGGATTATGGTTTCTAAGTTCCTCCATTTGTTCATACAATGACCCATAGAAAACCCAGACTGTTGACTGTTTTCATTGCTTTGTAAACTATAATCAATAACTTCTCTTTTCCTTTGAATCTAAAGCATTTACCATATTCCTTACCTGAACTCATTCAACATGTCATTTACTGTATGTTTCAGCTAATACTTGCTCTCAGAGTAAAACAAGTGTAAGGCTGCGATGACAGGGACCTATCATCCATAGAGCTTGCCAACACATAAGGCCAAGGTCTCAAAGAAATTCAGCATGTTGATATTCTAATAAATTGTTCATTTGCTTCACTTTGTTGAGCCTCTTCCCAAAAGTGGGAGCAATTTCCAGGTGTAGCACAAGTGCTCAGAGTAATGTTCAAACAGCAACAACTCATGTGAAAGCTGCTGGCGTCTCAGCATAAATCTTTGCCAATGAGGAAAAGTAAGCCTATTCAGCTGCTGCATCTGTGAATTCACTTATTGTTGTTTGACATACCATGCAGAGTAAACCATATGCATAAAAGCTTCAGACTGGTGGAAAGCATCTCAACTGCAGCATCTGCCACCAGGCATAATGTCATGCAAAAGGCTTGTGATCTTTAAGTCCGTCTGGTTGCTATTACCACCTTTTTCCTCTTAACACTTGTCAAAATATGAGCAAAGCGTCTTCAATACCGTTTGCCATGGGATTTTCTACTTTAGCATGAAAATTAAGATAAATCCAGGGTTTTCCCTTACCGCCAAAGTTGTCATGGCAACTTTGTAGCTCTTAAAACAAAAAGGATCACTAAACAAAAACAACAAAAAGGATCACTAAATGATCCCATTATGGTACTTAAAAATGTTCCTTTGACTCTCGCTGGCTACAAACATACTAAAAGAACAAAAAGGTCTTACTTTGATTAAATTAAGTGTTTGTTTTTGGCCAATGGACGGGTTGCATTTTTGAACAAATTGTCTTATGCAACTGTCTTAAGCTTTAATTTCCTACATACAGCATTTTCTTCACTGCATTCTCAGTGGCCATATCTTTCTGCCATTTTCACAGCTTGAGCACAACCCAAGTTTCCTCACCTCCTTTCTCTAGGCTGACAGATTTGTGCCTCTACTTCCCTGAGGCTTGAATTTCAAAGTTCGCTCAATCCCTCTTGAGACAGACACTCCTCGTTGATCTCAGTGGAGTTCAAACTGCTGCAGGCCAGACACTCTGCAATGCATACTGTACTCACGTCTCTATATCTACACTGTCAATTTCTTTCAGATCTGTAACAATTATGCAGTTTTTTTTACCTGCATTTTTAAAGCTACCAAAGCAGCCAATCCAATTATTCAATAAAATATGTCCTAATGAGGGGTTATGAAGGTTGAATATTTGTATTAAAGTGGCTGACAACAGGTAAGGGCATTCACTAACTACACAAAATGCATAGCAGGTTTATGATAAGAAAAGAAAAAAATGGATAAACTTGGACTTAACATGAGGCCTCATTTGAGGACCTTCAGTTATTTAGTTTTAACAGTAACAAATACAATCACAGTTCTCAATATTTCCCAAAGTAAAAAAAAATGTTCCAAAACTGCAGCACAACTGTAGTCAAACTGTGTGTTTACTACCCAAAAATTTGAGTCATATATTAAAAAGGAAACTGCTAAAAACCTGTAGAACAAATGTACCTACAGGGACAAAACTAGACATTTCTGGTATATAGCCTTGTAATATCACGAGCAACAAACTATTTAGCAACAAAGCCAAATCTGTGCTATGTCAATAATAACAAAAAAAAGTTTTAGCAAATAATTCAAATAAAAAAAAAACCTGTCATTTAAAGGGTTAAAAACCTAAAAAAAATATTTAATGCCATTTCAGTAACATGAAGGTGGCATAAGATGTTTATTCGGAGAATATCTGGAAGGATCTGTGACAGATGCTTCTACAGAAAGTATTCTATTGATTTGTTCTAGATATGCTCCTGGGCAGTATCCTATACCGGATTTGTTACAGATCAGATCTCCTCTATAACCACAGAAACATAAATATGTGGCATATATGTAATCCTGTATAATGTTGCATTTATCCAAATATTAGGATTTTTTTTTTGTTTGTTTGCAAAATCATTACAAATTACCATGATGCTCAGTTAAAAAGGGCACCTTAATGGCCCACTTATAGATGAAAGCAGCATTTTTGAGTCCTAGTGCTTAGGACCCCGTCTCCAGCATGTTTTACATGTTTATATTGCCAACAACTGATTCAGATTACCGAACTGCCTGATCTGTTTAAGGACATTATTTAGCCAGTCATTTCAACCTGGTGCGTTAATGTACAGAAGAATCCACAACATGCAATACTACTACTACAACACCGTTCTAATTTCTTTTTCAATGCATTGAAGTCCTTTCATCATACATTAGGTCACCGTTTCTGTCCCATACGGCGCCAAAGCTTTGAGGTCATGAGCATTCATGATTCCACCTTCTCACAACAGTCTGTATGAATACATAGAACCTTATAACACTCAAACTGGAGCTTAATCATAAAACAAAAGTAATTAAAACTAATAGATAACAGGGAAACTAAAAGCGTAACACGTTAAACTAAACAAAACAAAAAAAATACTCAAAACAAAAAGACCTGTTGGCCTTGAAAACAGGCTGATCAGTGTGGGTGCGTATCTCGTGGGGAAGAGTAATACAAAATATCAGACCTGCTACTAAAAAAAATAAATAAAAAGGAACACAGTGACTCCACCCCACCTCATCCCATTGCTTTCTAATGGACCAAAGCACCTCTAAAAGATTCTGACCAGCACAACAGAAAGCTCTGCTGGGCTGGTGGATTTTATATCAGTTCTGATAAGAGCTGTGAAGCCAGTCAGTGCATTAAAAACAGTCAGTAACAATTTATATCATGTCCTGTAATGGACCGGGAGCTCCTGCAGAGCTAACAGGACAGGAGTGATATGTTCATGCAGCAGAATTTTCAGCAGTAGAATTTTGTACAAGCAGGAACAAAAAAAAAAAAACAGCCTCACAGCAAGCAGGTTGCTGGTTCGATCCCCGGTCAGGTGGCCTAACTGTGTGGAGATGGCATGTTCTCCCCGTGTCTCTTCTGGTTCTCCGGCTTCCTCCCACAGCCCAGAGAAATGCAGCTTAGGGATAGGCTGATTGGAGATGCTAAATTGCCCTTAGGAGTGAGTGTGTGAGCGTGGTTGTCTGTCTATGTGTGTGGCACTGTGATAAACTGGCGACCTGTCCAGAGAGTACCCTGCTAGCTGGGATCAGCTCCAGCCCCTCTGCGACCCAGTTTGGGAATAAGTGGTAGAAAATGGATGGTTTGTCATGTGAATGGACTCATCTCTAATGTGCTATACAACAGAAGCAGGTAATGGTCAACATCATGCATGTCTTAACACATATCAGTGTATCAGAAAAAACAATAAAAAAACCCTTTCCTGCCCCTTCACAAGAGATCTTAAATCAGACTGATATCATTGTTAAAACGGTCTGATGTAGCAACTGAAACATAATGCTCATTTCAAAGCAGAAGAAGTTTAGCATGCAGAGAGTCTTTCTTCCAACATGGAGGGTTTAAAAAAAAAGAACCTGGCAACTGTTTTGCCAGGTTCAGATGCACAATCAGGTAGAAAATTTGTGTTGTATAAAAGAATTGGAAGATTATAATGAAGTAAATGGGGTAAGGTAATACATGTTTACACTTCTGACTTCTTTTCAGACATGAAATGTGAAAACGTAAATATTGTAAATTGAATATGCTTGAAAAAAAACCATTGAAAACATAAAAAGGAAGGATGCAAATCAAATAAACGCGTAAACAAACACACCTACACATACACACACACACCCTTTACAGTAGCAATGCAGTTCAACTACATGTAAATATATGCACTGAGAAAAGCAAGACCATCTTTCCCAGATGTGTCCAAAGCTGGTCCTCCAGGACCACTATCCTGCTGGTATGTTTTGGTTTCGCTACTGCTGCACACTGGAATGAGATTGGTGGTTCCATGTGCTTGTACAGCACTTAAGCTGGTAAGCAGAACTATTTAATTTGAATCAAGTGTTATAGATTCAGATTGCAGCACGAAAGGAATGGAGCTGGACATCCCTGCTGTTTGCAAAGATTTAGGACACGAACTTAAAGAATTGTAAAGGAGGGTATGTCCAAGTTACACACACACACACACACACACACACACACATATACATATATATATATATATATATATATATATATATATATAT
>JBAMHX010000019.1:22074519-22086316 GCA_037177515.1 Pseudomugil tenellus
GCTATACAAATAAAGTTGAATTGAATTGAATTACAGGGAACCAGATAAATTGTATCGAATCTTGACTTTGATCAAGATTCGAATCTCCCATCCTGAGCAAGCATGAAGTAACAGTAGGAAGGAAAACTCCCTTGTAACAGGGAGGCAAAACCTCCATCAGAAACCTGCTCAGGTAAGGCAGCCCTCTGCCTTGACTCACTGGGGTCAGAGAGGACAGGAAAGACAGATAAATATACATTGCATCCATCCAGGAAGACCTGCAGATAAAGGAAAATAAGAAGTAAGACCTGCAAAAAAAGAAAGAAATTAGAAATAAAACCTGCAAAAAAAGGAGAAATGAGACCTGCAGAATAAAGGAGAAGTAGGTTACTGATGCGATTACTTTCCAATACATGGAAAATAAGCAGCAGAGATAATAATTGGAAGTCCTCAGTGCACCATGGGATGTCTGGCTAAACTGTCCCTAACTGTATGATTTGTTGAAAAGGAAGGTTTTAAGTTTGATTTTAAAGACAGAGAGGGTGTCCACCTCTCGTACCCATACTGGGAGCTGGTTCCATAAGAGCGCAGCTTGATAGATGAAGGCTCTTCCTCCTATTGTTTTCTTATAGACTCTGGGAACCACAAGTGGACCTGCAGTCTGAGAGCGAAGTGCTCTGTTTGGAATATATGAAACTATGAGATCTCTGATATAAAATGGAGCTTGCTTATGGAGAGCTTGATATGTAAGGAGAAGGATTTTAAACTCTATCATATTTAAAAGGGCGCCAATGAAGAGAAGCTAAAACTGCAGAAATATGATCTCTTCTGTTAGTTCACGTAAGAAGCCTCGCTGCAGCATTTTGGATCAACTGGAGACTTTTCAGGACATATTTGGGACAGCCTATAACTAAAGAATTGCAGTAATCCAGTCTAGAAGTAACAAAAGCATGAATCAATTTTTCTGCATCACTCTGAGACAGGATGTCCCTAATTTTCGCAATTAAAGTAATCCGAGGCTCAACTGCACTATGGTTCCTAGTCAGCCTGGCTACAGTACTGGAGAGAAACCTGGGATTTTTCTTGTTCTCCTCTATCAATAATGAATAATAATCTGTTCTAGCCTTACGCAGGGCTTTCTTATATATTATTAAACTTTCTTTCAAGACTATATGAGACCAGTGTGTGTTTACACTAGCTACATTGTGTGCTGATTACACTAGTTAACCGCATTTATAATTTAATAGATGGATAATAAGCAATGTGGTGTTAACAAAGTGTGTTTTTGTAATTAAGAAGTTGTTACAGCTTAACTTTGAGAAACTTGCCTCTTTCTGTAAAGACCTGGCTCTGATCAGATTAATATGAGATTGAATTTGTTTATTTAAATTAAATAAGTCTCTTTTCACGGAATCCCATTTCAGCCGTGTTATAAATTTAGAAACTGTGGTGACCCGAGGTTAGTTAATGGTGTAAACACCGTCAAACTAATTAATTTAACCTTCATATCAACTGACACTATATTAGGATTGCTATTATTAATCTTATAACCTAAAATACAATAGATATTAATAGGTGTGTGGTAATTTCATTACAATGACTTTATTACTATTTAGCACTAAGTCTGATAAGAAGTCTGAGAAGTCCGTCAAAAACTGTGAGTAAGGTCCAGGTGGACGATACACTACTGCTAACAGAAGTGGCTTCTCTGATTTCCATTTTGGGTGAGATAGACTGAGAATCAGGTGTTTGAAGGAATTAAAACTAATTTTAGGTCTAGGACTGATAAATAGTCCTAATTTAAAGATAGCTCCTACACCACCTCCGCAACCTGTAGTCCTAGGAACAGGTGGAGTAGATTCATTAATACTAACATGATCCTCCTGCTGCAGCCAAGTTTCTGTAAGACAAAATAAATCAATATAATGATCACTAATCAGATCATTAACTAACAGAGACTTAGACAGAAGAGATCTGATATTCAGTAAACCACATTTAATGGTTTTACTTTTTTGTCCTGTTAATTTTATTGTTTTAATATTTAAAAGGGTTTCATGATTTATTCTACATGTGCTATTTGATTTATTTATTCTGGGTGGTCTAGGGACAGAGACAGTAATTATGGGTTTTGGGGAGGGTGGCGGCAGGTGAGAGACTACAGGAGTAGTCATGGGTTTAGATGACCAATTGAATCCTTCATATTCCTGGAAATAAGAGCTGCTCCATCTAGAGTGGGATGAATGCCATTTCTTCTAATAAGACCAGGTTTTCCCCAGAAAGTTTTCCAGTTATCTATGAAGCTGACATTGTGTGCTGGACACCAGCTCGACAGCTAGTAGTTAAAAGATGGTCAGCTTTGGCAGGGGTCCTGAAAAAACTACGCTGTCCGACATGATTTTGGCAAAGTCACACACTGAGGCAGCATTTACTTTGGTTACCTCTGACTGGAATAGCCGGGTGTCATTTGCTCCAGGTGTTGCATGCAGTGCTAGATGCACAGATTGCCCCCCCCCCACCCCCTGTGAATGAGCCCTCACACAGTTTTCACATTAACAGCAAAATGTTCATATGATAGTAAATGCTTAGGTTGTAAAAGAAAAAAAATGGAGAGACCATTGTTTTCACTTTGAGAACAGATGTTTTTTCCTTTCTTTTTAGTAAGAACTATATATTTTTTAACAATGTCAAATTATTTTTCATATATATTGCATGACAGAACACTTCTCAAAAATAATATATGTTGATTTTATTCTTTTTTTCTTGCTGTCAGTGTAAAAAAAAATTCTAGCATTTTTTTTTTCCTTTTAAAAATGTTTCCCCTCTCATATTGCTCATTTTCTTGTATTGAACAAAAATAAAACTTTAGCTGTATATTGCAACAGCTGGAAGCAAGGCTGGTGAAAAGGGTTTTTGTTTGTTTTGTTTTTTTGCATGAGAACATTAACAGCCACTTTGCTTTGCAAAAGAGCTATTAGTGTGTAACAATTGCATTCTACGCCTATCACAGTCGTAAAGCAGCTGTAGCCTAATTGGTCAAGAGTCTGACACAAGAGCATATATTGATTGTGAAGGAATACATATGTTCAAGCAGCATTTAAACTATAAAGCAGTTGTACAAAAATAACAAAAATGTCTGCATTTTGCAACATGCTCACAAACACACAATGCTCAAATCAGATACCGTATTTGAACTTTTATTCTCTAGAGACAGCTGTCATTTCTTGGTAGAATATTGTTGTAAGTCAGGTTTTTATCTTGTAACAGTGCAGCCTTTATGAGCATTTCCCTGTGACAGCAGGATGGATTCAATCCAAAAACAGTTTTTTGTATTTATCCAAACTATGCAAAATATAGACTTGCACTGAGATGTTGCAGAGCAAACTGAGGCTCCACTAGCATCAATAAAACAATGAAAAGATCTGCACTGGCATTGTCTACCAGCAGCTACAAAAGCATCAAATTTTAATGTTGAGATGAAACATAATCATAAATTACTTAAATAATAAAGCAGTTTTTTTAAAAAACCTACAACCTACCTTTAACTGGAGTACAATTTCCCCAGGATTGCATTTGCCTGAACCCTAAGAAGGGATAATATGGTTGAGTAAATAGATCATTTAATCCCAGGTTTCACATTTTGTTCGCCTATATTTGTTGTACCAGAAACACATTTACTCCATTTCAAGCCATGGACCAGTTACTTAATTTTACTAACATCCGTCTCTATCCCTGGCAGCTTACTCATCAAAACTTAGAGCAGCTCCATGGTGTCTGAAAGACAGAAGAGCCCCAGGAAAAATGGTTAAATTGTTCAATAATAAACATCCCATAGTAACCTTCGTGGAGGGATGTCTTGCTCTGACTGTTGTGCGCTGCTGTCCTGCAGAGTTTAGATGTGTCCTGCTTCAGTACATCTGGCTCAGATCAATAGGTCATTAAGAAATTTCTGATGGGTTTTGACAACAAGCTATGAATGTTGGGGTTTGGGATCAGGTTACGTTGGTTTCCTGTTTTATTTTGTAGTTTTTCCTGTTTTGCTCGCTGCTTTCTGTTTCAACTTCAACTATGTCTTGTTCATTAGTTTACCTGGGTTGATTTTGATCATTGTTTTCACCTGTGTCTTGTTCTGTTTTCAGTGTTTTTACAGCCTTGATTTTCTTTCCTCCCTTGCTGGATCATTAGTAAATTAGTTAGTTTGTTTGCAGTTAGTTTTTTGGGTATCATGAGTGCTTTTCCTGTTAATAAATCCTTTTAATCCGCATCCTGGCTGCATCCTGATTGTCCTCCTCACCTGCGTTTGGGTCCACCACCTCCCTGCATCGTAACAATAAAGGAGATCCATTTAATTTGAATCAGTTGTGTGGGACCAGAACCTGCAGGATTTCGATCTTTCTCTTGACAACGAAGATTAGACATCTTTACCTGAATGAAAATGTGACTTACCTGCCTAATAGATAAATAATAATCACACATACAAAAACTCTTGATTATAATATCTAAATTTAATTAAATAAAATACCAATTTATATTACATATACAATATACTGAGTAAAATACTATCGCTTAAAGTGCAGGTCAGTTATAAAATAAAAGGAGTATCACAGTCACATCTGGATTTAAACCAGACTACATCTTTGCATGAATATTATTAAGTGACTTTAAATACTGACATTTGAAAATGCAATGACATAAAATAGGAAATTGTTCAAATTAAATCTTACTCTTTAAAGATGATGGACAAATGAAAACTGGAATCATAATGTTTTTAATTGTCTGCATTTGAAAGGAGGAATTCACCAACTCAGGGCGCCTTGTCCCAGAGCCTGTAGGTTTTAGATGTTTCGCAACTGCAACAGACCTGATTCAGATGATATGTTCTTTAAAAGCTTGTTGTCAAACTCTGCAGTAGACTCTTCATGACCCAACATTTTGAGTCCAGTTTCTGTTCTGCGCATAGAAGCTTCTTGGTTAGGATTAGGCACTGAAAACTAATAACAAAAACCTACATACACAATCAGATTTGGAAAATTTGCCCCCCAGTGGTTTTTATAGGCAAAAAAAACATTGCCTACTTCAATATGCAAAGAGAAGACAGAAAACTTCCCATAGTTTGAGGGAAGAAGAGATGCAGACTTGATTCCCGAGTGAGCAACTACTATCAGTTTAACTTCAACCCTTTCTTCACGATAATCCCATATAAACAGCATGACATACTGCATGTGCAGAAAAGATTTTTACACACACTAGAAATCACCTGTGCTAACAGCTAACATACCAGATTTTAGAGAAAAACTCAGCTGAAAGATTCTACCAAGTAGTGGCATCCAAATGAAACACAGTACAGACTAGAGAAATGACATGGTTATGTAACAAATACATGATAAAACTGTCCACATTGAAGATTCTGCTAATTTCTCCATTGTCAAGCAAACTACGTAAGAAAGGTATCATATGAGTGAAAAGTCTCTTGACTCCAGAGATGTTTCATTACTGTGGCTCAAAATTCTGAGCCAACAGCCAAAAGGTAGCATTACTTTACTAAATCTCAGCTGAATTTGGCTGCTCTGATCCAGTTTGCTTTTAGCGGGAGATGAAATGTTCCAGATGGATTTACTCTGGCACAGTAACACACATCCTGATTCTGACACTCCTGTAATAATCTGACAAGGCTTGGCTTTCTTTTGAGGCCAAGATTACACGCACAGTCTCAGTGGGGTTTTATTTGGGGTTTGTCACTGCAGACAGGAGACAACGAGAAGCCAGCACTAGTCAACTTCTTCACAAGGCCTTTTGTTATAACATTTTCATTTTGAACATTCTTTTCTCTACTTTAATTGAAAGACATAATATTTAAACCAGAGCTCACACACTCCAGTGCTGGAGGTCTTTTAGATGTTTCCCTGCCAAAACCTGACTCGAATCATTAAGCAGGTGGTGCAGAGTTTTGATTCAGGTGTGTTGCAGCAGAGAAACATCTTAGTCCTGCAGGTCCGTAACCATCAAGGCCCAGAGTCGCTGATGCCTGATTTAAGCTTTTGTACCTACTGTATGTATTTGCTTTCCATGTTGTCATAACAGCTAATCTTTAACTTGTGTTCAAAGCCAAAGCATCCGTGTATTAAGTTGGAACTAAAGATAAGTGGAGAAAAGTTTGTTTATCAAGATAAGTGATTTTTCCTAATGCAGGATTGTAAGGAAATGGAAACATCTGCCAGCTGTTCTGGGTCCATCAAAGAACCACTAGAGAGCAACAAACATACTCTCACTCACATCTAGTGCGAATTTAAAGTCTCTGTTAAACCTAGCATCTTTAGGATGTGGGAGGAAGCTGGGAGACAATTCATGCATATACAAGGAGAACATACTCCCCCCCACCCCTACTCACAAACACTAGGGCAACAATGGTTGGCACCAGTTGGGTATCGTGTTTTCCTCCTTGTATTACCTTTACTTTACACTGTTTGCCAAAGCCAAATTCAGTGTCTTTAGTCGTGGAATAATTCCAAATCAAACACATGTGGACAAGTCCACTATAGCTCATTACGCTGCAAGTGGTGACGTGGATTGATGATGTGATCATGTGTCCAATTTTGACCATCTACCTAAAAGTTTAAAGTCGGCTCAGATATGCAGAAATAATGTATTATAATGAGTTACAAAAATGTGCAAGAGACTACATGATGTCTTCCATATTTTGACATTTAGGGTGAGAGGAAAATCTTTTGAAGAGTTTGATGTACAACATGCATGATTTGTAAAATTTGTGTAATTAAACCTCCATTTTACTTGATTTTAATGCTTATATCGGCCGATAATATCAAGCATCTGTATTGGCTTTTAGTGAGTTTTATGCTGGAATTAATTATCCAGTTTTAACGAGACGATGGCCCTTGTCATCTCAAAATAACGAGAAAATTAACTCATTAGCTTGAGATAAAAGCAGATGGCCACACATGTAAGATGCATTACTTTACTGTTGATCACATGTTTCAGACGGTCTGACAAGCAGGAACATAGCGAACAAATCTGTTTGGGGAACAACTATGAAAGCTCATGATCCAAATCTGCGGTAGAAGAAATAAAAAGATAGTGAATCAGAACAGAAGTGTTAACTTTTATATTAATAGTTAATAACATGTGGCATGAAAAGAAGATGCAAATCTGCCTCAGGCTGCTCCATCAGAGCAAAACACAGAGATCACATCTGTCTCTGCTGACTTCAAAAATTCCATCCTTCAGCCTCATCTGCTGTCTCCCTGCATCCATCTTCTCATTAATCATGCTTCACCTTTCTGCTAACTGTCATCTTCTTGAGCCTCCAGAGGAACCAGGAAGTGTCAGCAGGTCCTGACAAGGCCACATCAACGTGGTGGGAAGGAGGGCAACTGAGGCCAAAATCACAAGACAGGCTGTTTATTCAATGTCAAAATTTGATTATGACTGCTTTTCAAACTATAGATCTTTTGTCTAGATTCACTGAGAAAGGACAAATAGAGCCCATGGAGCAAAACTAACTACAGTAGTTTTCAGGATGTGACAGTTTGTGTTACAAACTGTGAAAATCTAATGTACAGAGGATGCTGAGTCCTGCTTCCAGAGGCTGAAAGTGTGCCTTTAATGTTTTTCTAACTATTTAGTCATCTAAATTAGGCGATTTTCCTGTACATCTGAAAAAAATTCTTATAATTGATGCTGAGTTTTGAAATGTGCACTGATGACATCTTGGACAGTCCAAGTTCACGTTTGGATTCAGACCAAAGAACATTTTCAATAAGCTTTAGCTGTAGGAATCAGCAATGTTTATAAGCAAATATACATTATTTTCACCAAAACCAAACGTTTCCTCTCACGAAAATCGCAACATCATCTTTATCTAAGAAAAAATGAGACATCATTCTACTGATGCATCTTCACATAGCAAAAAGTTGTTGGTGGTGGTGTTGGAGCTTTTTGCCAAAGCCCTAAGAGGATTTGTAGAAAAGCTTACAAAATGCAATGCAAATCATAATTAAACAGTTATCCTGCACATGCAAGCTCCTTCACAGCGCTGATTGAAATGCTCATTGCAAAATTGATATTTGACAGCTTTATTCTGCTTTTTCCAGTTTAATTTTGGAGTCATGTTAACGGTTCCTTGTCTCATTAATATGCATGTGTAAATCCAGAAAAAGCCTCCAGACTCTGCAGGGGAAGCAAGAGGTGGATGTTATCTTAGTGTCTGTTGATGTTGGATCAATCTGTATGAAGTGACTTTTAGCCTGAGGGCACAAAATATTAGGTTCTAAATTTAGCAAAAGCCCTTAATTTGGAAAATAGAACAACTAGTTGTAGCTCTCAAAGCTACAGCATATCTATTCTAATGATAATTTGTGTAGATATAATCCATATGTAAACATAAACAGCACATATTGATTCATAAATATTGACCAAGCATGCCTTTATATTTATTTCTCTACTTTATATTCTGCTCAAGATTCACTTCTTAAATGCATCCTAATGCAAAAATGCTGCATGAAAATGCAAATAATACACAGCTATAAGCTTTGGTCATTCCCTGAAATGCATTTTTCTTTAAATATCACGGAAAAGAAGCATTTAACCTGAAAATCCATATCAGGACAAGGTTTGTAATGTATGAGCATTGTGGTCACATTATGTTAATCAGCTTCCAACTGGACACACAGCGACACTTCCTGAGAAATTGGTGTGAAAACTTCTATTCTGAGATCTCAGTGATTGGGTTTCAATAATGCAGCAGCCTGGAGACAGTTACATAAGGGCACCTGATTCTCATCAGTATTCTGCCACTGACATTTCACTGCCCACCTCGTCATAACAAACACAACAGTACCACAGCAGAACTGGCAGCTATGAAGTGCAGGAAGGTTAAATCTCATTTCCTTCCATCACTGTGATTTAAAAGCACTGGCTTCTGTGCTGCCCCAAAATGGAGGAAAGAACATCAGAATTTCTATACAATCCTGTCATCTGCACCCAAATGGATATTTTTCAGAAAGAGAGTAGACATTTCAAAACTGCGTTCACACCATTGTGGACAAGATAGGATAGTTGCCATATCAGATTGTGTTCAGGACCTCCTGTCTTCACATCGAAATGTGTGCCAATCTTCCCTTTATTAACAACAAAAGACAAAGATAAGGTACTAACTATGTTCACTATGTGACCCCCATAATTGCAGACCAGTTGAGGCCACATATGAATGCACTGTCTGATAATGGATGCAGATTGAGCAAATCACAGCCGATCTTATTTAAAGCAAGGCACAGTTCCTTCACTCAGTGTTCCTTGTCTACAATCAAATCCTAGTTCAGGAGATTTAGTCATGATAGCATGAACAAATTAGCCAGCAAAGTCACACAAAAACTATGCATTTGGACCTTTAATCCATAATTGTAATGATGGACACTGAGATCAGAAGAAATAGTTAATAGATTTATTATTCATAACGCAGAATGCAGAGTTCGGTGTTCATGAAGAATCCAAAGACAGGTGTGGAATTTATCCAAAAAGTCGAGTCGCAGAGGAATGGGGAGACAGGCGAGAATCCAGATCAGGCTGTTAGACTAAAGGAGATCCAGGAACAAGCAGCCAGGAATGTCCGACGGGAAATGACCAGAGCAGCGCAGGTTATATGGCTGTAAGGGAATGAGAAGCCGGTGATCAGGCATGATGAATCTGGTGGCAAGTGAAGGGGATTGGGCTGATTAGGTCCAAAGATGGCGTGTGGCAAAGGCATGACAATGACCAAGGGGTCAAATTACACAAGGGTTTTTAGGGAGCCTGATTTTCAGATGTGTGCCCCAATGTCATATATTATATTTGTACCCTGGTGTGGTCAAAAACAAGTTTGCTGCTACAAATGTTTTGTTACAACTGTATTCAGCTTTTCAATCAAAATCCATTTTCTCTTATTTCACTTAACAACCTCAAAAAGTTGCATATTAATCGGTTTTGGTCTGGGCAGCTCATAGCACACAGCAATGCTGCTGTCCGCGGCGCAGCATTGCACAATGGATCACCCGTGTCTTTCTGAAAATTGTATTATTAGGTTATATAAATGAATAAACACCCAACCCTAAAAAAAAAAATAATAATAAATGCCCTTTAAAAAATGAACATCGGGAATGTTCTGGAAAAATGAAAATAACCTGAAAGTGGACTATATTAGTCCACATCATAAAAGGTGAAGTAAGAGCAAAGAATGTGAATCATCTAGGAGTATCTAATGGCTGCATGTCTAAATACAAAGAAAGAACACAAACTCCTAGCTGATTCCCATTCTTTCCCATATATATATATATATATATATATATATATATATACTTTCTACGCCACTGTGCTTCAGTTTTATGAATGCCATGAACAATGTTTCCGGCCAGGGATAAAGGAACAGATTATTTTCTGCATCTCCCCAAACAAGCCTAAAATTAAGTCATTGAAATCATTGTCATTGAAATTCTATGACACATAGTTTGTTTGTATTCAGTAGTAATGCATGGATCAATAAGAAACACATTTTTTAACATTTAAAACAGTTTGTGGACAAACAACAGCTTGGAGACAGTAAGATTTGTTTTACAGAAATCAGACGAATAGGTCAAACTTCAACTGCACAGAAAACCTGAGAAAACATTTTGTTATGGGAGCTTTGGGCATCTTCCAGCTCACACAGGGATAGCAAGTTGACACGAGGGCATGACTTTGAGTCATTTTTTCCAATTTCATCTCACATCATTTACCTGTTGTAGCAGTGAATGTTGTTTTCCATCAATTTCAACTGAAAGCCAATGAAATCCTGGAAGAAAAAGGTCAATTTGAGGTTTGAATGTTATTATATTGCCAATCACTTCACCGTATTGTCTGTATATAGAGTGTGAGAGAGAGAGTGTGCAAGCGGACCAGCCTAAGGAGGCTTTGTGATTGACAGCTGGTTGAGATCTGGTGTAGCAGTGTCTGGACGCTTTTAAGGGCAAAGGGATCCAAAAGGCATTTAGATTGATGCCCAGACTAAAATGAGGTATGATTCAGCTACAATCTGACCTGATGTCTGTCTCATACCTACACCTTAGGTCAAGTCAGTGGTTGTGGTATTTCTGACATGGTCCTTGAATGATTCAAGAACACCCTCCATTGCTTCTTAAGTTTACCATATTGAAGAATCTGCTTTTGTGTCAGAATCCTCAACCATGAAGTTGTAGCTGCTGCAGAACTGTGAATGGGGTAAGCTGCAACTTATGCACAGTCATTTTGCAAAATAAAATGGCTTTTTGTATTCTTTCATTCATTCATTATTCATTTTGCATAATCAAATTCATAGGCAAGAGGTAGGGTACACCCTGGTCGCTAGTCTCTCAAAAGGCAACACAGAGAGAGATGAAAAAAATAAAATAAAATAATCAATCAACCTAACATGGATGTCTATGGATGGTGGAAGCCGGACTACCCAGAGTGACTCCCCACTGACACTAGAAGAAGATGCAAACTCTTTACAGAAAGGCCACTATGAGTTTCTCGCTGTGAGGCTTCTGTTTCAAACATTCAAACATTTTGAATCCTCAAATGAAAAATTTATTTTGCCTAAAATTTGTGAACGTGTGTTGCATCTGCATATGGACGAGGTTGTGATTGATCCCAACATGATGGGACTAATGATCTGGGGGATATTATACAGTGCAAGGTGGTAGAGGAATTTCATGATTAGCTTAATTACCTTGCTCTTCATTAATGTCTAGCTGAAAGGTCTGACTATAAGGCTCCTAAACTGATGTCATTCTGACCTTTAGTAAACCATCTGCTA
>JBAMHX010000019.1:22175467-22192520 GCA_037177515.1 Pseudomugil tenellus
ACATCAGATACACTTCTGTTTGAGTTATATTAATCATTTTTCAGCATTTAATGAGAGAAAATGAAGGGAAATAGATGAGAAAAATACGATGTCACGCCTCATTATCATCTTTCTTAGAGTGAGGACTGCGTTTCGGAAGTCTGGATTTATTGGATTAGTGGTTCCTTAACTCTGAAAATAAGTCATCCCACTCACAGTGGCAGTCTCACCTCTAACCCATCACCCGGTAAAGACTGAGGTCTAGCAAAATGAAGAAAAGGATTTACTGGGAGGAGTAGCGGGAGGGACACGGGGAAGGTAGAGACGCTGAGCGTAAGGAGGATTTAGAAGCAAAGCAAAGCTGACACTGAGTCAAAACAAACCGGGAGGAAAACTGCAGATATCCAGTATGGAGCTGAGACCTGATCAAAGCTCTTTGGCCACATCTCAAGGAATCTATTTCTAGAAATACTATGTTTAATCTACAATCCCAGCAGTGACTTAAGGGAAGGTCAGCCAGAAGGTGCAATCAGAGTAAAAATACAAGGAGGAAGGTGGACGTTCTTATGTAAATAATTATATCTGTAAATGTTTCTGAAGACATTTTAACGGCGGTCCACTTGTTTTGTCGCTGTGAGGTTTAACTCTGGACGTTATCAACTCTTTCAGAATGAGGTGATTCAAACAAACTGGCAAGTTTTTCGCTTGAAGGGAAATAAATTCTTCCAAGTCCACCTTCTGAAGCTGGGAGGAACATCCAGAAACGTCCTGCTCTCTCATTTCACTTTCCTTTTAACACGACTTTGTGCTGAAGTGTACTGATGTTAAACGCATCACCATTTATCCCCAGTTCTATGCATCAAACCATTAAAAACAGTCAAAACCTTTTGTTTTGTAAATAATACAGGAAATAAATTATCTGAAAACACACACATACACAGTAACTGCGGCCCAAAACGTTCTTCTACAAGCAACAGATGGATTGTTGGTGTTTTTCCTGCTATTCAATCAAATCTGTGCATTTTTAACTGAATATAATATAAATGATTTATTGAAGTGTGACAGTAAAGATAATCCAAAGTTTTACACTTTGACAGGTTCTGGCCCATGAGAGTGTTTTTTATGTGGAGTTTGAATCCCTCTGCAGGGTGAAGTGGGAATAGCTTAAAAACAATGATTCAGTTTATTTATTTTCAGACACACACAGCATGACATTTGGAGAAATAAAAAGTTCCCATAACAGACAAACTCATAATAAATGGAAAACATGTTGGGGATACATGACACAGCTATTTTCAAAATAAAAGCATGACAGATGTTAACTGTTTGGATTCTGGATCTATGTCGGCTGATGTGTGGTTACACCCCTGGTGGTGGTGGGGGGGGCTCCCGTTTTGTTCAAGTCCCTGCAAAACGATCTGATGTAAAAGTTTGCACTGAAAATGAGGTAAACCTATTATGGTGTAGCACAGTTAAAGCGGTGAAATCATGATAAAGATATGTAAAACATTTTCTCAGCATTTTTTGTTCCTGTACCAGAAAGGTCTGCAGACATGACACAGTGCCTCCAGTGACACTGACTGCCTCAGAATTTCATGGGAATATGTAACATTTTTGCATGATTTCTCTTTATAAATGCAAACAGACAGCATTCTCATCTTTCCTCTGCACCTCCTTAGTGGATATGAGTTATGTTTTGATGTTTACTAACTGGCTAAGTGGAGGTGATGATTAATAATTCTACACATCAGGAACAAATTTAGAACAATACTCTTCCTCTTCCTCTTGTTATAATCACCTTCACTTTGTTACGAGGAGAAACAACTAAAAACAGTACACAATAAACGCTTATAATATCAGATAAACATAATATGTTGTACATTTATCGCAGAAATGATAAAAACATAAGCAGCACACCTTTGGTTTCTGACACAAAGAGTTTTATTAAGAAAAAGAAACTGAACACTGCCTTTACTGCAGTTCTAATAAGAAAAAAGTTAAATACTGCTTGGAAGTAAACATTTACAGGATGGCTTTGTAACAGAACCACAGGTTAGGTTTAATGTTCAGCTGAAATGCTGCTGTTGATAAAAACACTGAGACTTGATCTCCTCCAGACTTTTAAAATGAAACGGACCCTAGACATCCTCCTCTTCCTCAGCGGTGGGTGGTGTAGGATCGCATCTTCCGGCTCAGGTTGCGGGCGAACTTGTCGACGGCGCTGCTGATGTGTCCGAGCTCCTTGGTTTGCGTCAGGCCATCGATGTTCCCGCTGTACCACAGCACCCACCCGGCCAGAGACGCCAGCACGAACAGGACTCCTGCACGGACATCAGGAGCAGGTTCAAGCACAAAAGAATCTGGCGCCATGACAACAGGAAGCCAGTATGAACGCATGTCTGCAACCAGCTGAACTATGTTTTGATGCGTCTTTCTACCTGCTTTAAAATCGAACCGTTTCTCCTCCTCTTGCTGTTTCCTGCTGATGTTATTTATTTTATCTGCTGATATATTTCTTTCTTTTTTATATTCAGTAGCAACAATGTGCAGAGTTAAGGAATAAACTTTAGTTAATATGTAACCAAAATTATGATGCAATCATGCAACAGAACATAAAAAACATATCAGATGCTGAAACTGCTCCATAAATGCAGGCTACATGTGCTACATGTGAACAGGAACCAGAAATACTGATGTCTTCGCTTAATAAAAGGGTCTGAGACAAAGCGGAAAACTCTTCTGTGGTCAGATTATTCCTAATGTGATAAACCTGAGAAGCATAAACGTAACGTCCTGCACATGTCATCCAGCTTGGTATCAGTGACCTTACGGGGTTGCATTAGTGTGTGTGGCGTGAGCGTCTCCCTCCATCAGTGCTGAAAAGTACATTTCAGGGTTTTTAGATCAACATCTGCTCCCATCCAGACATCGTCTTTTTCAGAGAAGATCTTGCATATTTCAGCAAAACAATGCTGAACAACATCCTGTTGCTGTCCAGGATGAGAGTCCTGCATCAGACCTGAATGGGACAACATTCCTCCCCAGAACTCCAGCAACTGGTCTCCCTAAATTACTCAGAGCAGCTCATCTGGACATGTTGGAGCCGTTTAAACCCCTGTGTCACCTCATTCCTTACAGGCTTTATGTACTTTATAGAGGACAGAGGTCTGGAAGCAGGATAAGCAAACACAAATGGAGGCTTTGCACATTAAACTGTGCCACTGAGCCTTTGGGAGTAAAATCTGACCATCCAACCTGAAAAATGTCATTTTAATTACAAGTTGAGAAAAACATACCAGTATAAACCAGTAGATCTCCAAAATCTTGTCCATTTATTTCCAACTTGGCAAAGACTCCCACCAGCAGAGCGGATGCACCCAGCAAATCCATCATCACAGCAAAGGCCAGCGCCAGTTTACAGTGGGACAGTTTGTCACACAGTGCCATGCTGCAACTGGGAGAGAGGAGACCATTAGAAAACCCAGTACAAACAGACTGCAGGTACACAAAATCCCAACGATACCAGAACCAGTGTAGTAGCTGCTGACACACATCCAGTCTGCTGTGGTGGAGGAACAGTCCGAGCTGTACGAACAGTCACAATGCAGAAAAACGGCTTCTGTCACAGCCGTATGGATTACAGAAGAGGCAAAGGAATAGTTTTACTACAGTAAATTACATTATTTAGTATTTTATCTGAGCAATAGGTCAATAATTATTCTAAGTATCAATACATTTATACATAAAATATTTTTATTTTTTCATTAAAACTGATTATCTGCAAAATAAACAGAAGAAAAAAGCATTTTCATCATGTTTAGACAATCTAATAAACATCCCAAAGGTGACAAAATGGTGCACGTATTATTAATATGTTACCAATCTTTATCAATCTTTTAGTTCTCTTTGCTTGTTTTAAAAGTTGTTTGGAACCATTTTCATAGAAAATGTAGATATGTAAAGTTAACAAAATGGTCACATAAAATGGTGCAATAGAACACAATATTACTGATACATAAGATACATAAAAATATTCTAATATTCCAATGTGCCTTCTTAAAATCTCCATATCTCCCTAAAACAAGCAGAAGTCTTCACCAGTACAAAATGGGACCAGGACTAGAACCACATGTGCTTTAGTTTGCAAAATCTGCATTAATACTATCAACACATCACGCATTTGCTTTATGTTTCAACATATGTATTATATAAGATTAAGACGTCTGAATCACAATATTACTGTTGAGTTTAGCATTATAATAACAATTAATAATAAATTAATAATTCGATTTAAATAGTTTCCAATTAAAAATTAATAAATGTCTGCTGGTTTAGCTGGAAAATGGAGTAAAACCAGTACAGCAAGAATAATAACCAACTGATTTAAGATGGATATTTATCAAAGGATGGAATAAACAAATAAAAGTCCAATTTAATTGAGTGAGCGTCCTCAAAACCAATAATATGTAATAATAATTTATATATAACTAATAATTAGATTAGCACATGTTGTATTTACACGTTTGTGTCTACATTTTATACATTACAGTTTAGTTTTTATTTACAGGGAAAGACTTCATAACCCCAAAAACTGGTCAAAGCAGAAAAACCGTGACCACAGAAAAAAACTCGTTTTAGTTGTAAAATTAATTTAAAACAACTCTGAAAAAGGTTCATTGAACAATTATAATTTAACTCACTTGTTATTGTTGAGCTTTGGGCGAAATAAAACGCTTCACTTTGTTTTTCCTGGGTTTCGTCTAAATCTTATCCTTCGTCTTCTTTTTTTCCTTCTTCTTCTTCTTCCGCATTACCTTCCTCACCTTTCCTGCCAGCCCCGCCCCTCGCGCTTCACATTTCCGGTGGAAGTTTAGCGGCTTTCGTGCTTAAATGAGCATTTGACGTTTTCTAGATTCGCATTTTACGGTTTTCTTAATACACTCAAGCTATAAAGTAAACATTTAATTCCCTAGTTACTCTGGATGTAATAATTTACATTTTGGAGCAATTTTGGTCTAATTTATATCTTCCGACTTTTGTAACTTTAGTCTTACTTTTTAAAAACATGTATATAGTTACAATATCAAATGGAATGGCTATTAAGTTAAACGATTTGGCGTTTAACTTTCTATTTCCGAGGTACATTGAACGCAGCTACATTCCGTAATTTTCAGTCTTTTTCTCCCCAAAGTAAGAAAATAAAAAAAGGAGGGTAATTAAACTAAAACAAGCACAAATAATACTACATGTGCATTCTTACAACATTCAGTATTTTAGACAAAAACTAAGTTTCATTCACAGAAAAAAAAAGTTTTTAGAAATGTAATAATCCCTTTTTAAGGAAAATCCTTGTGCCATGAAAGGGCCCTTCTGCGCATGTGTGACGCGAACAAACCTCAGCAACACCTGTTGAAGCCACTTATAATCAGGTAATTGCTGCTGCAGCTCGTGTGTTGGCTCGGTGGAGCAGCAGCTCATTTCAGCCTGTATTACAGAAGTATAACCCCCGCACAGAATAACGGGAGCAAAAAGAAAAGCCAGATAATTGCGGACTTTGGGGTTATTACTCATCAGTAGTGGTTCCCTGTCCGAGTCTGCGCCATGAATCCTGCAAGCAGCAGACACGATGCCAGTCCGCCAGGTAACAGCAGCTCTTACGGGACCCACTCACCCCGTGGCTGCTTAACATTCAGTGTGTTAAACTCACTTCCCATCCTGTGTTTTCATGATGCGCAAAGGTTTTACTGGTTAAAAGTCTCTTACAATGACGGATATTTGCAGAATTTTAGTTTTGGCAAAAGATCCAAATGGACTCTGCTGTTTAACTTTTACAACACGCTGAATACTTTTAGCTTCTATCAATTTTACTTTGTTTTACGTGTAAGGATTGTTGAACTGAGACGTTTCTGTGCAGTTTACTTTTGCGGACATCATGTTTAACTGGTAAACTTGCACTCAGAAACAACATACAAGCAGTAATTAAGCTGCAGTAATTAAGACTTAAGATGCTTTTTATTTGTTGAATTTGTCTTATTAATTGGTAAAGCACATGAATGTCCTCAACAGTGAACTTTTTTCCCTCTAAATTGCATGCCTGCATGTGTTTCATGTGCAGTGATTCACACCTGGAGAAAGTTTTCTGTAACTGATCTAATTGTCTATCATTAAGACAAATGCAGGAAAATGTTTTGTTTCAGTCGACTAAGACTAAAGCCAGGCAAAAAATGGAAATGCAAACAGATAATGATGATAAACAGTTACACACACTAAGATCTACATGCGATAAAAGGTTGGAGAAGACTTATATATTATATATGTTATATTAAATAAATTATTTGGTATGTAAGTGCAAATACAGGCAATTTAACACAATATTTTGCATACTTTAATGTTAATATGTGTTAAACTTATGCCTGCTAATAGTAAAGATTTATGCTCCATATTTACACCATATTTTACACCATTGCTACAGAAAGATTTAAACATTAATGTTAAGACCTCATTAAATGTTCTTGGTTCTGTGCATTTGTGGAATATTTTCTAAGCAGTTCACGCTAACAGAATCAGGCCAAACCTGCTTTTTTTTTAACAAGTGCAGGACATCTGGTCTGAAAAGTGAATCCATCATTTTTATGAATATGTGTGCGCATTCCTGAGGACGCTACATTCTAACTTCACGGTCTCGACTGGACCAGCCTGCCAGCCTCGGGGCTGCAGACTGTTGATATTATCAAAATGAAATATTTGTTTATAGATTCTGGGTTTTTTTTTTTTTTTATTATTAAATTTTATTACACTGCCAAATTACTTGATGCTATTCTTATACTTGTCCTCTTTTCTTCTGTTCTTATTGTTTTTACAACTCTTATGTTGTTTAACTTTTTAACACTTTTTAAATCCAGTGTTTCCTCCTCAACACCGGGGGGCTGTGCCCGCATGGTTACTAGGGATTGTTGCTATGGGTGGCCGGGGGTGTTGCACTGCAGCCCTGTAGGTGTGGCGCCCCAGCTTGCCCTCTTTACAGTTGGTGGGCTTCGGGTGTGAATGGATCTCCATGATGTCATTTCCTCACAGTAGTGTCAAACCAGATGTTTACTTCCGTTTACAGTTTATATCTACGCTTTGGTTAAGCGACTGTAACTATTGATGGGAATATATATGTGTGTATGTGTGTGGGGGGATTTGTATCAAGGACATTGGTTTGTCTCGTTGAGTTAATAACTTGGCATGTGAAGGTTTTATTACCTTCGCCAAGGAGGTTATGTAATCGTCAGCGTTTATCTGTCTGTCTGTTTGTTTGTTTGTCTGAGTAAAACATAACTTAAGCAGTTCTGGACGGATTCAGATGAAATTTTCAGGATTATATCCAGAACAGGAAGATGAACAAGAGATCCGGATCACCGTGTGGATCCAGGAAGGATTTTACGGATTCTTTATCATTGTGAGATGGCAGCTGACGCCTCCTACAGGCCGGTTCTGTCTGCTGTGTTTCACTCTGACAAAGATCATGTGTGACTGAGCTCTGACAGATGTATCACCCCAAAATAAGCCCAAACAATAAGCTTGGCGGAGATCTGCGCTCTCCGAGTGCATTTCCAGTATCAATGGAAACAGTTTTTATTATGTAAAGCACTTTGTGTTGCTGATGCATGAAAAGTGCTCTAGAAATAAAACTTTTTTTCCTTTTTTACAGGTGAAGATCTAAGAGCCGTGCGTTCAGATTATGGAAATGGTTTGTTAAATAAGTCTTATTATGTTTGTTTTTTTTGTTGATCATTGATGCATGTGTGGTTTAAATGTGCGTTTTCTTCTGTGGTATTGATCCCTTTGGGAGAAAATCGTTAATAAAACGATCAATATGAACTTTGAGAATTAAAGAATCTTGCTAGAATAAACTAGCACTCAGCTTTTTATTGGATTTGTCAAAGTTTCTCTAATCTTGCTGCTTTCTTTTTCATTTGTTCAGAGCACTACATGCCCCAGTCTTCGTCATCGTCAGCAGCAGGAGGAGGAGGAGGAGGTGCTGAAAGAGGTCTGTATCTGGATGCATATGAGGTCTCCTTTCCCCTGGAGGAGAGTGTGGAGCGCCCGGCTGCCTATCACATGCACCACGGCCAGCAGATGATGGAAGGTGTGTCGACATGTTTAATCTCCTTGTTTTACTGCAGCTCAAGTTGAAGCGTAAGAACATAAAACATGTTATTTATTAGATGCAAATCCCTTCATGATTCATTAGCTTCAGCATTAATAACACTTCGTTGTGGGAGACGTTTGGTCCACTCATCCCTGCAGCTTTCCAGCACTTGTTTCTGGACTCTGGATCATGTCGACACCTTGATTCTACTCTTCTTCAGTCGTTCTGTTGTAGGTTTGCTGCTGGGTTTCCTTTTGCATGAGCAAGTTGGACAAACCGTCTCATGTTTGACTGTAGAAGACTTTAGTGAGAGGAGAGGAGGTCATGGTTCATTCTTCTCCTGTAGCTGCATCAGCACCTCCACAGCTCTGCATGACGCGTTTGGTTTTCATTATGACCAAACTTCACCACTTTTATCTGGTCTGTCCAGCTAATGTGGTCTGGAAGTCTGGGGATTTACTCCAATGCAGCTTTGCAAACCAAAGCTGTGCTGCAATGTTTCTTTTCAGAAGTCGATATTTTGCTTCCTGCACTCCTTCCCAACAAGCCCCGCTTGATGACTTTTAACCTGGGGGGGATGGGCAGTGTTGAGTGTTTTCTGTTTGGGAAAAGTTTCTCTCTCTGTACAATGATGGATTAAATGGTTTAGAAAGGTCATTTTCACATCCCCTATTAACGACCAACAGTAAAGATCATTTCTGATGTCTTTCCTCCTTGGCATTGTGTCATCAAACATTCATCCATCCATCCATCACCAGCAGGAGCGTATCCCGGCAGTCACTGGTCGAGAGGCGGGGTCACCATTTCATCATGTGTCATCAAACACCTAAATAAATAACAAACTGGCATAATTTCAGCTTATACAGAAGTTCTCATGCAGAAGATGAAAGTGGATAACCTGTTACTTATAATTTGGATTCTTATGGAAGTGATAAGGATGAACCTGCAGTGTGTCACAATATTATTAACTTTTTTATTTTCTGAATTAAGGCTTGTGTTTTAATAATAATATAATATACTTTATTATGTGGTTTGTTGCGTAATATAAGAGGCTAATGCCTTAACTTGTATCCAAACAACAGTTTTTATGCTAAACAAACTTTTTTCTACCTGTTGCTGTGTCTTTTTATACTTGTTTATGTGTCTAAACTCTTTCCTTTGTTTTTATGTGCTTTTATTTGTCTTTTGTTACTATGGAAAATGAGATGTTGCATTTATTGCAGAGCCCGTGGTGCAGGAGCCTCCTCCGGCTCCGTACAGCCCTTTCATCCTGGTTTCTAACCTGCGGGCTCACCTGTACGTCTCTCTGGAGAAGAACGCCTGGCTGCAGAAGCGCATTGAGGAGCTGGAGGAGGAGCGAAACTTCCTGCGCTGTCAGCTGGACCGCTTCATCGTCAGCATGAGGAATCCGGACGGTGAGGCCTCCAAGAAAAAGGAGACGAAATCTGACGCTAATTATTTTAATCCTAAAAGTTATTGTTTATAGTGACGGAGTGGTGTGGAGATGCCCAGCGTGCCGTCAAGGTCCAGCCTGCCAGCTCTCCGTCCCCTCCTTCCCCCATGACCACCCGGTCTGGAATGACGCTGAAGCGCTTCCAGGGTTCAGGAGCTCGCAGCCGCCGCAACATCGCCATCCCTGGTGAGGAAGATGCTGGCTTCTTGTCTCATCTTCTTCAATAAACTCTTTTTTTTTTTTACTCTTTTGCAGTCAAACAAGAGTTTCACCTTGAAGAAGACAAATACTACACTGAGGATGAGTATGTGGAGGAAGAGGAGGATGAGGACGAGGAAGATGATGAGGAATCGGCAGTGGAAAAGGGGTCAAAGAAGAAGGGCAGAGGGCGAGTCAACGGAGAGCCCAGGATGAAGATGAGGAGGATCTTCAGGATCACACATGGAAGGGAGAGACAAAGAGGTGAGGTCATGATGGGAAATACGATAACTAAGCTCATCCAGACAAAAAGCCACAAACTCGTCATGGCAACCTGAGCCTGATTAACGGAGCAGAAACACTAAAGGAAGTTCCACCTCTCCTCCAGTTAAAGACCCAGACGGGGTTCTGATTCGTTATAAGAAGATCCTGTCCACCTACCAGAGGGTGAGGAGCATGTCCCGAGCCTTCCAGATCCACGGAGTGGACCGAAACACCATGGCCTCCACCTCGCCCATCGCAGAGCTGCTGCTGGTGGCTCCAGACAAGGTGAGAACTAGAATAATCCGCTTTGTGTGACGAGTTTATTAATATCCCCGACTGGAGTGTCGCCGCCGCAGATCCTTCATGTTAAAGTGATAACTTGAACAATATTCCATGTAGAGTTTTCATCTTGTGCATAATATGCATAGATATCATAGAGAGGATGAACCGGTTCCATTCTGAGCCATTTATCATATTCAGCTTGGCCACCAGGGGGCGCTCACACCTGAAAACTGGTTATGTCTCTAAAACTATTCAACCCACTGACCTCAACTCCAGTGCAAATTAAAGGTCATGACCTGAAGATATGTCACAAGATGACGTTATACCTGAATGTTTCTGTGTTTGTTTATGTATTCCAGGATGGGGGGTGTTCGGGGAGTTTTCTAAAACATAAGCTGTGCGACAAACCCCTAGCTGTCGCCTCCAACGGCAACATTTTCTTTGTAATGTTCTTTTTTTCAAATATTGATTAAGGTAAATAGTTTGTATAGTTCAACGTTGACTTTTTTTAGTCATGTGACTACGTATCTCACCTTATTTAGCTCAGATAGATAGAAGTTATGAACAATTATTTAACATGCTGATGGTAGTTTGATCATAACGCGCTGCAGCTTCCTCACCTGCTGCTCTAACTGGGTCCAGTTCCCTCTGCAGAACAGAACTGGTCCTTTTTAATCAGTTTGTCCTGATGTCTACAGTCCTTCTCTGTACTGCTGGTTGCTCAGCAGACAACAACGTAGAAAATTACAATTAGTATGACAGGATGGTAAAACATCTGCAGCATGTCACTGCAGACATCATCATAAAAAAACCTGAGCTGTTCCTTCCTGAGCTCTCTGTGTTGGACGACCACATCAGCGTCGGATCTAGAATATATAAATATATATGAGAAAGATAAACATAATATGGGGGAAAGTGGCAGAGTAGCAACTTACCAGGCCTAGCAACAGTAACATTGGGAGGCGGGGCTTAGCAAAGTGTGAATTGGGGAAAAAAAGTGCAAAAGCTTCACAAAGCTGCCTGTGTCTACTGAATACTGTCCCAATTTAAATAAATAAAAGACACGTCTCCCCCTCTGAGAGACATTAGAAGTTCTTTCAACTGCAAATTCTATCAAGGTCCCCTTTCAGCCAATGAGCATGCAGCACGTATTTGTGCTTGAGAAAACTGCGATGTAGCCCTCACAGCTACTGGGTTTTACTGGATACCACAGAAACCTTTTTCTGGATTCTCATTCTGGGAACCAGGTGCCATAACTGGTCTGCAGGAGACATTACTGCAAGTAGTACTGCTGACACTACCCTGAACCTTTGGGCCAAGGCTTGCAGGTGCAGTAATGTCTACCTGGTTGAGTATTCCCAGTATTTTATTTCCACTTTCTGTCTCAGTTTTTTCAGGTTTAATATGAAAAAAAGCAATAAAATCTGTTCAGAGTTTTACCATAAATAATGCAGATGGCATCAGATAAAGCAGAGATGTAGATATAAACTCCTTTCTGATTGGTGTAAAACTGGAGTGAGATGGAATTTAAAGCTGATATTAAAGACGTTTTCTAATAAGAACATATCTAACATTTCTAATAGTTTACTTCCAAAGTGAGACCTAAAATGTACAAAATGAAAGCATCAGATCTTCCTGGAGCTTTTATCATTAGCTGAACATGATGACGCCACGCAGCAGCGATTCTGAGCAGCTCTGATCTTCCTGCAGATGACCGAAGTCGGAGAGTTCGAGGCTTCGAAGGAGAAGCTTCTGGATTACGCCCGGCGGTGCTACAAGACCATGGATGACGAGACGCACTCCAAGGTGCAGAGCATGAAGAAGACTCACAAGCTGCTCCCCATCTCTTACAGGTTCAGAAACTGATGAAGAGGAAGATGTTTTTTCTTCATCGTTAAGGACGATACACATGATAAGACATCATGCCAGATCATAGTTTCTGTTTGGGATGCCGTTTTTTTTCCTTGAAGTGTCTTGATTCATGATGGGATGAAGTTTTTGTGTTTGCATGTGGTGTTGTTTTTGTTTGTTTGTGTGTCTGCCTGAAGCTGCTTAATGATCCTGTGCAGGATCGAGACCACACTCTGCTAAGTTAAATGTAAGAATATCCTTAATTAACTTTGGATGTAAATTTTCTTTTCAAAAGAAACTAAAGTTGTGGAAGATTTTTTTTTTTCTGAGGTTGTTTCTAATTTCAGATGTTTTATTTTCTATTAGATTGAGATGTTTCTTTATTTTCTTTTGACTAAAATTTTTAGTAATTTCCAGAATTAATATATATTTTTGAAAAAAGATTTATTATTTAAAACTGATTAGTTACTTTATCCCATGTTTCAGTGATCGTTCTTTAACTGATGTGTCTGTAAGAGCAGAATATGCCCAAAAAAGTGTTTGTGTTGTCAATTAAAGAAGACTTCATGTGAGTCCTGAACTCAAATGCAGACATGTTTCATTCCCTTTTACTGCATCGATATCTTTGTTAACTTTAGCTGATGTGCATCATGTCACACAGCAGGACAGGTTACTCATCCGCTCCTCGTCCACACAGGGGGACAAAGAACAAAGGAGAATTTGGAAGCAGAAAAAAATCCAATGAGCTGGAGAACATGCAGAGAAGCCATCAAAACACTGATCCAGCTTCATATAAGGCATCAAACAACTGTACAGCCAATGAAATGTACTTATAACTAAACAAAAACACAGCCACAGATTTAGCTTGTTAAAATACTCCAGCTTCCAGGCTGCCTCCTAGTGGTAAAACATAGTACTGCAAAGCCTTTTTCTTCTTTTAATTACTTTTTAAGTCTGTTTTTCTGATTAAATAAAGATTTACTTGTTAACCTCTAAATTAAAGCGGATTAAGTAAATTTTCAATCTAGAAATGAATTTGCATTAAAGTCAGTTAAACAAATGTATATTAGATTTTTTTTTTTTTTTTGCATGCAATTAAGGTAATTCTGGTATTTTTAAAGCTAATTTAGCCACATTTAACCATCCATCTTTTTACTCAGACAACATTAACATAATTTGTTTTTAAATAAAATATTCCTCTCATATTTTCTCATCATTACTATTGTTGTACTTGCTAAAGGTACTGCATGCTCATTTTAAAAGGAGTTAATATATTCTTAAACATGATACCCTATACTTACAAAATACTGGTCCTCGCAGAGCTTTGGAACCATTACTGTCACCTACACGCTGCCCAACCAACAGCACTAAATAAATATGAAACGATGAATAATGAAATGAAACATCTGTTTATTTATCACTTCTTAACTATGTAAGTTTCATTTAATTCAGCTTTATTTGTATAGTGCTGTTTCATGACAATGTGTTCTGAAGGCGCTTCACAGAAATCAGCCAATTCATTAAAAGCCTATGTAAAGAAACCAACAAGGTTGCATCTAATCTTGACTTGGATCCAATCTCATCCTGAGCAAGCATGACGTGACAGTGTTAAGGAAGGAAGGAAGGAAATAGTGTGTGTATATGAGCTTTGCAGTTGTATTTCATAAATATACAGTTTTTCTGTCCGTTATTAAGAAGCAGAATTAAAATGAACTCTTTCCAGCTGCAGGCTCATATGGATCAGAGACAGATTGTCTGGGTTTGTGTGTAATCTCTTTATTTTGTGTGTGAACTTCGGTCATGTGGGGGTGTGGAAAGGTGGGGAAACACCTGCACAGGAGTGTGTTTGTATGTTGTAACCAACCAGCAGGTGTACATGGTACCTTTCTGATGTACAGCTTTCATGTTGTTTCACCTTTAATATATGAGTCGTTCCAGGAAAATTCATCTGCGTTGCCATGGCACTGAGCAGAATCGCCAGAACAAATACGAGATAGATGATTTAAAACACTTTTATATTTTGTGAACAAGACAATGTAAATATATTAATATTGCAGCACCAATAAGAGGCTAAATTTTGTATGTACTTATTATGTTTATTCTATGATGGTTATAGTGACATTAAAGCTTTACTATATTGTTCTTTCTTAAAGTTAAACACTCAGAGCTTTCCACATGATGACTCGTCCTAAAATGTTTGCAGCTGTTTTTTATTTAATGAAATATGTCAAAGCACAGACTGGTTTTTGGAGAAGCTACAATGCTTCAGTTCCTCCTGGGAATGTTTTTCCATGCTTATCACGCCATTCTTCTGTTTTTTTACTGGTTTCATGAGAAAAACGTTCCACTTATAGTGAATGTGGCACGTCAGCCCACAGAGGTCATGTCTACACATGCTGGACTTTTCAAGATGGCCTCCAGTGTTTTGACTTTGAATAGCTTCCTTTTTGAAATGTAAACTTTCCCTGCAGCCTGATTTCATGAACACTCATTAAAAAAATGTTAAATGGAATTGCTCTCAGTGTTTGTCTCTCCTCTGTGTTTAAAAGCCTGAAATTCCCTTTTGCAGAACATCCCACAGCATGATGCTGCCTCTGCCATGCTTAACTGGAAACAAGGTATGAATGAGATTTTATTTTATGCATTATTTCATTTACAAAACATGTTGGGGAAACAGTTCCATGTTCAGAGAGTTTGATTCTTAAGAGCTGGAAGTCACTGGGGAGGCATTTCCACTTATTTCTTACTGATTATCCATTAAGGTTAACAGATTGCTGGACTGTCGGTTTAACTCAGTTCAAGTCAAATAATTTATTTGTCACCAAATGATATGACTGAAGCTTTAATAAAAACTCAACAGACACAAGATCCCAGTCCGAAATCAGAAAACATTAAATGGGGGCAGATTTCATCGTGTGCTGATCAGATAAGATGGTAAAGGCAACTGCTCTGTGATGTTTGTGAAGACTTACTTTCTGTTCTGCAAAGTAATAAGATAAAACAAATAAGTATAATAATAGGTTATCACACACTGTCTGGCCAAAAAAGAAAAAACAGGGTGACACACTAATACTTTGTTAAGCCGTCTTTAGCTTTAATACAACGTCACAAGATTTATTTCCATTTAGTGTTGCATTCATTTTTCTATTGACGGGAGTCTGACTGCTGTGCAAAGCCTTCTGCAGCACAGCTCAAAGATGCTGAATGAGGTTCACGTCTGGACTGTGTGGTGGCTGAAAATGATGTCTCCTGTTTCCTCTTACAGTCTGAGCACCCTGAATCCATGTTTTCATCTTGGATTATGGTTGTTCATCAGGCAATATGAAACAACCTGCTCATTCAGTAAATCCTCATTCTTGTGACACATAATGAACCTTGACCTGACCAACTAGCAACGCCAGATCCCAGATGCCCCCACAGACTGGTAGAGTACATACTAAGCATAATGGTTGCTTTATCCTCCTCTCTTCTTCATCCAATGCACCCATCAACAGGGTAAATCTGGACTCATCAGACCATAGGACCTTCTGCCATTGTTCAACAATCCAATGTTTATGCTCGCTGGCTAATTTAAGCCTTTTTTCCCATTTAGCATCACTGATTAGTGGTTTTCTAGAGGCTGCATAACATCCTTAGATCATTCCTGTTTCATGCATCCCAGTCATATAACCATAACATGTTCTCCACGACTACAGGATGTCTTTCAACACGGATGTCTGAGAAATGAGAAGCTACTCATTGCATCATTTGTGGTTAAATAACATGCTAAAAGCTGGATAATAAATACTCATGCAATGATTATTATTAAAAGGTTCTCACTTATGATCAAGGCAGGCCAGAGCCCCCACTACAGCCATGGAGTTGCAGTGCAGGACCCCCAATCTCCTCGACAAGGGTGATCGAAGGATCCCGGTGTAGTCCAGAAGTCAGTTGTCGGCTTGGACACAGATCCTTTGTCCAAGTTTTCTGTGAGACGCAAGGGATCCAAATGTGAGAACCCAGTCTGCAGATGCAGCAAACTGAGTTGGCTTCAACTGATCCGGTTTAAGAGTCTTGGTATGACTTTGTTGTAAATGTGCACTTTGCAAATAATGTTGAATTGAATTCAGCACAAATAAACCTGCTTTGCCTTAAAATGCAAAGTCTGCTATGATTGCAGCAAATTGAGAGTCATAGTCTTTCAGTTTAGCAACCATACAGGTGTCCTCATTAAAGCAACATGCTGTACATAAGACATGAAATGATCCCACTGAATTAATAAGAAGTGGTGTTAATGTTTTTATTGATTGAAAAATAAAGCTTTTGGTATATTTGTGGTTGGAGAAATAAAAAGACACAAATGATTGTTTTTATACTTTGTGTTTTATTGCAAAATGCAAAATAAACAGGCAGCATGAGCTACAGTGATCACATGACTAAAAACCAACAGGAAGACAGGGCATTTAAAACATCAATCCATTGATCATGATATAGATTACTGGCAGCCCTGACTGTTAGTTGCAACACGTCTAAAAGCCAGACTAATTATAGTATTATTAACACATTAACACCCCTGTGATGGAAGCACTGATGCAGAAAAGTTCACTCTGGTTTTTAGGGCAACAAGCTGCATTTATGATTCGTGACTTTCCAGAGGTGTCGGGACTTTTCAACAGCGCAATGAAAAACACCATTCTGCACACTTTAGAAAGAGTTGAGAAAGAGGGGCAGTGCACTGACATACAGTACAGATAACACCTTGCCCTTTCTGTAGTTTGGAATGCTTAGACTCAGGAGATCTTTGATTTGTTGCAAGAAGAAATAGCAACATAACGTTTTTTTTATTCCCTTGATGCACACATTAAGGATGTGCATTGTTATTTGAAGTTTATTTATTTATTATTTATTTATGC
>JBAMHX010000019.1:22195960-22220002 GCA_037177515.1 Pseudomugil tenellus
TACGCTGTATATACTCTGTATATATATATATATGTATATTGCTGTTGCCATTTTTCAGCTCATCACGACACCTAACCGTGACGTTGTTCCAGCCAGTGCAGAAGCAACTACCGCAAATCGATCAGAATGAGCGTATAAATGTTTAGATTTGCCTGCTGATCCAATCTCAAAAATTCTTACACAGATCATGCGGCATTTTAAACACCTCTGGACCATATTTAACTAATTATGCGGCACCTGAAGGTAAATTGTAGAACTAAAACTTATTTAGAGTCCTTATAGCAAATAGGGAAAATACTTTGCATCTACTCCTTTTTTCTCTTACAGATGCTTTTTTAAATAAGTTTTTCTCTTTTTAATGCCTTTTTACCAATTTGGATGGTTTATACCTTTAAAAATTATTTTAAAAAGTATTCAAATAACATATTCTCTAAACCAAAAACACATATTAAGATTTTTTGTGGTTGGTTTGTTGGGAAGTAATTAGCGTGAAGTTAGATTTTTCATGCAATTAGTAACTGATAATAACACAAGTATGAAGTCCCAGAAAACATTATCATCTTATCTGCATGTTTTATTTGTTGTTAAGCATCTTTTGTGACGTTATTAGTGAGAAACAGAATTTGTTGGGAATTTCTACTGTATGCAGGTTTAAAACTCATGCAAATAGAAAAGCATTTAATGTAGAAAAAACCCATTTTAAAGAATTTATGCTGACGTGCAGGATTACTGAGATGTTAGTGACACTGGAAAAAGATCAAACGTCATCCAATAGACAGTCATGAGTTTTTTATTATTAGAGAAATAAGATTTAGGCTGAATTGGAAGTACTGCAGATTTCATTACAGCTGCTTTAACTGAGGATGCGTACAGTTCTGTCTCCTTCATTCATGCTTTACTTTACTCGGGTTCACTGCTCAGTCTGACCCACTGTGATCCTGACATGACATATATTCCTCTCTTCATCCTTCACACTGCTCAGACTGCTCATTGGAAATCTGTCTCCTTCTGTAACTCCTAACTTGCTGTATGTGACGTTGAAGACAGTTCGGGTCACTTTCCGGGTCAAGAGGATGAACTTTTCATTTTAAAGTGTGTCTAATCCTCCAAGCAGCAATTATATCTGTGAAGTTATGACTTTAAGATCTTCCTGTAGGATTGAATGCGTAGTGAAAAGAAGGCTTTCGGGGGGATTCGCTCATGTTTGTTACTGTGAAAGGAAATATTAAGCTTCCACATCGGGCGCAAATGCTGAATAATAATCGTGAAATGCTGTTTTCTACCACTCCACCAGCCACCATGTTATTATCATGAATCACAAACGCTGCAGATGTTTTGTGAACAAAAAGCCATTAATCAGAAATGCATCTTTTTCTTGCTTGTGTTTGTGAAATCGTGGTTATGTGGTCTTCCTGTGGAGTCTATTGTTGCTGTTTACAGAAGGTACATTCAATAAACGCAGTCTAAAAGAAGTACGTAGGGTTTTTCTCTATTTATTTCTCTCTTCTAGCAATGCAGTTACTATTACTGTCATGCGTGGCTTTCACAATTCAGCCCATATTGTTTGCATAACAGTAAGTTGAAAAAGAAAATAAGGCAAGCAGAGCTTAATGTGAGATGTTTGAGGTTGATTAAAACATTAGAGAGAAGTTAAACAAGAAGAAACATCTTTACATTCTTTATTTATTCTTTACTCATCAATTGTATCAATTATTTTCTTGGTTGTGTAGCTGGGGGTCAGTGTGGGGGAAACGCAGACCTCCATAATCCGTGTTTTTATGACTAAACCTGTCAGGTGGAAGAGCAGCGTTACTCTTTTGTAAACAGGAAACAAAAATAAACACTCCAAGTTTCAATGATTGTGAAATTCCTAACAGGGTTACTCATTTCCTAGACGGCCGCAATCCATCAGGTTTTCTATGTATTCCTGCGTTAACATCCCCGAATCAAATAAAAAGGATTTAACAGCCAATCAGGTTCTGCACAGACTCATTTTTAGAGTCAACTGTGCCGGAGCAGGGTTTCACGGGGAACCTGCCGGATTGCGGCGCTCGTAGGACCGAATTCAGTACCTCTGCTGTAGACCATTACTCCTCAGATAAATAACTATTTATTTGTCACAATTGTAATGAAAATTACGGCTTTCACACAGGTAAACAAAGAGTTATTGTAATTATAATACATCACATAATGGCGCACAACATGAGTTATTAATCCCAGCCTGTTAGTTGTCGGCGCGACACACACGCAAGAATGTCGAGTTAGAATCACTTTGTGATGATATTTTTATCCCAGTGAGTGTTTAACATGTTTATTTTCTATATATATCGTATCCTTTCTTCCTTTAATGATGGACAGATTAAAACCGAACTGTGACAAACCTTGAAAAACTTGATTTGTCACATTTTAAATGTATTCTTCCTCATCAAATTGAATTGTGTACCAGTCAGAGCAGCTGGTACAGATTAGAAGTTGAAACGGTGATGATGACCTTTACTGCTGATTACTATGCTTGTCATTATTACTGACAGCTAATTAACTCAGAAAAAAAATATGTTTCTGTTTTAAATTAAAAGGCAGCGTTGATGAGGGGGGAGAAGGTCGACTTTTTACGTCCGTTCAGGCTCATCTCGTGTTCTGTCATTACATTCATATTGTTTCAATCCAGATGAAGTAAAGATGAACTGTAGTGATAATGTGCATGCTGGCTACAGTTTGAGGAGGCCATTAACGGAGATACGTGGGTAATCTGATTAAAGCTGGCTGTGATAAAAGAGTTGCGTGATCATATCTCTTCTGACTGTGTTAGATCAAGTGAAAGTCCATCCTGAGACGATCATTTAATTAGACAGCTTTCCTTGTGTTTGTCCGGAGTGTTTGTTTAAATAGATAAGATATTCACAGCTAAATGTAGAATGAGAATACATTTTTATGTTTTTTTTTTCAGTTTCAAATGGGATATAAAATGAATAATTTAATGCCCATTTCATGTCACGACTTTCTTTATTTATTTGACATTTGTTTTATCGTATAACACTTCAGAACTTCATAACGGTATTTTTAGGGGTTAATATTTAATGCTACTCATTCCTCATCCTGGAAAGTTCTCGATAAATTGTGAAAATTCACAAAGCTTGAAACAAAAAAAAACCAAAAAAATATATCTAATTACTAGGAGCGAGCAGATTCACTATTTATTCGATTAGTCTTGGTGTAACACGTGCTGATTAAATTATGATTCATAAGCGTTTTAAAAAAAACAATTTGTTTTCATGATAATTAAATGACAAACGTTTCTGTAAAGTGTTGAATGAGCATAAAAGTTGTTTGCGCAGCGGGGACATTTTACTTTGATGGACCAGTCCGTCCCCGAAAGTGTCCCCGTAGGAACCAGTAAACAACAGCGCAAGCAGGAAGCTAGCAGGTAGCTATGCAGCTACTGTCGTCAGGTTTGAGGGCTAGCGTTTGGAAATATTTTGGTTTTAAGGCCGTGAGAACAGACAAGATCTGAACAAGACTTACTTTATGTGTAAATAAAAGTTAATAGCAATGCTACAAACATGTGACCAAAATTTAATTTACTTATCTGGGTGGGAAAAAAATCAAGTAAACAATTTTTTAAAAAGGTATTCCAAAGACAAGTAATCTTAATCAAATTTTTACCATGTACTCAGTGGTTATCAAAGTTTTAAAGATTTTGTTGGTATATTTAAAGCAATCTTTTAAAAACAGGAGTTCTGTTTCATAGAACCCTAAAAAAAGAGCTGCTGCTCAAGAAGACACGTGTGTATGGTGGTTCATTCAAGCAGTAATAATGCAGTAACATTAACCATCACTTCCCTCAATTTGTTCATGGTGCAAGGAATTATGAAGACCGGTAAAGTGTTGTAAATGACCAAGAACATCAGAGAAAAACAGACAAGACAGGAATATCCTTCTCCTTTTTCAAGATAATTATTTTCTTTTGTAATGAATTAGTTTAATTTCTAAAGAGACTGTAATAAAGGCAACATCTAAATATGAAAGAATTAAAACACTCTTTAAAAAAACAAAGCAAAAGCTGATAAAATATTCATTTATGAGAATTAATGATTCTTCATTTAGCTGGAAAATTAGTTTGTATTGATTAATGACATTTGCTAATTATCCTCAGGGTTTTCTAACTGAACAGGGAAAATTTCAGCCAAACCCAGAAAAAATTAGCAGATGTTGTGAATTTTTTTTTAAAATTTCACTTAAGGGGCAAACTTTAAAACTTAAGAAGTAAAAAAATATATATTGAGGAAACTTAAGGTCCAGAGGATTTTTTTTATAAAAGTGAAAATCCATGACATGACCTGGGAGTGAACGAATTATGACCCAGCAGCTTTCATATTAAACATCCCTGATCCAGAGGCTTCAACGGTGTCCGAGTCATCTGTGGTTGCAGTTTAAATGTGTGATCTCATCCACGTGGAAATGGGGTTTTATTTACGCAAATTTACTCTTGTTCAGTTCAGGCTGTTGAAAATGCATATAATCACTTTTACTCTCTCTTTCTGTTCCTGCAGTGAAAGAAGGCATGAAGACATCATCTTAGTCATCAGTCATGGCCGATAAAAGGAAACTTCAAGGTGAGGCTTCACACTCAGCATGCTTTCTTATGTGTGTGTGTGTGTGTGTGTGTGTGATTTAGTTTTCCATGAACCATCTGAGTTGATGCCGAGAGGCGTCAGGGTTTGTTATGGTCTGATCAAGCACAAGGTGTCTGGTTTACCACAAATTATAATACAGGAAGCCTCAGAGTCACACAGAAGCGGATTTATTTTACTGCAACTCCATAATCTTGTAATGTGTCACCCTAATTGTGTGAGCAGGTTAAAGCAAACATTAAGCATGTTTTTTTTATTTAAGTCAAGCATGACCACATGTTACTGCTGCTTTGTTAGTGTGTGAGTTTGGAGAGATTGAAGTTGTTTTGCTGTAATTTCAGCCTTTTAAAAATGTTAAAAAGGACTTGAAAACAAAAGTCACATGCACTCACAAGCAACTCGTTTATTTAGTTGTATAACCTGTAATTCTGCCAGGTTGCAGATTTTTGGCTTCAGATTGAGTCAGTGTGTTACGGTCTTCACCTTCTCCTAAAAGAAAAATAGTTGTTTTTTTTTTTTTGTTAAATCCAGCTTTTCCTACATTTCTTTGGTGGAATGACATCATTTTTTGACATTTGTTCTGTACATTTACTGCGATTTTACATTGTAAAATGAACAATCTTTAGAGGAAGCATTGACTCATTGAATTTTATTGTGTGAGCACATTTTCTTTCTTTTTTCTTTTGCCACTAACCAACTAGACTTATGAGTTTTCGTGAAGGAGGCAAAATGGCCAATTTTAATACTAACACTGTAATGAATTAAGCAATCTTGGTTTCTTTTTTTTTTAACCAGTAACTAAACCAAATCAACTTGCAGTTTAACAACCTAAAAACCTTGTCAAATAATTACATGATCGAATGAGCTAATCACAAAGACCTACATGTTTTTATATTGTGCAAACAGTATGATTCCAAATAAGCCAATGATTTACAGAATAAAATCACTTTCCTACACAAACTCATTTAAAAGTTCAAGTTAGGCTAATTAACAGAATAAAGCTTCTAATTATTAGATTATAATACAGAATAAAAACCAAAGAGGAAACAAGTGAGTTTAACAAAATAGTGCAGTAATAAAATAATACAACATTCTCAAATGTAATGTAGAGTTTTTTTATTTACTTATTAAAGTTTGTTTTTAAGGAGTTGCCAGAACATTTCTGCAGCATCTCCAGCTTTTTTTTTCTTCACTTACTTTCCCCACAGATGTTTCTCCATAGCTTCAGTGCATCCTTGCTTCTCTGCTCTGCATCTTTTCCTCCGTTTACTAACCTGCACTTCATCACTTTCACTGAGCCTGCACAAACCTTACTTTCACTTTTTCTTTTTTAGTGCTGGAACGTTGTGTTGTAACCGCACATCTCATTGATAACAGGAATCTTGTGTCTTCACCTCCACAGAAACATTGTGATCCTCGGGTGTGAAACTGAATTTTGTGGCCCTCTTGATAGCAATCGAAACCCAAGAATCACAGTTTTAAAGGACTTTTCGTGCCTGCCGAGTTACAAAGACTTAAAATGTATTTAATCTTGTAAAGCTTGGGTGTTATTTGCAGTTATGTCGTAAATGTGCCGGCAGGAATCATGCAAAGCTGCAGAGAAAGATAATTAGCGAGTATTTTTATCTATTTTAAAATGTTCTACTGAGAGCTTGTGATTATGGGGCAGTGTGGAGGTCGTCTGACTAACGATGACGTTCATATTTTCCAACTATTTGAAGGTTTCCATTAGTTTTCTGCTGTTTTTGTTATTGTACACAGACTCCCTCGGCATTCATGCACCGTGGCAGATAAGAGGCTGACACACTTTCGCAGAAAGCAACGCAGGAGTGGTTCAGGCCTCAGACAGACCTACTTTGTTTCTCTTGGGAACATTTAGGATCTGTCTCCTGACTGCTGCACTGCCATCATACTCCTCTGCAGCTGCACAGAGGAAGCTGATGTTGACTGATGTCTTAAGCAGTTCAGATGACAATGCACCCAAACGCCCGACATCACCACACCAAGCCTTGTAACCCAAACCAGACCTCTGTGAAGACAGAAAACCTCCAGACTGCGCTGTGTCCCACGGATATTTAGTTCATTTTCAAGCGGCATTTGTCACTGCGGGCTGAAAACACTCTTTCTGACAGAAATCATCGTCACTCATCCCTTCGTGTGCACTCTGGTGGCTTTTGCTACTGAACAACTGTCATATTAAAAACAAAACGCGCATCTATCTGTGTGAAAATGTCTTCACGAAGATGAGATCAAGCACCAACGCTGCCCTGGCTCTGTCACATCGTAATGTATTATTACAGAGGCGATGGGCTTTCATCTAAAAATAACACTCCTGCTGAAGTGTCCCAGCATCAAGGCTGTTAAAGACCAGCTGAAGCAGAGTTTGTTCGCACTACTTAGCTAAAGCTGCCATCTTTTCTCCACTAAAGTGACTGAAGAGAAAAAAACAAATCCATCGGAAACGTGTTCAAACAAAAATCATGATATTTGGTGACGGGCAGCTGAAAATATTCATTCTGTAGACTTTTCTACTCCTTGTGATCATTTTCACTAAATTCTCCGTTTTCTATAAATCTTTCATGCTTTTTCTTTTTTCTGCTTATGCGAAACAATGAAATTTAATTCAGTTGAACTTTATTTGTATAGCACCATTTCACGACAATGCCGTCTCAAAGCGCTTCACAGAGATCGGCCGATTAAAAAAAACAGCCTTATACAGAGAACAAAGGCAAGCGTGACTGGAAGTTAACGTCACAGAGGCAGCTGTTACAGGTGTGATGGGTTAGAATCACATTTTAAAACTGCCAAATAATGAGAAATGTTTGTGTTTTATAGACGTCAGATGAGTGAGAATGAGCATTGGGTTGGATTCAGGAGGACAGCGGACGGGAAAAAAACTGCATGTGAAAGTAATGATGTCATCCTGGTAAAAATCCTATAGTTAGACTATAAGTAGCTTCTTCCTGGTTCCACATTATGGAGCAAATTTAAAAAAGTCTGTCAGGTATCAAAGTCGGGTTTAATCTGGGGCAAGTTGACGATGAAGAAGTCGAAATCTTGATGTGTTTGTCCCTTTCTGTCACTGCTTAATCTCCTCTGCCATCCATCATATACATATGCAGCTGCAGCTTAAACATTCTGGAAAATACTGCCTCTTATGTTGCTCTTATGTGTGTGAAGACGGTGTGTGTCACCTCTCGCTCACAAGCATAGTGTGCCTTTCAGGATATGCATATTTAATGACATGCCAGCTATGATTTGTATGTGGCTTGCTTTCATACAGCATGTTTGTTGTTTTTCTCTGTGTCTGATATGAAAGAAGCCTGTTTTAAAAGGAGGTTTCTGTGTTAAGCAAACTGTCAAACCAGGACGACTGAATGGGTGTGGTTGTGCTGCTGTTTAAATAAATACAAGTAGTGTATTTCCCATAGATTAGCAATAATCTTTTGACATGTTTAGAGTCACTTTCTACTCCTTTTTCTCTTTTTCAGGTGAAATAGATCGATGTCTGAAAAAAGTAGCGGAAGGAGTGGAGCAGTTTGAAGACATCTGGCAAAAGGTAAAAAACTGTTGTTACTACTAATACTAATAATTATCATTTAGTAAAGAGTGACGTTTGCTTATTAGCCACACCATTAAGGGTACGTCCAAACCAGAAACTTCTGATTCAGATCATCGTTTATGAGGAAAGTTTAGCTGTTTTTATAAAATATGAAGGTACAAATTAATTCTGATGCGGATCATAGAAGCAGAATCTCATCTGCCTGCAAACGGAGGTGTGTGCTTGCTTCAAGTGAAGCAAACACAAAGCATTGTGGGTAAACGTAAGCAACAGATTTCTGAGATGATTGGAAGCTCTGGCCAGGAGAAATGGCACACGGTCACATGTAGATGAACTCTGCAAGGTTCTGATGTTCAACTCAAGGCTGCTTGGATCTGATGCAGTTCGATGTTTTGCTCTTACACGGTGGAAACACAAGATTGTGCGTCTCATCTCCTTCAGTAACTGTTGAGGCCGCGCTGCGTCTGGTGAGGACCGGGAAATGCTGGGCAAAGGGTCCAGTTTGTTTGACTGAATTTGTTAAAAAAAACTCTGTAAGAAGTGAGAACTTTGTTTTTCTTGTTCAGGCCGCAAGAACAAGAAGAACGTTTATTTTGGTCTGCTCGATTTGTACTGGTGGTGGTCCGCGACGGGGCGGGAATGACTGCGAACAGTTGTTTTGCTTATTTTATATTTATGCGCACTGAGTTGTCTTTAAATGCGTTCGGATAAACCTGGATCAAGTGTCCGACCAATGACACGAAGCTTCTCGAGTAAAATTCTGCTCAGCTGATGTGTCGCAAACAGGTCGCAAGAACAGAACAACAGCGTTTTGTATCTGCTTGCAGAGTTTGTGACAGGCTGACGTGCAGCATGAACGCCATTTCAGGCTGGAAGAATGTTACACGTTATGAGCTGTGAATGCACTAAAACTAGTGAGAGTACAGCGAATAACTCTGCTTGTGATGTTAGAGTGGAATGATCTGCTGGTATTCCCAAGAGAGCATTCCAGGAACATGCAGGGATTTTCAGCTCCCATTAGGGTCTCAGCCCTGCATGTTTGTGATCTATCCCTGTTGCAACACACCTGACCCAAACTAAATGGGTTCAACAGCCAATCAGATTTAGCATACATACAACGCCTCATATATTTATTCAGGTGCGTTGGTGCAGGGATGCGAGGCTGTATAGGCCTGTACAGTAGTGAATTTCCCAGCATCACAACATTTTGAGCTATGAAACTGCTCAGAGGTGTCTCAGAAAACACAATAGAGTCCAAAAGGGTACATGTGTGGAGTATTTCCCTTCTTTAAAGAGGTCCTGGACCCTCTTCAGGTGTTCGTTACCTGGTCAGAGCTCTTTCACCGACTTAAGAAGGAACTGCTTTGTACTGCGCTAGTTTTTTTTAGGATGTTACATGTTTATAAGTTAAATGAATTATACCATCAACACAACTGGATACACAATACACCTAATACTTATCATAAACCCAGCAAAGCCAAAGGCAGATGACAGATTTGTTCTGCTAATAAAAAGATGCACTTAATTCTTCATTTCTGCTATATTTATAGTCATTTTTAGGGTAAAAACTGCACTTTAAATGTCCAGAAGCTTTTCACAGCTCATGTATGTACTTCTTGTATTTGAATGACTTTTATTGTTTGGTTTTTTTTCCATCTTATTTTAATACCAATTTCTGTTTTTACGTCTCTCTTAATCATGTTATAGAAGAAAATATAATTTTGTCAGTGCTTTTCATTCTGGAGCAAATGCTTTGAAACGATGCATGTTTGCTCTTCTGGTCCAGAACTTGTTTGACTTTTTGTTTCCTTTCGTCCCTTTCAGCTTCACAATGCAGCCAATGCAAACCAGAAGGAGAAGTATGAAGCAGACCTCAAGAAAGAGATTAAAAAGCTACAGGTAAGAGAAGCGGACACAAAGTGTAGGTGATTGGGTCCATTTTGGGGAAGAAATGGAGCTGCAGATAAAATGTTAAAGCAGCTGTTTGAACTCAGATCTGCGCACACGTCTCTCCGCTCGGCACGGTTTGGCGGAAAAGCTGACCCACTTTCAGCCGTCCAGCTGAGTCCTCAAATGTTGGGTTGACTCTCAGTAAAAAACAAAGTGCTTTAGAGTTCTTATGGGAACATTTGGAGCCTCTTAGTGAGCCAGTAAGACCCATCGACTTCCTTTCAGTACATTAACTTTGTAGCGTTAGTTTGTGAAGAAACGGGGGAAAGCAACTAAAACCACACTCAGGTTTTGTAGCTTTACACGTCCTGTCATTTGTACGTTTTCATGTGGAAACAACTCCACCCCAGAGACTGGCTCGGTTTTCATCATCACAGGAGCAAAAGGTACAAAATGGACCTGTGTACAAACACGCAGTTGTTGGGTCATTGATAAGATAAACAAACAGTCATAGCTTTAATAAATAAATTTAAATAAACCTCCAGAATCGAACCAAGTTTGCAAACAGTGCAAGAAAATATTAGCTGTTTGTTGTCGTTTATCATGATTTCATGTGAATCATTGGGAAAGAAATGAACCGTCTGTGTGATGTGATCATCAAAACAGAGTTTAGCGAAACGCATGCAATGACTCCTCACTTTAGATCAGCTTTATTAATCCTAACAGTCAAATCAAAGCACTTTTCAGACATAATCACTTCAAGTCAGTTTATCGTGATCCCGTTCAAACATATCCAAACATTTGTCCATTTTATAATTACTGTCTTTATACCAGCAGGTTCACAATAAAATTAGCATTTTTCTCATTAAAGCAAGATGTTCCAGTCAAGCTACTTGCAGGGATGCGACTGTCCACCTTACTCTGAACCATTTATTAATTTTTAATCAAAGGAGAGAGTACTAACACCCCCGACCCCAGGGTATTTATGATGAGGAGAAAAAGAAGAAGATGCAGTTTATTTGGATAAGATACTGCAAATAAAACAGCATTGTGTATTTTATGCTACTCACAGAGAGTTTAAAGTCTTTTTATATGATGTCTGAAAGTATTTAAAATGCATAACTATTAAAGGAGAAATGAATTTAATCTTATTTGAGACAGAAATTGTAGAACATGCTGTGATTTACTCACCATTGTTATTAATATCTGTTACAATAAATTGTTTGAGATGACGGGATTTGTCGGATTACAGTCCTCCAGTCTAAATGAGTTGATGCTTAACTGGGACGTACTCTCCGTGGGTGTAAGTGCTGTTTAATTAGTAGCCAATCAAGAAACAGAAACTGCTGAAGTTAACTTGAACTCAGAAAAACTAGATGAGGTTGCTTTCTGATGCCTTCAGGTGGAGGTGTGTCGCTTGTGGAGTTTTAAATATCATTCTGCTCAGCTAAAAGTGTTGTGTGTGTGTGTGTGTGTGTGTGTGCTGCCATCTCAGCGTTGTCATGAGAACCAAACTCCAAGAAAAGCCTACATGTGGACATCCTGTTCACCATCCATGACCGTTAAAGACAAGTCTCTGCTTGCTTTATTAAAGTTCACTAATGTATTTGCTTCCAACTCTGCCTCCCCCCTTCTTCTTCTCCTTGTGTCTCTGGTCCTTCAGCGTCTTCGGGACCAGATCAAGACGTGGGTGGCGTCCAACGAGATCAAAGACAAAAGGCAGCTAGTAGAGAACCGCAAGCTCATAGAGACGGTGAGTAGAAAGCGATGACAGTAAAACATAAAGCTGTTAGTTTAGCGTCTGCTGCAGTTCAGCGGGGTGAAAAGGACACTTCGTCTCTTCAGGTTGTTTATTTTAGAAACTTTAGTTCATGTTTTTAACTTGTTTTTCTGGTTGAGGGGAGATTTTATCAACTTGAGATAAATTTCTATTGAAAATCACACATGTAGTTTTACTTGTGTTTAAGATAAGACGAAGGTTCATTAAAGCTACGAAAGCATTAATATTTAATAGCTGTTATTATTTTCATGAGATTATGAATAACTTTAAATTATATAAGAGAAAAATACAGATTTTGCGTAGGTCTGACCAAAACTGGACTTTTAAAATGTATTTTAAACGTTAGTCTAATCGGTATGTGATACAAAAATACAGAAATACAGTCCTTACAACTGGAACAAACCAGAACATGCAGCTGGAGGTTAAATAGTTCCTGCATGTATGTTGGAGTTGCCTTAAATGTGCCTGGGTCAACCACATAACACCTAAATTTGCATGTAGTTTTAGGTTTTATGAAAATGACTAAGTGGAACTTCTGATTTCGCAGCTCAGGTTTGATATTTAATTTGATTTCTTTTTACATTTTTTTTTAATAGTATTGTCCTTTATTTTTTTTATAATTGTTTATGGTTTGTTTACTTATTACTTATTTGTATCTTTAAATGTATTTTTATATTCCTCACTTCACATTTACAGTTTATTTATAATTTGTTTTTTAATAATTACATAATGTGATTATTTTATATTTTATTGTAATATTTGTTTACTTATTTTTACTATTTTTGTATTTTTTTTTCTCTTTTATTTAATTACTTTTAAAATGCATATATCTTTTGTTTTATTTATTTAATTAATTATTTGTTCCTAAATCCGCAGTTTTTTATTTTATGTATTGATTCACACAGTCTACATTGCTGTGGTGTTTGACATTCGGTTGATAACTCAGACTCATTCTTGTGCATATTTAACTGGAACAAGAATGATGGTCCAGTTTAACGAGCAGGTTGAACTAAATGGTGCTAAATACACGAGTATAAATGTGACATTTCTGTTTCTGTTGCCTCCAAGTAAAAAAAATTACTGCCAGGTTTAATTTGCACACACAGACAAAACAAACATGGCCACCTTGAGGATCATCATCACTTTACCTTAATTACTTAGATTAAAGGGCCGAACCCAAGAGATGCTTATTATAGCTGTGGGGGGCCGTGGGAGCTGGTTAGATGTCTAACACCTGTTCTTTAGTGTTGCTGGAGCCACATTTGCCTGATGATGACTATTCAGTTAAATATGAGCCACCTGCCTGCACTGTGAGGAGAAAACCCGACTCAGCAGAGTTCAGCCTCATCTCCTGGACGTTTTCCCTTTTCTCTAAACCCCACGCTGCTCTTCGTGTTCTCCTGCGGTTTTAGTGGTTGACCTGAAATTACAGTCCTGCAGGAAGCGAACAGGATTTCCCAGAAAACGTCACGCTTTCACTGTATATTCATGCTCACATGTGTGCCAAAGAAAGAGGAGGTTGTAATGACCTTCACTAACAAACAATGCTCCTCCAAGAGGGCTTCAAGTGCAATTCATTATCTGAGTTTGTGCTTTAGGGACTCTTTAACAAGTCATTTCAGCAAAAAAATGCCACAGAATTACTATATTTCTGAGTTATACACACTCTCTGAATACTTCCAGTTTTGCTATTTTATCATCTTTAGGGTTATTTCCCTTAATATTTTAATATCCCCAAGCATCAATCAAGTCATGTATTTGTCATTTACTTGAATACCGTATAAATTTCTTTCTGTGTGGTCATCAGCAAATGGAGCGGTTCAAGATAGTGGAAAGAGAAACCAAGACAAAGGCGTACTCAAAAGAAGGGCTTGGCCTTGCTCAGAAGGTGGATCCTGCCCAGAAGGAGAAGGAGGAGGTCGGCACATGGCTAACGGTGAGATTCAGGATGAGGTTTCAGGACAGGATCGGGGGGATTAATGTTCAAGTTTCTTCCCCTTTAGTTTCGTTACAAAATGTGTTTATTTGTCTGCTAATGCTGCAAAACTGAAGCTTTAATTATGCACCATATTGATCTCCTCTTTATTAGCATTGTGTTATGACTCAGCTTTAAACTTATAAAGATGTTATCTTGTCTTTCATTATCAGTAAAATGATCATTATTATGGTTTCTGTTCCAGCAGATGAGAAGTTGATGACTAGGATCCGACGTGATTCCATGAAAAATAAATCAGGATTTTTTAACAAAAAAGAACCAAAAGTGAAATGAAAAGGAACTGAAACAAAAATTAGCATAAAACATCCTGTTAGAGGAAGAAAATATTCCCAAACATGTAGCTGCTGTTCATCAGTACAGACACATTGTTTTCCACCATGTCTGAATTGGATTAAGTTGTGTAGGTAAAGAACGAGGGAATGAAAATGTCTCCTGTACTTAACATCCTGGTTTTAGTTAACATTTTAGTTAACATTCAGCAGAATAGAGCCCTCCTGGGCTGGTGGAGTGCGGCGGACTAAGTGATAATGGGAAAAACCCCTTTATATGACACTACAGCTCGATGCAGTTCTGTCCAGATTATTGGTTTCCATCATTTTGCCTCCCAGCAGGTTTCTGAAGAGCAAAAGTGAAGCTCATTGGGTGGCTCCTAAACCTAAACCAAAAACCTTGATGTTCATGTGTCAATGGTAGAGCGTTGCTATTTACCATCGCCATCTTGGCAGCCGCACTCGTACCATCGCTCCTGGAAAATACATAAATGAGGAGGGGTGTGAGCGTGGGGGTGGCTGATTGATGTCTATCAAACTCCCAGCTGCCTGTAGCTAAGAGCTAACTGAGCTAACTCTGATCTAACTGGAGCTAACCGCTTATAGGGGCATGTGAGCTAAAGCTAAGCCGCGCTGTTAGCTGGCTAGAAGTGGCTAAAAGTGCTGCCTTAAATTCCGGCTGAGGGAATTGTTTGGTCCACTTTAATCGAACAATGTTCCACTACCAGTCACATGACCGTCTCTGTGGAGAAGGTTAAATGTGAAACGTGTTCTGCTAAACGAACCGTTCTGTAGAAGTAACATATGACGTGATGAACGTGTCTGTTAGCACGCTGCTTCCCCTGCTCCTGATGCTCTTTAGATTCTTGTGAAAACCGTATTTAATTTTAACACCAAAGAGAAAACGGAAACCCTGCGATTACACGATTCATTGTTGATCGATTTGCTTGCATTAAATGAGCAATTTTCAGTTCCAGCCAATGAGCTGTAGTTTCTTTACGTTCTTGTTGAGCAGTTCTTGTAACTACTTGACATTATTCAGGTGATTTGATCTGCTTGAGTAAAGTATAGTGTTTTCAGACTCCCCACCCCATCTAAAGTTATCTTGTAAATTTCTCAACAGTAATGAAAAAAGTATTGATGTAATGTCATGTGTATACAAAATAGTTGTTTTTTTCCAGACAGCTGTTCATTACACAAACTGAGGTGTGTGTTGTGATAAATAGTAAAGATTAAAGCTGCCTGCACATGTAATTGAACCCTTTCTGAACCACTTTACCGGAAAGCTTCAGTGCTTCATGAAGCTTCCTGTAACTATCACTGCTACTGAGACGTTTTGCCTGAGAGAAAGCAACATTAGTCTGTGACTGTTTTACTAACGACATTTTTCTCTCCCTCTGCCTTCAGAACACGATAGACACGTTAAACATGCAGGTGGATCAGTTTGAGAGCGAAGTGGAGTCACTGTCAGTCCAGACGAGGAAAAAGAAAGGAGACAAGGAGGTCAGTCTGCTCTGAGCCCTGGTTCATTCATTCTTTATTTATTTGATTCATTCTTTTTTTCTTTTACTCCTCTCCACGCTCTGTTTGCAGCTGGCACAGATCTGTCGCCTCTCAGCTTCACTGCTTCCCTCTCACTCTTTAATCTCCCCCTCTCCTCTGTACAGAGAGGTCAAATACTCTCTCCTCCATTCATCTTCTGACTGTTCCCTGGCGAGGACGACCTCGCTGGCCACTTCTCTGTCTCCACTTTTCCCTTTAAGTCCTCTCCAGGGACATCATTTATGAAAAACCTCTTTATGACACAGTGCAGTCATTTCGGAGAACTTGCAGATCCCACATTAAGGATTCATGTTATGAACCCACAATGTCAGAAGAATGACTTTTTATGTCGCGCTGCTCAGAATATGTGCAGAGCATGAAATCGCTCATACGTGTTTCTGCTCATGACTTTTGTGCAGAGAACATTAAAGAAATGAGACCACCAGGGATTCATTTTTATCCGTTGCTTGTGCAGTTAGCGCAGTCGGCCACTAGCACAGGATCGTCTCTCTTATCGTACATCTATGAAGAAAATCCGTAAAACCACAGAAAAAACATGTTTCTTGCATGTTGAGGTGGCAGATGTGAAGAAAATCTCTGCGCTTGTGCAGGAATGAAAGGAAAGACTTTATATTTACCACACACAGTTTCCTCATCTGCTCCCTGCACAGGTTTTCCTGAATGAGGCAGCAGCAGTTTGCATGTCGACAGTAATTAAAAGACTTTTGGCACATCACAGGAACTCGGTTTAAGACCAGCTATAAAGCGGATGTTTTTTACATTTGTGCTTAAATAAAAGAAGTTTTTATCTGATATCATCATTTTATTATCAAAGAGACAACTGGAAAGTGAAATTACACAGGAAGTGTCAGTATATATTTATGAGTGCTGTTGCTTATTAAAGAGGATTTTAACAGTGATGATTATTATTAATGTAACTTTCACAGTTTTTAAATAAATCCTTTGTGTTTAACCTCTAAACCTCAACCATAGCAGTAATCTGTATTCAGTTACATAATGGCTTAATAAATTTGTGCGTGTTCTCTGTAAGAGATATTTTTTTTCCTTGAAAAGCAGATTTCCAGCCATCAGAAGGTGAATTAAAGTCGTAATACAGATGCTGTTTAAGCACCAGGGAACACCTGTGGTCCATTATAGACCCATAATACACCGTTTCAGAGGAGTCTGTTTTTCTGTTTTCTTGCTTTAAAACATCATTAGTTAGTTTTTCAGAGAGAATAAAAGGTTCATAAGTTCCACATCTGAAGCCTTAAACGTATTAAACTCATGAACTTTGAGAAATTTGTTTGTTTTCTTGTTCTTGCAAGATGCTTTTTGGTGTTTGCTTACAAAGTCTACACTGGAAAAGTGTTCTTTCAATCAGGTTTCCGTTAATCTGACGTTTGTTACATTGCAGCTGCAACTTGGTGACACGTGCTGGTGCAGTTTTTTCTAAGCTGAGATTAAACATGTAGAGGTGTTAAGCTCTTCCTGACCAGTCCAGTTGCTGGATAACAGACATCATCAGACTACCATCCAGTTACACGCTCACTGTTTTCTCAGAGCTCTGTCCAGATATGTGTAGGAAAAATTCCGGAGTGTGTTGTTCCAGAAATGTGTGAAATAACTTTGGAGAAGTTCAGGAATTAAAAATGGAAATCCGAAGCGGTGCCTCGCCTGTTCTATAGAGGATGTGCAGTCACGTGGTTTTCATTGTTTACGCCACCATGTTGGATGGCAAACATCCAGCGATAACTGCAAGTCGACGTACTGAAGCCAGAATCCGGCATAAATCACACACACAGCTAGAATGGATCCAGCATCAAACACTTGCAAAATATATCTGAAACAGACGGATCGAGTTCCCGCAAATAATTCTCATTTTATTGAACAACTGGCAGGTGAAGTGATGAGAAGATATCACCAGAAGTGTTCTCTACTTGGGATTAACGATCCCTATAATCTCTGCATTTCAGTATTTCAAAGTGGCGCTCAGCAATGTACACGAAGGTTCTGCTCGTGATTAGAAAATTGTCTATAAACGTATCTGTAAATGTTTCTGCATCCCTCCCCCACCACTCCTGGTTGTGACTTTGTATCCACACGTTTCTCTGTGCAGACGTTGCTGCCGCTGCTCCACACGATGTCAACAAACTGTGTGATCCCATTGGGCGCTAATATAGTATGACACAAGTGATGAACGAAGATTTCAATGTAGTTATTTTAATTGTCATTATTTCTAAAAGAGTGTTTTAAAGACTTTAGTCGCGTTTTAAAACGTATATATAGATAAACATTAAACTAACGCGCCCTGCGGTCACAGATTTTGTTGTAACGCCGGAAACAGAATGACGTGACTCACGTTGTCGCATCTTTATCATAGTCTTTTAATCAGGCAGGACACTTTTGGTTTGCATAACGTTCACAGAGGAGATCACAAACATGTTCCATTTAATTGGAAATGTGAAGGAACTCTATAAATAATAATCCGAATTGAGCATTATGTCCCCAAAGGAACACACAACACACTACAATCTGTAAGTTTAACTGGTTTAGAGATCGATCGGGTGCCGTCCAGTATGGCGATAGACAAAAGTCAGGTGACTTTGTGACGTCAGCTGCGCGACCTCTATAGGATGCATGAAGCTGTGAAAGTGCACGTGTAGCAGGAAGTAGTGCTCTCACAGCCTCATGCCGTTCGTATGAACCTCGCTTCTGCACATTTCATCCTTTTTTATCTTGTTTTAAACTGTTTTTCCATCTAAATGCTGTTTTGTTCTCTGCAGTCAGAGTAAATAATTAATGAATGGTTGTTGTTGCATTGAAATATGGTGGTCCAGCCCCCCCGTGTGCTGTATGAGGGGTAGTTTATGCTTTACGTATAATAAGTGTCAAAGCTGCGTTAAGAAGAAGTGCAGTTTGTGACTGACGGAAACGTTCCACATCCTGTCTTCTACTCCGTCACACAGAAGCAGGATCGGATCGAGGAGCTGAAGAAGCACATTGAGAAGCATCGGTACCACATCCGGATGTTAGAGACCATACTGAGGATGCTGGACAACGACTCCATACAGGTTGAAGCCATCAGGAAGATAAAGGTTTGTCCATGTTTTGGTTTGAACTCTGCTATTTATTAAACTTTGTGTTGTAGCAGGTTCACATCTGGGTATTTAATAAAACAATAAAAAAAAGCAGCATATTAACTTCTTACATGCTTCTCTCTTTGCAAAGGATGACGTGGAGTATTATCTAGACTCATCGCAAGATCCGGACTTTGAGGAGAACGAATTCCTATACGACGACCTAGACCTGGATGAAATTCGTAAGTACAGGATGAGCTGCGGATAATCCTGCTGTATGTAATATTATTTTATTATTTTCATAGCAAATAAGGAAATAAAATGTAAGGAATAAACTAAACCGTCCACTCAGAGCAGCTGCAGGGAAACCCCAAAATCTTGAACTCTAGTTTAGCTTTTTTCGGAGAAAATCCAACCACTGAAGAACAAAAAAAAAACTGCACATGAACCTGCAAACAGCTTCTAAACACTCACTAAATTACAATACGACATGTGGAGACACAAGAGCTGCATGAATTGCAATGACTAGTGTGTGAATGTTACAAGTTACTTTAGGATATCTGTCACATTTACACACTGTGAACATTTTGGTTCTTATTAGAGTTGTTTGACCTAAAAGAGCCACCATACATGCAAACATATTCACATTGACATTAGATCAGCAGATTCTTTTTGTGGCCCAGCAGCTACAGCGTCACAGACATTTTTCTTTTAATTTGCTGTTTCAACACTGAAACACACACCTGCAGATCATCAGGGTGATTCAGCAGGTCTCCTGTCAGCTGAGGAAACTCTTTGTCTTCACACCTGATCAGACAGACTGAGTAAGAAGTGAGAAGACCACCAGATTTACCTGGTGGTGCAAACATCTGCAGCAGAAAGTTGAGTGAAATGAATCCAACTAGATGTGGAAGCTTTCTGTGCAGAAAGGAGCGAACGGTGATGGAAAGTTAACAAGGTTTGTAGAAGCTGTAGCTGAAAACTGGAGATGTTAACAGAGTTCTGCAGCCTTGAGCACCAGCGACATGAAAAGTCAGGCTGTAATGAACCCAGATTATTACTAAATAACCTCAGAGTAAATATGTTCCTGCTGTTCTGTGTCTGTTCTCCCATCCAGCTCCGTCGCTGGTCGCCACCTCCCCGCCGGGGCATTCGCACTTGGAGGACGAGATCTTCCAGAACTCCAGCAGCACACCCACTTCCACCACCTCATCCTCACCCATCCCCCCGTCCCCTGCCACTTGCACTACAGTAAGAAAATGTCTGCGTAGTTTTCCTGTACCAGCGGGAGATTTCTCCTCTCTGACATTAAAACCATTTAATGTCTTTTCTTGATATTTACTTGAAGAAATTTTATTTAATTTTATCCTGAATATATATATATATATATATATATATATATATATATATATAAATTTAAAAAAAGGCTTTAAAAATCCACAAGCAAAGCCAAAGCTGGGCTGATCCGCTGCTGATGAAGCCACTTTCTTTTCTTTTAATCATTGACGTGTAATCAGTAGTTGTATCACATAAAGTTAAACCAGATCAGACATCTAAATGTAAGATAATTACCTCTGTAGTTATTGTAGAGCCCACCATCTGCTCTCTTTATTTAGTTGCCTTCATATCATCTGTTCTTCCTCTCTGCCCACATCCCGCACGCAGTGAGAGTAGTTATTATACAGCTGATATATCGGAGTTGAAGGCGTGGTATTGTTCACGCCTGCTGGTGGCGGGTTTTACATGGAGGGACTTGTAAAGGAACGAGATCCTGAAAGGATTCCTGGAAAACCTGAAACTCAGCCGCTCAGCGTTGTACTTTCCTGGAAAGATTTACACTTTAAACACTATGAAAAGGTGGATTTTTATTTCCAGATACACTTACAAGCCACAGTTCTGCTCATCTGGCTCAGCCAAACACACAAGCAGCAGGGCAATAACTGAAATGTGAAAAATGATGAAAAGATGAAGCTGTTTTGTCTTTCTAACTAATCTTGCATGTTGTGCATGTTTGTTTTGTTTTTAATTAGGAGAACTCAGAAGATGACAAAAAGAGGGGACGTTCAACAGACAGTGAAGTTAGTCAGGTAAGCTTCCTGGTTTTATGTGAACTTACAGCTCAGTGTAAAGATTTTCCATCCATCTTTCCAAGGAGTCAAACTTGAGCAAAGATCTCTTGAGCAATTCTTCTTCAGTCTTTCTGAAGGTCTTTCAAAGATTTTCTTTGGATATCGGCTGCTTTTAAACACCCCTAACTCAAGGGATGAACCAATGCCGGCATAAACGTAAGAGTCTACTTGGGGAAAAAAACGATTCAATAGCATCTTTTGGCACTTTGCTACTCAGATGCAATTATGTGCATCAAATAATCCACATAATTAGTTCCTAATCCCAAAAATGCAATATGTAACTCAACTCGACAGGTAGAAAAATAGACTGCTATTGTAGAGTTTGCATATCTCAGCATGGTGTGCAGATTTGTTTTAAACGCGTAGATCTGAAAATATCAGAAAATTTTCCTAAAGTGTCCTAAAGAAGTGGAGGAAAAAGCAGAAACGGGATCTGAGAGATGCATCTGAAGCTCCAGATGAAATGTTGGAGTGTGTCCGGTCAGGATGACACACGTTTCCGGTTTAGTGGAATGAAAGCTGAGGTCAGGAAAACGTCCAGCCTAGACGTTCATTTCACCAGGGAAGTAGCCGGGTGCACTGACTGATGATTTCACCTCCAAGTACTTGGAACGAGGCAATGAGGGCATTCATAGTCTGCTTTTTAATCAATATATTCCTCTTTTTAAACTTTAAATAAATGTTTTAGTGAGTATTGTAGAACAATAAAACTCACAGTAATTTTTATTTAATTTCTTTCTTTTACATGTGTATTTTTTTTCTGAAATCAGATTTAAAATAGGATATTTTATGCTATCTGATGCTGATTTATGCTCAGCTTCCAGCTAATACAATAGAGCTTCTGCTAAATTGCCAAACTACTGAATTTAAATGACCAGTTTATGAACAGAGCAACTCTTTTTAAAGTTAAACAAGATCTATGCCGTCAGAAGCTACTGCTATAGATATATCCTCCGTTTGTTCAGGGGGTAAAGCGGACAAATGCCCCAGTATGTAACGTGACTGATGGAGGGATTTATCCTTCTCAGATGGACCTCAGCATTATTTAAACCATCCTGAATCAACAAGCAGACGCAAAGCTGTGGAAAGTATTTTAAGAAGCCTGGAGAGCAAATTCTGAGGAATGCTTGAAGAAATTACAAGAAGGAATCAGACTGAGATAAAAAATGAAGCATTTAATACATTTCTGCAGTAATTTTCCGTTTTTGTTGTTGTTTTTTAGTGTAAGAAGCTGAAGGATTTTACAGTTATGTGACAGGAACTGTTGTACATTTTGCATTATGAAAACTTTTCTTTGTACTTTTTTAAAGAACAATTTATTTGTTAAAAAAAATCTGTATTTCTTGCGACAGTATTGTAATCGTTACGTATCAGTTTGTGTTCTGTTTTAGGGAAATGTGTTTCTCTCTCTGATTCAGCAACACATGTTTACACCAAAACCAGAACGGGATTCTGAAACAACTCAAACAAGCTTTATTTCTTTTTCAGTCACCTGTGAAGAATGGAAACCCCTCCTCTTCGTTATCCTCTTCTTCCTCCTCCTCCTCTTCTTCTTCTTCTTCCGTCTCGGGACTGACCTCGTCTTCAATGGTCTCTATGGTGACCATCGCTGGGGGAGGAAGCGGCGGCTCCGGGGGCAACAGTCATCACAGCAGCTCAGGGGGTGTCCTCTCCAACACTTCGGCCGGCAGCTACAGCAACGCCACCCAGCAGCAGCTGCACCCGTCAGCACAGCAGCAGCCCAAAAACTCAGCGATCTCCTCCTCGTCAGCGCCCATCTCCAACTCCAGCACCTCCACCAACAGCCACAGGACCTCTTTGGCGTCTTCTCCACCCAACGCCAGCACACAAGGGCTGCTAGCTTCAACCTCCCAGCTGCAGGCGCCGTCGGGACCCACGTCCACCTCCAACAGCCTGGGCCTGAGTCTGGGGCTCTCTCTGGGGAAAGGCGGCTCCATCACTACCACCCCGATGTCAGGCGGCCTCGGCTTGTCAGGGATGCCGGCGTCCCTGAGCACCATGGCGGGCCTTCTGTCCAGCTCCACCCCAGCGCCGTACGCTCAGGCGGCCGCCTCCGGCACAGGCGGCTCCGGCTTGCCGGGCTCTCTCGGCGGAGTCAGCACCACCACGACCAATAGCGCCGTGGGCGCAATCGGCAGCAGCATCACAGTCGGCGGGCCGACGTCCTCAACGGGGGGCCTGTTGGGCGCCGCGCCCGGAGTGGGGGCTGGGATTCTGGGTTTGGGTTCTGGTCCGACAGGGTTGCAAGGGTCTTCCCTGGTGTCACTAAGCCCTGTAGGAAGCTTAGCTCCGGGAAGCGGAATAGGAGTTATTGGGAGCAACGCAGGCAGCTCGGGATCAACAGGGAGCGGAGTCGTGGGAGGAAACTCTTCGCTTTCTGTTCGACCGCCAAGCCAGCAGAAGCAGAACGGTAGCACCAGTGAGTATCCGGTCTTCACACTGGTTATTGATCCGTCTCTGAATGAAAGAATAAGATTTAGATCTCTGAGCAGAATCAGTCGAGTCAGGTTTAACCCTTAAACTACCACTTAGTTCATCCAAAAAGCTCTCAGATGGTTTGTTACTCTTACTTTGGGTGAGTTGTGGTTGTTTTCAGGGCATTTCTGTCCAATCCAGGTGGTTTAAAATCCAGCTGTAAAATGTATTTATGTGAATGTAAACCAACACTGAATAATGCATAATTATTACTTCTGTTGTTTTATCAAGAAACCTTTATTTCGTCCTGGAAATTATAATAAAGCTAAATCCTGTAAAACTTTCCACCAAACCAAGAGATGAAGTTGAACAAAACACTTTTTTTTTAACGTGTCTTGTCCAGCATCTAAGCAGGCAAAATGATGATCTGACTGCTATGTTGTGCTGAGCAATCTTTCTGTATATATGAATATACAAAGATCCTCTTGATAATCAGAATTCTTTATTTTACATTTATTTATTTATTTTTAAATGTATATTCATTGCTGGACCGACCGGAAAAGACAGAAAAAGGAAGTACAACCCCAATAGAAGAAAGTACAGACACCACAGAAGAAAAAACTGTAATCCAACCGGATACCATTCCATTGGCTACACCTGTATTTAGAGCTAAAGTGTCTCATGGGATCCCACAGAGTCAGAGATCCACCAGAGCGCATATTCAGGA
>JBAMHX010000019.1:22220261-22234824 GCA_037177515.1 Pseudomugil tenellus
TGAGGAAATATGTCTCATTATGAGTAAAGCTAACGAGCATCTCAGTGACTGTGTCGTCATGCAGAACGTACGGGGTGTGCTCACAGAAAGGTGATCATGCTAAGACAACCCCCCTTCCCCAAAGGCCAGAGGCAGACCAGGACCCCTTAGACCAGGTCCACCGGCTGCCAGCCCCGAGCAAAACACAATTTATTACTAACGGCACCTTGTAAATAAAACAGATCAACAGTGACCAAACCTGTTATCTGCATTTTATTTCTATACATACACACACACACTCGAACTTATCTTTTATATGTAATGTAATTAAATAGTTTTTGTTATCATGGATCTCTCATTTACCTCATTAATGGAGTTAACGCTGGAATTTGGCAGCTGGATTTTAAACTTCATTTTTATATTTTAAACAGAATATAAATGCTCAGAAATATCTGCAGATTATCTAAAACACTACTTTCCCTAAAAACTATTTAGAAAATAAGCAGTTGCATAGTTTAACCTCTTAATTTTGTTACTGTAAAAAAAAGGTGAGTTCATAAGAATTAGTTTTGGAAAAACAGGCAAATTGCTGCCTAAATGATACTTTTTCCTTTAAATAAGTGGGATTTTTAAGTCAGGTCTCAGCACTGAAATCATATGAAAGGTAATCATTCGGCCCTTTCAACAACAATATGAAGCAAAGATATATTATAAATGTACTAAACCAGTTTGTACAATATTTTAATGCCATTTTTGCAGGCGCTGTCTGGAGATTTTTGCATTTAAAACAGTTAGAAATTAATCTTGTCTAACTTTCCAGGTTACAGTGCCGTGGTAGCAGACAGCACAACAGACTCCGCCCTCAACAGTGCCACCCAATCACAAAGCAGCCAACCCTCCTCTTTGACCTCCACAGCCAATCAGCCGTAAGTAGAAACCATCACATTAGTCAGATAAACGTAAAGAAACAAGTTTGGCCCGCTTTACTTGCCGTAGCAATAATTCTGCATTTTGGGATTGTAAAACAGTCTTTTAATCTTCCTCTCCGCCCCCCAGTAAGGACACTGGTTCCAGTTTACTGAACTCCATTGGTTTATCATCCAGCTCACCGTCTCCGGCCTCCTACAGCGAGACTAAAACGGTGAGCAGCAGTAGCCTGCTGAACGGGCCGCTGTCCTACTCGCAGTCATCGGATGGCATCAAGGTGAGAACACGGCGACTCTCAGACACGCCTCTTTCACCCAGTTTCACCCAGTGACACCCAGTTACATCCAAAACACAGACGTGTATTTAATCTTTATCATTCATTAATACAAAGACAAACTAATTATCACAGATGATTTGTTAATTCGGTCTCACTGACATCTTCCTGAAACAACCTGAAGTGTTTTTCCTCCTTACAATGACGGCATGATGCTAATCAGCTACATTTAAAGCAGCTGGTCTCTGATGAAGCTTTTCAGTGTAATCAGAGTAACTACGTTCAGCTTGTGGAGCTTTTGTGTGAACATTTAACCATGAAAACATGCATCAAATGAAGTAAATTTTACATTTAATGCGGTCGTGTCATCAAAAAGAGAATAAAAAGTGTGAAACTTTATTTAAATTAAGACTATTTCCATGAGACAGAATATTAAACAGAGCAGTGTTGCTCAGATGGCGCTACAACTTCCTGTTGGGTCACTAGGAGACAACCCAGGAGGGATAACTTCATGTGGTGAGGATTACTTCACAGGTGGAAATGTACACATTGTACATTTAAAACCACTTGTAGAGCTTACAATTTTACTTTAATCATAAATACTGTATTTAAGTCCAGATACCTTTTGTTGAAATATTTTGATTTTAAAATAAATATATGGAAATAAAAATACATTTATTTAAAAAATTACAGAGGTGTATATAATACATTTTATATTTAGTTAATTTTATGTATTTTAAAAAATTTAATTAAATATATTTTGAATGGTAAATAAAAATAAATTTGTAGAAAATAGTAAATATAGATTCAAATGTATATATATTAAAATGCCAAATAAATAATTTATAATAAAAAATAATTGAATGTATAACTGAAGCAAAATGTTGTTAGAACTGCTCTTATTTTTGTTCAGCAATGTCAGGCTGTTCCTTGTTTTTTATCAGTATCTCTGAAATAAACAACGCCAAAATAGTTATGCTGTTATTTTGACATGAGATTGTTGCACCTGAACTAAAGTGAAAATGAGCATCTCTGGATTAAGGCGTACTGGGCTGAAAAGCGGTTTTTCTTGTTACACAATGTTCCACATAGTTTGAAAATTACTGCGCTAGTTTCATAGAATCAGTACAGAAAGTGTATAAACACACACACACACACATGCACACAAACCGTAAAGTTTGTGTGTTTTATTCACGCTGTTTATATTTGATGAAAGAAGTTTTAAACAGAAAATGCAGAATTGCAGATTAACTGGCTCCCAGCTCCACCTGATAAAAATGAACAACAGTAGCTTTTTATTCTGATATCATGAGGACATGAATGTTTCATCCATCACTCCATCAATGCACCGCATCTCAAAAGGATGCTGGATGTGTTTGAACACAGCGGCTGGTAATCTGCTTACAAACTGGAAAGACAAGTTTATTTATTTATTTATTTATTATGTGGCACTTTTTTTCTTCTTCAGCCAAAACAGGATGTTTTGTCCTGATGTGCTTGTGATTCCAGACGGCACCCTCGCTGTCCATGTTCAGGAGTTAATAATTGCTGTTTGTACATAGAGTTGCTTTTATCCGATCCGAATCTCACCGATTATTTAAAATCAAATAAATCCCTTCAATGCTCATATTTATTTATTTTAATGCATTCTTTTGACATTATATTACTTTTCCTTGTGCTGAGATTCTAATCCTGCCTTTTTTAATCTGTCCCAGCATAAAAACACCCCTGATAGCTGGAAATCATGTTCCCTCACAGCTTCACACAGCTTTAAAACTTAGCACAGAAACAGACTCACATGAAAATGTGATTCATCACAATTTTATTGTAGAAAATTATATTCATGAAATGATGCCCCAACGTGTTTATTAAACTTAATCATTTTTCTTTTAATACACAAATAAGTGAAATTAAAGGGATTTCCATGACAACCTTATTAGTGGTGCAGAAGTTTTGTGCAGGTACCAGAGATCTGTTTTCCCATGAGTCTCCTTGTCTGTGTTCATCAGCCCCCAGAGCCTCTAAGCAGCCTCAAGTCCATGACCGAGCGAGCCGTACTCAGCTCAGGGATGGAGGGAGATGTGCCCTCCCTGCACCTTACCCCAGGTAGAACACACACACACACACAAACAGACACACACGCGCGCCTTAAGAAAGGATAGAGGACTGCAGCCGAGCAGAAATAGAAAAGCTGTTGTTAAATACAACTAAATGTCATCTCACCTCCCACTCCCAGCCTCTGAACAAAGACTGCAGCTGATATCATCCCTGACTCAACCATCTCTTATCTGGACACATCCTCACTGCCCCCCCCCCCCACTAATGTGTGCCTCCTTCTCTTAACCCTTCAACTCTCTGTTTCACCGCAGACATCTTCCCCAGTAGCTCTGCGGCTGGTTCAGGTCCCCCATCAGCACCTCAGCCTTCCCTGTCAGAGGTCAGCATCCCCCCTTCGTTGGGGGTCTGTCCGCTGGGGCCGGTTCCCCTGTCCAAAGACCAGCTGTACCAACAGGCCATGCAAGAGGCGGCGTGGACGCACATGCCCCACCCGTCCGACTCCGAGAGGATCAGGTGCAGTAAATCGCTGTGATGTGACTCACAAATGTGTATCTGGACATTTCTGCAAAACATTAAAAAGAGTAAAAGTCTTAAATATTACCAGTATTTATATAATGATTTATATTTCTTACTATTTTAAGTCCGACCCCCTAAAGTTTCCGGTCAGCAGTGCTGCTTTTATCTTCCTGCTACACTTTAAAGCTGCATTTCTGTCGTTTAGACAGAATATATAAGAATAGAATATAAAAAATAATAGTTTTTAAACATGTGTCTTAATTCAATTAACATGTGTTGCATTGAGATGAATCTGTTAAATAAAGAGCCCACCTCTAGTAAGAGAACACATTTTTACTGTACCAGAGGGTTGCAATCCTTCTATATGAACCTAAAGGTTGATGCAGAGATGTTTAGGGAGCATGTTTAGAGGATCTGTTTAAACAAACATTTTTGGATTTTATTTAATGGATGTTCCATTATTTCTAACAGCTTGTAGCTTCCAAACCTGCAGTTGGAGATGTGTGTGTGTGTGTGTGTGTGTGTGTGTGTGTGTGTGTGCAGTGATGTAGCATACACACACACACACACACTCAGTCACATCGCCGAGCAGATTCTTCCTGGTTCTGTCTGCTTTGTATTCGGCCCACACAGCAGCCATTGACATTTTAATCCAGCACGCTTGTACCTGTTGTGTTTTACACATGAGCCAACACACACAGCCTCTTTAAAGGATTTTAATTCACATCCAACACACACAGCTCTGATTTCTGCTGTTTCGATTTGAAGTGTTTCTATTAGTCAGAGGCTAATGTGTTCGCACTCCAAAGTTTCTGTAGTGACACGCTTGTTATTTTCACTGCACATTTTAGTCACTGATCTAAAAATACAGCGTTTGGATGGAGGTGCATCGGTGTGTGCGACCTGCTCCTGCTTTTCTAGAAATCTGCGCGTTTTCTGGAAGCAGATTGTTATTTTTGTGATTTTGATCTGAACATTTTTTTTCTTAACAGCATCTTTTCTCTACTTTTTGTCCACATCACAGGCAGTACCTGATGAGGAACCCCTGCCCCACCTTGCCTTTCCACCACCAGGTGCCACCCCCCCACTCCGACACTGTAGAGTTTTACCAGAGGCTTTCCACGGAAACCCTCTTCTTCATCTTTTACTACCTGGAGGTAAGCTTCGCTGGGCTCAGTTTCACAACAATAAGATTGAAGATTGTTTATTTGTCATATGCAGGTTCAACACAAGGTCAACAATGCAGTGAAATGCTTAGGATGAGAACAACCGATTGAATCACTAGATAATAGCATGAAGTAATGGTACAAGTTTAAAGGTGTGGCGGAAATACGAGAAATTAGTGAGAAAAGCTAAACAAGTGATTTGGTATTGCACATGATCCAGTTATGGAGCAGGTTATCGCAGCAGTAATAAGCAGCATTCACAGCGAGGTAGTGATATATGTGAACCATCCAAAGTGGTTGAGTGCAGTAATGATTAGAGCTGTAAGAAAATATCGATATATCGTGATATTTTTTAGAAACAATATATCGATATGCAAAAGATCTGTATTGATCTTTTTATAAGCATATTTTTACTCATGAGGAAGATTTAATTTCCTTATTCATCTTGTACAAAAAGTGATTTAAAAGAAAATAGAAATGGCGGGGGGGGGTCACCATTTACTAGGCTGTGAGTTTACTTACTATTAAATTCTGGTAAAGAGAAATTGTGATTTATCGCCTTGTTTATAACATCACAACATATCGTATCGCTACCTCTGTATCGTAACGTGCATCGCCAGATTCTTGGGGATTCAACCCCCTAGTAACGATAAAGACGTGCAAATCTATGCATTCTGTGGACTGGAAGTGTCAAACTTCCGTCCTCCACTGTCCTGCACATTTTACATGTGTTCCTGCTCCAACGCACCTCAAATGGCTCCAACAGCGTGTTGGCGTGTTCTGCACAATGACCCATTGGTTTGAGTCGGGTGAGTTGAAGCAAGGAGAAATAAAACCTGCAGGGCAGCGGCCCGAGAGGACCAGTCACACCCCTGCTGTGTGTCCAGCCAGCTGTCACTGGGTTTCAGATTGGCGTTGGATGACCTGCTGCACTTTGCACAATGAAAAACAGAATCCGCCACGTTATGCATCTGATCCGATTACCGTCGGCTGGTTTGATGCTTTTTACATGGAAATTGTTTTCATGTTTTGATGTAAGTGATGGTTTAATGAGCGCCGTTATGATGTAGAGTAGAGGAGCCTCGATCAACCATCCTGCAGCTTTTAGGTGCATCTTTCTCCAACACTGATACAAATCTGAGTTTTTGGGGTTTATTTTACGTGACGTCGTCTCACAGCAGCAGACTTTACTCATATATGATGAATGACATAATAGCCTCGCTTGATTCATAATGAAACTGTTTCTGTTGTTAACATTCATCCAGTTGCCTGAAACAGCTGTTCAGTCGCATCTGATGCCCACAGATACAGTCGCATTGACTGTCACGCCAACATCTTTCAGTCCACTGAACTGCTGACGTTGGAAGCAGCTAATCCGATACCTGCTGCTCATTAGCAGCATTAGCCGCTGCAGCTGCTCCCTGCTGTCAAACACTCGCTTCCTAGCCAGAAACGCTTCGAAAAATGGATTTATTGTTTTTTTGGTGACGGATTTGTCGTTTTATGGCCCCAACATCCTGTTGCTGTCCTAAATGAGACAATGGGAGACATAACCACACAGGATTCTTGGAAACCAAAGCAGGAAATGTCCATCTGAGCATCACATTCTTGCAAAAGTGGAATATATGATGCAAATATAACCATAAAACATGTCCATTTCTATTTTTAATTCCTTCTTTCAACCTACAATATAATCCAAATGTACTTTTCTTCCTTATACAGCAGATTGCACATGTGCAGCGGTTCAGACCTGAACTGTTTTTAGCATCTGAAACATTCTCTGTTAGTTTGACAAACTCTTCCTCTTGTTGTCCTTTCCTTGTTATTTACCTCTCCTCTCTTCTACCCCCCGCCCCCCCCCTTTCTGCAGGGCACTAAGGCCCAGTATCTGGCAGCCAAAGCCCTGAAGAAGCAGTCATGGAGGTTCCACACCAAGTACATGATGTGGTTTCAGAGGCACGAAGAGCCCAAGACCATAACCGATGAGTTTGAGCAGGTCAGCTTCACACGTGTAATATCACTGATGGGTTTCTTGCACTTTCTTCCTGTTAGAGAAGCTTTTGCTTCACATTCACTTTTGTGCAAATGAAAATCTGAAAAATGTCCTTCAAACTCCCAGTTTGGATATTTGAAGTGAAGATGTTGGTATCAAGACTTGATGGAATCAGCTGTAAAACAGTGAACATGGTGGAATTTGCTGATATGGGAGTTTGTTCGGCTTTCTCTGCTAATTTCATGCTTTTGTATGAATGAAGTAAAGCGAAACTCGCGGCTCCTCCAGCACATTTATGCTCTACGCAGGCTACATAGATAGACGGAGAGTTTGGTTATCCATCACTTCAAACAGAAAATGGTGCAATACCACCGGAAATCACAGCAGCAGTGTTGGGTTGCTTAGCAACAGGAGGAAACCAGAGAAGAAGAAGACATGCCAGATGAATCGCACCTGAAGAAGAGACAGAAAGGCTTGTTCTACTTCTTCCAGTGGTTGTAGGATGGTTGTTATAGCGATGCATTACCGATAACAACCAACGCCCAATTCAATTAAACTTTATTTGTAAAGCACCATTTCACAACAATGTCATATCAAGGCGCTTCAGAGATCGGCCAATTCAATAAATAGCCTTTTATAGGGAACCAGCAAGATTGCATCGAATCTTGACTTCGGTGCAATCTCCCATCCTGAGCAAGTATGAGCGACAGTGGGAGGAAAACTCCCTTTTAACAGGGAGGGAAGAACCCGACTCGGGTAAGGCAGCCATCTGCCTCGACTCGCTGGGGTCAGAGAGGACAGGAAAGACAGATTAATATACATTAGAGCTTCTATCCAGGAAGACCTGCAGATAAAGGAAAATAAGAAGTAAGTCCTGCAAAAAAAGGAAGAAATGAGAAATAAAACCTGCAGTTAAAAGAGAAATAGGTTAATGATACCAGTACTGTCCAATACATGAAATAAGCAGCAGAGATAATAAGTGGAAGTCCTCAGTGCATCACGGGATGTCCGGCTAGACTATCCCTAACTGTATGATTTGTTGAAGAGGAAGGTTTTAAGTTTGATTTTAAAGGCGGGTAAAGAGGGTGACTGCCTCTCGTACCCACACTGGGAGCTGGTTCCATAAGAGCGCAGCCTACTGGTGGATGTTTACATGTTTATGGGAGCCAACAGATACTGAGGTTGTCCTAAAGATGAAGAGATGCTGCTTGAAGCGTTGCAGATGAAGAGCATCTTTCTCAGAAAAAGCATCTTACAGCCATTTAAGTTTTGGAGCAGCATCTGGAGGCTCCTCCATGGGGGGAAATTATGTTGGCAAAAGTACTTGTTGCATATAAAAAAATAAAGAATATTTATTAAATATTATATTTATTATTTTTCTTTATTTGTTTTACTGTTTATATTTTGGTTTTATTTAATTGTATGAAGATTCAGGTGTTAATGAATCATGTTTGCATGTAGGCTGCAGAAACGGCCTGCAGCTCACCTCCATCTCTGACTATTTTTCCTTCCCAGCAACTATCTCTCATAATCATCTAGAATCAGAATAATCCTCATTACACACATCCCACCTGGAAAAAATTCAGGTTGCGAAGTAAAAAACAGCATTCAGGATGAAAACCTGACAAGCATTGGGGAAATTAACGGATTTCAGAGATTTATGACTGCAAACGGTTTAGGATTGATATTAAAAAAATTTAAACACAGTTTATAAATTGTATTTGTAAGAAAAACTGGGAATATTTCCGACCAGGAACAGAAGATGAGGAATCTGCGGTGACTTTTCCAGGTTGTTTCCCTGTTTTGTCCCATCGTTTGCTAACCTTTTAGCTGTTTTTCTTCTCAGGGAACATACATTTACTTCGACTACGAGAAGTGGGGGCAGCGGAAGAAGGAGGGCTTCACGTTTGAGTACCGGTACCTAGAAGACCGAGACCTCCAGTGACCTGCAGAGACAGACGGACAGACAGAGGAACGGACAGCTGGGAAAGCAAGAGAGGGACAGACAAATGGACGTTAAGAAGGGTGATCCGCCTGCTGACATTCCTGGATTTAACCTCAGATCTCTGGGGGGGAGGAGACAAGAGGGCCAAAGTGGGGGCCCTTCAACCCCGCCTTACCATCCTCACCCTGGCAGCGACAACACCTCCCACCCTGTCCTCTCTTACCTCCTCTTCTTCCTCCTTATCTCCTCATCATCACATCTTTCATTTGAATCCTTTATCCAGCTGCTCAACCCGACACAAAATGGCCCCCAGTGATCAAACCGTCATGTTTTACGCCCGCATTACGTTGGCTTTAAAACTCACTCGGCCCTTTGAGGACCAAAGAGAATTGGTTAACCCCCCCCACGTCCGTGCCGCAGCAAGACGCAGAAATCAGAGCAAGAATGTGGTTTTTCTGATTAAATGAGACGCAAACTGACTCAGGATCAGCCAGCTGCTTCCTGCTGGATGAACTAGCAAACCCGCGAACATGCTGGAAACGTGCGGCTCTGCTTATTTTTCTGCACCGGTGATTTAAACGCGCACGCAGCCGTTTATCTACATTATATAAGAGGGAAAATACCGTGGGAGATGAAATGAAACCACAGGTAGCAAAGCACACGTTGGTTGGTCTGATCCGACTTCCACGTCCTGCAGAGCAGAAATTTATATGAAAATGTTTATTTAGGCCTTGTTTTCTTTTTGGGAGGGGGCAGGTTCCTGCTGCTGCTGCCTCACCTTAAAATCCACCATCCCACCGCTGATGTAGGCGGCACCGCCGGCCTCAGTCGCACTTAACTGTCTTTCAGAGGTTCTGTTGGAATGAGGCTGCAAACTTTTATTTTTAGTTTTTGTGAATCAGATGTCTAAAAATATCCCACGCTGCCCCCCCACACCATCGAGCTGTGCTGCAGGAATGTGACCAACAACTCGACGAGGTGACTCGTCTTCTACCTGAGCGGCGTTGCGTCACCGTTTTCACTTGTTTTCCTGAATTTATCCTCAAACAAACGATCCAGATGAATATTTTCTAGTTGCGAATCGTTAAAAAAACAGACTCATGTCACCATAAAGTTTCTGCTCTGCCGCAGCCGGAACAGATCCACACACACACACACACGCTGCAGGAGTCATGAGTGTGAGGATTGTGGGTGTTGGATGCTGCCAGCAGCTGGATGGACAGATTCCTTCCTTCCTCCTCCTCCTCTGTGCCGAAGAGCACAAACACCAGCACTGCTGCCCACTCCTCCTCTTTCCTCCAGCTCCACGTTTACACACTGAAGGATTCGACTGGGTTCACAGTAAACACACACACACACACTGCCCGAGTCGTAGCTGTTTTCATTATTTCACCTTCACGCATGAAACCTGAACAGCAGTCTTCATTTACTCCTCTTCCTCTCTCCTCCTCCTCCTCTGATCTTCACGCCAGGTAGATATTTCCTTTATTTCTCAGGAAGTATTAGATCAACCATTTTATGAGGAAATGTATCCGCCAGCAGCTCCCGTTGCCGCAGCACAACAAGCGAGTCATCTGTAAAAAATAAAACCGATTTGCTTTAATTTGGATCAGATTTAGAAACGTTTTCCCGCCGGCGGTCTTCTTCATTTCTCCTCCAACATTTCCTCCTTCTTTCTTTCTTCAAATACAAATATCCTCCAATGTTTGGAGCTGCACCTGGGAAAGACCATCTTTATATTTTGTATTTGTTGTGGTAGATATGTATATTTTTTGTTTTCAGAAATCAGGGGGGTCATTTTAAAAAAAAAAAAAATCCCAGAGGAGAACGAGGACCTTGTTCTTTTAAAAGATCTCTACTTCTCTAGAGGAGTGCGGGGTGTTTTCTAGCCAAAACCCAGAGACGTACACACAACCACGTATCCACTTGACTGACAGTCCTGCTTTTAACGTTTTTTGTGTTTACTTATTTTTGACAAGCGAACAGGAAGTAGAGATGGAGCCCAAATGTGAATCTCTCTCTCTGTTCTGTGTCAGAAGTGTTGTATAGACTCATTCAAACCTCTTTTTTTTGTCCTGTTTGTTGTCGTCAGACAGCATGGAATAATGACACTTGCAAAGTGGCGCTGAAAAAGTAAATAATGACATAACCACGAATAAAGGATTGTAAAATATTAATAAAAGAATTACTTTTCAGAAATCTGTGGTGGTTTTTATATACGGCCTGAGGGTTTACTGGTTTAGTGCCCCTAGTGGCTAAAAGTTACACACTTAAAGGGGAAATAAATGCAAATGCATCATTTCTGGATGGAAGGAATAAATAAATCACAATGTGAGGTTTAATTTCATCTGGATGATTGCAGGATGTCACATCTGTCTCTGTTTACCAGCCTGTCCTGTAAACACGTTCATGTCCCTCTTCTGGCTGCTTTCGACATAAAAGTCTCCACCATGCAGCTTTTTCCAAACAAAATGGTGGAAAATGGACCGAAAAGTTTATCTGAACACAACCAGGATGTAACATCTTTAGAGAAACAGCAGTCTGCGTCTGAGGAAGAACCGGGCACGATCAGAGTAAGAGTGTGATGTCTGTCACCATAGACAATCTTTTTGTTTAAAGGTGCGCTTGGACATTTAAAGTACACACAGCAGTTCCTCTTCATGTTCAGACACTAAAAAGCATCAGAGAGATGAACATGATGCCAGGAAGTCAACAGCTTGTAAAGTGAAGCACACTGCTAGAGCTGACCAGGCTACAGTTTGACTCGGAGCTGGCTCTACTTGTGACTTCGTTAGAGGTTGATTGACAGCTTCCATAAAGGGGTGATGCTGTTTTGCTCAGTGTGTTTACATTTTGCACATTTGTTTACAGAGGAGGTGAGCGAGGGAGGTATGGTTCATCATGTTGCGTTGTTTTGGTCTCTACAGCAAGTCGTGGTGAAACAGTTTCGCTTTTTGTCCCATTATGCAGCCACCTGGCAAAGGCTGCAGTCACATGACTGCGCAGGTAAACCAGCAAAAAGTCAGCCGCACACACTAATTTTAAATATATTTTTTATTGACACAAGTTAGCATTTTTTTAATTCAATAATGCAATAAAAGAAATCAACGTATTGCTTTCATAGATTTATGTTTGCATTGTGTGTAGATTTTTAAACCTGTTAAAAGGTATTAATATCACTGATACTTCATTTTCATGGTATCTGATACTAAATCTAGTATCACACAGTGTCTCACATATTGCATTTAAGACCTTTGTTAAAATCCATGAACATTGTTTTTGCTTTTCTCTAACGTTTTTACATCCTTCTGATGGATTAAAACATAAATGATCATATTAATTTAGCTCAGCTAGTTTGAGTTTTTGCATTCATGCAAAGTTTTTAGAAGTTTTAATTTGATACTTTTACCAGAAAGTTACTGAACTCAGTCAACAGTAAAACATACTGTACTCATATAACAGCGAATACAATGTCATATTTATTCCTTTAGTTTGGTCTGTTTATCATGTTTTGACTGGATAACGTTGACACTGACTGGTGGAAACATAATAGTTTTGCTGACATGTTGCAGCTGCGGTTTATGTGGATGAGTGGTATCTGTGGAGTTTAGGCTTTTATATGTTACACTTTAGTTATTTACGGTTTGTTGACTTGAGAATTACTCTTTACATATAACATTGTACTTTTCTTGCCATGTGTTTTCTGACTTCGTACAGATTATCATGTAGCCAACTTTCATGTCTCCACTACTATAACATGCCTGATTCTCTGAAAACAGTGTAAATATAACTAAAGATTCATGAAAAAAACTATTACATTATATGTAGATATCATTTTCCTAAAATAAATAGTTTAATTTGTACTGGTGGAGTTTAGAGAGCAGCCATATTGTTAAAAAGAACGATACGGCTATAAGGTGAGCAAAATGCAACACTGATGGAGAGAATAAAGAGCTCAGAATATTCCTCCAGTAATCAATGAATCCCAAAAACATTTAAAAGATTCAAACATTTATTATATGTTCCACCTCATTGCCCTTCCATGCTCTTGCCTTGCACCTGGATATCATTTGCAAGGTTTTGTAAAAGAGGTTTGCACCAAGATGAGATGAAAGCGAAGAGACAGGACGCTTGTCAGAGTTTCATTTAGGAATACACCACCACATTCTTTGTCTTTTATCATCAAACATTACGTTCAGAACAGCTGTATGCTGCATCAGAACCGGAAATCTGGTTCAAAAAGAAGCTTTTGATACAAACATTTCGTATATTAAAAGTTAGTAGGGTTAAGGACACAAGGAGGCGAGTCAAGGGGAGGAAACAAGTGCAATGAGTCGACAAAACCTTGCAAACCAGCTGCAGCGCAACATAACACATCTGTGCATGTCTTATGCATATTTCATGCTGATGTCTTGCAGCTGCTCTCTGCTTATCCATCCCTGAGCTGTGGAAACTGTGAACCTAACTCTTCCTCTGACACTTGCAGCTAACAAACAGTAAAGATCCTCTGAAACAACCCAGAAGGAGCAGCAATGACTTCTGGGAGCCGACAGGGTGAAACACTCTGCAGCTTCCATTATCACCACACCTGTCACTTCATCCATGAACAGAATGAATGTTACAGGACAAAGCAGAGGGTTAATGCAGGGGGGGGGGGGGGGGGGGCTTCTTGGTTCTTTTCTGAGTTTAACTGCATTCTGACCAACTGTATGGAACAATAAAGCTTTTATGAAGCTTTTATTGGGGGACGTTGTGGGCTTGTTCTCTGAAAAGCATTAGCAGATGTTTTTGGTTCAAAGTTGATGTTAAAATCGTTTTATTCGTGTCGACTCGATCTTGTTTCTGCTCTCAGCAGAGGCAGAAAGTAAATCCGCTTCTTACTTCCAGAGATGTTCTCATTTTGTGTAACTTTAAAGACAAAACACTGTAAGTCTCATCTGCTGTTCTCTCTTTTGTTCTAATTCTCAGTTGCGTGTGCTTGACGGGTGCAGCCAGAGCGTGTTTTACAGAAAAATACATGAAATATTTACAGAACATACTCAACTTTAATGCAGTTATAGTCTGCTCTATGCAGACTTTCTGTGCAGAGCTGTGTGTTTTACATCAGGTAAATTCATTAAGAGATGATGTGACAAACTCATTACTTCTATTTTTTGCAGGTCGAGCATTGCTTTTGTATTTTAATGCCCTAAATCTGCTTCATGCTGCACTACTACCACAAGACAGCGTCATTAATTCCCATTATCCTGGCAGCCAGGCGAAATTACACTCACTCGCCTGCAACTCCACTTGTTTCCAGGAAGTTGGGAAGATGCATCTGTTTACAAAGCATTTTAATATGATTTATTTGCTCATCTTGACTTTAAGCAGCAACAGTTCATAAAAGATGAAATGAGTTTTATTGGAGCATTGTGTTGCGTCAGCTCCTCGTTGGGCTGCTGTGGAGACAAACTGCTCCAGCTTTGAGATTGGAAAAAGGTTATTTTGCTTCTTATTGCTGTAGTAACTCAACAGTTAGTTCCTTTAAAGCCACGTGATGAGGTGCTTGTGGCATGAATTTCTTTTCAATAACTTTAACTCTTCTTTTTTAAAAAAAAAAAAAAAAAACCTGCTTTTTATCTCACATTTTATACTCTGTTGATGCGTTCTACAGCCTCTGGTAACTCTGTGACTCTGCCACAATAAAACTGTCATAAAATAATCTT
>JBAMHX010000019.1:22234924-22245122 GCA_037177515.1 Pseudomugil tenellus
TAATAGTGTCCGACATGTTAAAGCTACTACCAAACATGTGCTGGTCCCATGGCTTCATAATAACAATGATAAAGCAGTTAAATATTGTGGAATCCAGTAAAAATGACAATAAATAAAGTTTTAAACTGATTGAAGTTAAAATATGTAGTTTTAATAGAAGCCATTTTTGGCCATGAAGGTTACCAAACGGAGTATCTGACACTACATAAGAAGTATGACTGCAATCAATTCAATTCTGTGACGTGACCATGACTCTATTCACCACGAATCATTGAAGTGGTAAATAGTTAAGTTTAGTTTTCAGCAGGTCTAAAGTTGTTTAAGTGATTTTGAACACTTTTGTTTAGTTTACCAGAGAAAGTGGTTATGTTCCTGAATGAGCAAAAGGTCACATCTTTGTCAAAGGCAGCTGTGATGGCTGACGAGTTTATATTCACCCACAAGAATGTGTTTGTCATCCTTCAATAAACCATCTGCCACTCGTCCCCTGAGAGCAGAAAGCCCACCAGAAAAGTCTAGAAATCCATTTGCATTTGTTTGTGACACACGTACCTGTTTCTATTGTCACAGGAAAGGCCATCTTATTGCAGACTGTCTGGCTTTGAAAAGGAAACAGTTTCCTACAGCTTCTGCTCAGCCTAAAAGAGTGGGTTTGGTTAAGACTACCCCACAGATAGCCATTGAACATCCTCAGGGTTTGGATCCCTGCTACAAACCGTTTACATCACAGGAGATTCAGTAAGCCAACAACCCGTGACTATACTTAGAGATACTGGAGGCTCACAGACTATCATTCGGGAAGGGATCCTTCCTTTATCTGAGAAGACTTCCTGTAGCTCCAATATCATTATTCAGGGTATGGCATGACCCATGTTTCAGCTCCTTTGCATCTCCTTCATGTGCCTTCTTCTCTAGTCGAAGGACTGTTTTAGATCGCTGTCCTTCCTTCTCTTCCAATTCTGGGTGTTGATTTCATCCTCGGGAACGACATTGCAGGTGGAAAAGGTGTACCTGCTCCTGAAGTGTTGGACTGTACAGTTTTAGAGTTGGGTAATGATGAACCCAACATATTCACTGCTTGTGCAGTCACAAGAGCCCAAACCAAGAAATATGGTCCTGACTTTTCTGAATAGTTTTGTGGCATGGAACATGTTCCCAAAAAGGGCCGGTTTACTAGCCAGCCTAAAATTCCATGCGATCCTCAAAATTTCTGTCCGGCTTCAGTGAATGTTTCCTTACCTGCTTCACGAGAAGAGTTAATATCAGCTCAACAACAGGATGAGTCCATCTCTAAGTGTCGTACCTCTGTTCTTTCTCAGGCAGAGGCCAAGGAAAGAAAGATGGCCTACATTCTTGTAGATGGTTTGTTGATGCGACGTTGGAGGATTGTTCAATGGTTAATCAAGTTGTTGTACTAAAAGCTTTTCGATCCAAGTGCTCACCTTAGCTCATGATCATCCATGGTCAGGACACATGGGGGTCACCAAGACTTATAACCGAGTTCTAAGAAATTTCTTTTGGCCAGGCCTTAAGTCTGAAGTTGTACAGTACTGTCGCACCTGCCACATCTGTCAAGTCACCAGAAAACCTAATCAGACTATTTTCCCTGCACCGCTTTGTCCTATTCCTGTGTGTGGTGACCCATTTGACAAGGTGATTATTGAGTGGGTCCACTACCAAAAGCCAAGTTTGGTAATCAGTTTATTCTGACACTTATGTGTACATCTACCAAGTTTCCTGAGGCTGTCCCTCTGAAAAAAATCACCACTTCTGTCATAACCAAAACTTTAGTAAAGTTTTTCTCAGTGTTTGGTGTCATCCAGGCCGACCAAGGGTCTAACTTTAAATCATCTGTCTTTGCCCAGGTCCTGAGAGAACTTGGTGTTCAGCATGTCACTTCAAGTTCGTATCACCCTGAAAGTCAGGGCGCATTAGATTCATCAAACACTAAAGTCTATGATGCGTAAACACTGTCATGCTTCTCATAGAGATTGGGATGAAACGTCTCCCGTTCCTCATGTTTGCTGCTCGAAGCAGTACAGGAGGCTCTGGGTTTTAGTCCAGCAGAGTTGGTTTTTGGCAATGATGTAAGAGGACCGTGTAAGACATCTCCCTGAATATGTAGCGAGGCTACGAGAGTGGCTCCCTAGCCCGAGATGCTCTGACTTCTTCTTAGTTAAAGATGAAGCAACGCTACGACAGGAAAGCAGTTGCCCGGTCATTTAAACCAGGTGATCAGGTATTGCTCCTTTTGCCCATACTTGGTTCTGCCATGGCACTAAGTTCTCTCGCCCATATGTTGTCGATCGACAAATTAATGAGACCAACTATGTTATTCAGACCCCTGAGCGCAGGAAGGAAAACAGAGTATGTCATGTGAACATGATGAAACGTTACTGTCCTAGGGAATGTAATGATGTGACCTCTGCTCCTCCTCCCGTGTTGCCCTTGGCAACTATAGTTTCTCAGGATGGATGGTGAATGGTAAATGGACTTGTACTTATATAGCGCTTTTCCAGTCATGTTGACTGCTCAAAGCGCTTTACACTACATAGTATACATTCACACATCACATCGGGAGGCAGCTTAGGTTACGTGTCCAAGGACACTTCGACATGTAGTCAGGCGAAGCCTGGAATCGATCTCACAACTTTCTGGTTGAAAGACGACTCCTTTTCCACCTGAGCTACAGCCGCCCAGGATGTTGAGGATGTGCTGAATTCGGGTGTAGCACCAACACAAGCTGGTCGGCTTAAAAACTCTAAAATCTTGTCAAATCTGTCCCAGTATTTGTCACATCTTTCTGTAGATCACAGAGAAGACATCAAAATCCTTCTCTCTGCCTTCCCAGAACTGTTTAGTGACATACCATCACAAACCACTGTTGTGTCCCATCACATCTCCTTGACTAAAACACAGCCAATCAAACAGCGTGCATACCGTGTTAATCCACTCAAGCGAGAGATGATGAGAAAAGAGGCTGAATATCTCCTTGAACACGGTTTTGCATTTCCAAGTGAGAGTCCTTGGAGTTCACCTTGTTGGAAACAAAGCCAGATGGCAGCCCTAGATTCTGCACTGACTTCCGAAAAGTGAATGCTGTGACAGTACCAGATGATTTGGCCTCCTGTGTCTTTGTTGATCCTGGCCCTAATTGGATGATTAGGAGGTGGTTTGACTCTGACTAGCCATTGGTTCCTCCCTGATTGCAAGATTGAGCTGCACCTGGGAGCCTGGCTTTAAAGACAGCTGACGGCAATCACTCTGGAGGCTTCTCTGCTCACATCCACACTCACACACTGGCTTCTGTTGGTCCGTTGATGACTGGTTCTGGATGCTACAAACTCAGGTATGTGGTGGGAGGTTTGTGTACTAGCTATTCGGAGTACCCTTTACATTCCAGCCCTTAGTTAAAATCTCTGTCTAGTTCACTAGCATAGCGGTTGATGCCAACCCTTGTATACGTTTTGATACACCACTTTGTAGATAAGTTAGGTCTTGTTGTTTGATTCGATCTTTTAGCTTTAAGTGGTTGGTTAGGTTTTGTTATGTTTATTTCATTTGTTTGGCTCAACCTTCTGTCCCTTCCTCCCCCACAGGTAATGCAGCTGAAAACCTCTGCCCCAGACCAGTCAATAATTTTTTTTTTTTTTTTTTTTTTTTTTAACCCTTTACTTTATGTCTTCATTCTGTGGTTGTTGGTACGTTACACTCCCTTGTGGGCGGTAGCAAACTCTGGGGTGGTGAATTTTTTTCTAAAGCTTCGTTTTCAATCTTAAATTTAGAGGCGTGTCCTTTTGATTCATGTGTGTTAGAGCGCTATCACTGGTTACAGCTGCGTACTTCCTGCTGGCTCCACTGTGACGGAGCCCTCTCAGCTCTACCTTTTCATCCATTTTGGGATTTTCCGATAATGATCAAACAGCAAGATGGCGACAGTAGGACCCGCCTATTGGCTTTAAATGCGCTCTTCAGAAACCAATGGGTACCGTGACGTACGTGCTGTCCAGTATTTATACAGTCACTGGTATAAGCTGACCCTTAAGGTTGACCCTCAGTGACCTGTTCATGAGTCCCATCAACACCCCTGCAGTGTTCAGCATGTTAAGCCTCTGTGTTGGGCTCAAAGAGCCTTCGATTTTTATCCAGATACACTCCAGTTTTTCTACTCTCCTAAACAGGGACCAAGCAGCTGATGATGGTGGGACAGTAATGTTTTCCCCGACTACATTTATATCCCCGAACCCAGAGTATCAGGGATTTTATGGTTTTGCCCGACCATCATCGCTCCTGGATATCCTTCGTGTGAGCACGATAACTCGAATAATTTTCACAATTTGATTTTGATACTCAGAATACCGGTTTATGTCCCCCAAAGGGGCGACCTGGATCCACTTTCACCATTATTAAATTTATAGTTCCCCCACCAGGTGGCGCTTTATGCTTGAACAATCAGATTTTTGTATATATCTATGGAACTATTTCTCTCATTTACTTCAAATCAAGCGCAAATAAAAGGTCATGACCTCAGGATGAATCCTGTCCTGACGTCATAACAGGTTGGTTCAACGTTTCCACACCAGGTGGAGCTTTATGACTGAAAAATACCTGCTTTGATCATATCTGTTATAATGTGTTGGATTCCTGTTTTAATTAGTAGTTTTCCTGTTTTGCCCTGTGTTTCTGTTTAGCTTCATGCTCTGTTCGTTTGTTCACCGGTGTTGATTTTGTCTTGGTTTGCATTTATACAGCCTGGTTCCTGCTGGACCATTAGTTGCTGTTCAGGTCAGAGGTTTATTCTTAAAATAAATCTGTTTATCTACACTCCAGTTGCCTCCTCCATCCTGCATTTGAGTTCTCTTCTCCACCCTCCTCCCACCACTGTCTCCGTCCTCACGTAACAATTTGTAACTATTTGTTAGATTAATCCCAATCCAAATGCAAATGACAGGATGCATTTGGGAATGACATCATACCTGCATGGATTAAATTCTAATTAGTTCAGCTATAAAGTCTACTTTCTTCATTATTGAGTTCAGTGAGGATAATAAATATGATAGACGACTTGTTAAGCTAGTTGCAGGCTTTATATTGTATTATGTCAACAGGAGGATTGGGGACTTGCCCTAACCATCACTTCCGACAGCATAGGCCTTGTTAAAGTCTCTGTTTATAGACCTTAAATTTGATACATTTCCAGTTATTTCCCATATATTCTTGTAAATTCCCAGATTTTTGCAACTCTAATACAAACTCGTACCATAACAGACTAGACCTGTTGGTGGAAACGGAGCTCAACTGTTTGCAAAGTTAAAGAAATCAGAATGATTATTATAGTTATCTAATATTAAAATCTTTAGGATCTGAGCCTTCACCTACTTGGAGATCATGATAGTAAAAAAAAAAAAACCTTAAATAGGACACGGTGATATCTGCACAAACCACAACGTTCTCAGCTCAAGTCCCTTCAGGCTTTTGCCTCCTTATCATTAATTCATACCTGTCCAACACATCCAAATAATCTGAAAAGCCTGAAGGCGACAGAAGTTAAACGCCCGACTCCTTCCTCCTTCATTAAATACACATGAATCTGTTTCACATGGGTTCATACAGTAACACCAGCAGCTTCCTCTGCTGCCCACTGAGCAGCACATCAACTTCACTCTGCTGCTAAAGTATTTGTGCACACACACACACACACACACACATTCACTGCTACATCCTGTTCTTCACCTCTGGGCTACCAACGCCCCACTTATTTACACACTCTCTGCTTTCATGTGCGTGTTCCGGAGTGATGTTTGTTTACTCCTCACACGGCTTTAGTCCATGTAAACCACAGCCAGACATATGGAGGGATGCAGCCATATGCTCGTGTTTTGCTGTTTTCCAGAGTGAAGCTGCAGTAATTTGCTCCGTATTTCTGTTTTTTGGTTGAATGGCTGCATGTATAGCGCATCACAAAATGACTTAACCCGGGTCACCGCCTGCGGATGTGTTGTTTGTGTTATCTCATTTTTCTGTGCGCACCAATTGTCAAGTCTTCTGCTCTTGTGAGGCACATGTTTGTATACGTGTGTGTGATTGGATTTTGGTCTGCAAGCCGTGGTGTGTGAGTGTTGTTGTAATGTTGCACAATTTCAGATATCAAACTACTTGTGTAAATGAAACTCAAACATTAATTTGCATAAATATGCAGAATTTTTGCTCATGAAGCTGAAAAAAACCTAAAATCTCACATTTTCCATGAGAAAAACCAAACATCTTGATTAAATTAGACCATTCCTATAAGGAAAACGCATCTTCCATGATCTGTGGGACTTGATTGTGTTTTTGGTTCATTTCTTTTCAGGTTTTTGTTCTTGGTAAAAGCAAGATTTCCCTGCACATGCCTTGTCTACACATAGCTGGGTATCTCACTAAACAAAGATATTTTTCTTCGAATTGGCCTGTCATCCGCACTAAAATGCAGATTTACTTCATCAAAAACGATTCTTTTAAAAATCTTCGATCAAAATAAAGATTTTCGAAACCTCCGTTTATATGTTTTCGGTGTGGAAAACATCTGCGATAAAACAAACAATGATGTCACATGTCTGTTTACAACATCAACGTCCTCTAAACTCGAAACTTTTAGCTTTATCAGTTGTCAAGGAGATTTGTGTTTGTTTTTACAAGAACACAAATACTACTGCACATACATGTCCTTCACTTTTTATGCCTTACTTTTTTCTCAAACTGGCCATCAGGACACACGAGGTTCAGAGATCATTTCAGAGCATCATCAGATAATTTTATAAAAATATAGCCCGTATTTATCAAATAAATATGAGATTTTTACGGTTTAATGCAGATAAATGTGTGACCCTGGACCACAAAACCAGACGTATGTTGCACAGTGATATTTTCAGCAGTAGCTGCTTATTCATTGCACTGATGAAGCGTTTCATGTGTTTCATGTGTTTCATGTGTTTCATTATGTACATTTCATCCATACGACTGCTTTTGTGCTCCAGGGTCACATATTTGAACTTCATTATGACAACTATCAATTTTGTGTTTGAGTGTTTGCAGGTTCTGTCTCAATCCGGTGCATGAGCTTCACCTGGGCCCGATGTGCTCGCCCCCCCTTTAGGAGCTGAAGCTGTCCGAGGCTCAGGGCTGGAAGATTGCCTGGTTTTATTTCATGTTGCGGTTTAATTTAATGCATCGCCACATTACTGAAACAGCCTTTTACATGTTTTACTGTTTCTTTATTGAGGCTTATTTTTTCTATGAAACCACTTTGTGCCCCCCTCCCTCTGTGTTGCAGTCTCTGAACTGGGCTTTAACACATTAACACCATTATTTTAATTTTTACACAGTAACATGCAAACAAAGTTTCTGCATGTGCCACGTTAAATACTCGAGTTTGCATTTTTCCCATGAGAGATGTTGGTTTCTGCATGTAGGTGTTGTCACAGCAGACTACTAAATCCACCAAAAACCAGTTTTCCAGCTTCGTATTTACTGCAGGTATGCACAAATCCAGTATTTGATCTACTATCCTGCAGCTTTTAGATGTGTCTCTTGTCCTGCACACCTGAATCACCTGAATTGATCGTTATCAGGCCTCAGTGTAGCTGAATGACACGAACACAAGGAAATTCGGCCATTTGATTAGGTGTGATGGAAGAGTTGCATCTATTTGCAGGATAGTCTCCCCCCAGAACCGGACTTGAGCTCAGCTGATTTACAGGAAGGCAGCAGGATGACCCATTAAATTTACAACATAAATAACCACTCGTCATTGTGTGGTGGAAACCAGCATATGTTATATTTAGTCTTTTTTTTTACCAGAAAAACAAGCAAACTTGATATTTGCTTTTATTTTACCCTTTTCCACACATTTCCCAGAAGCTGTTGCATCTTCATCATGATCATCATTAGCAACATGTCTCTCATGTCATGGAGGAAACTTTCAGGTTCAGCTGAACTAAAAAAAAACTAAAAAAAACCCTGATGTTTTTTGGTAATTTTGGACACTATTCTGTCTTTTCACATGAGTTATCCATATTGGTGTGTATCTGCGAGCATGTACGCATCCGTCCGTGCCTTTGCTCATGTGTATGAGTGACGCAGTCTCTGCTGGCCAGAGGACAGCTTGACTCATCCCAGTCTGTTGACTGTACGGGGGGCTGGCAGGTCCACCACTGAGAGCAGCGCTGCGACGACTGCAGCGTCAAACACACACCCCTCCCTCCCTGCATCCTGCCCTGGAGGAAGTGATGTAAAGGCAGATGAAAAGGGGAAAACGGGGAACAGAGACAAAGAGATATCAGCTTTCTCTGTTAGCATCCTGTCTGAACATCAACTAATAAAGATGTTTCCTTTTTCGCTTTTTAAGCTTTCAGGAAGAAAAAGTTGCAGATTTAAATAATGTGAAAACTGTACAAATATGACACATGTTGAGACCCCCCCCCTATCGGGTTCCTGAGCATACATACCTTTAAACATGCTCATGTGGATGCCATCTTTGCTTTGACCTACATTCTGCTGTCTAATCCTTTCACATGTTACTACAGAAATGTGTGTTGGAGGTGGTGAAGCTCTGAGAAGTTTCCCACATTATCACAGTCTAAACTGCCAGAGGCTCTGGAGCAGCCGCTTGCCGCAACCCCCCCCACTCCAAAAGCATCAGAAATCATTCAGCATCCTTGCTGAGAGATTCCACGAAGATTTTCAGCTTAGTTCGGCTCAGATGTACGAGATGGACGCGGGGGAGACGCATAAGAGTCCGTCTGCACCTCATGTTGCATTATTTCAGTCTCCAGCCTCTGACTGGAGTGTGACATGAAAACAGCCTGCAGCGGAAGCTAAACTATGACTCAATCACATAACATCACATCAGAGCAGGGCAGCAGAAGAAAGCAACAAGCTGTCCCACAGTCAACAGTCTTCAGACACTCAAAGGAGACCAAACAATGAAGCTTTTCACATCCTGGGTTAGAAAAAAGGTAAATTATAGATAGAAAAAAGCCTTCTATCCATCATGTGGCTGACATGATGCTGAGGCTTTAAACTGGTTGGAAGATTGTTGGAAAGAAGCAGGCTGGAGATGCCGGCAGACCTGAGCTGAAAATACACTTTGGTTTTATGTCGCCATGAAGATTTATGTCATAATGTTGTACCAAGAATATAAAATTCCCAAAAAGTTTTATTTATTGACGAGACCAAAGGCCTGTTCGACGGAGCGCGATGAACATTCCCCAGATGTCTCTCTGTTACCCGGGTTGACTCACCCAGACATCCAGGATCTGGATGAGCGCTACAACAAAGCCGGTTATGAACTCAGTAATTCAGGTTTTTCCCATCAACATCAGCGAGCGTTCACATGAAAGGGGAGGAGCTTACAGCGTCTGACCAATCAGACATGGCGCAGCTACTTCAGAAACATGAAGAATTTCAACACATCATCCAGGCTAAAGGCAATGCTGTTGCCACAGCAACGGCCATGAAGGAATCCTGGCTAATGCGTAAGTTACACACCTTTAAATTTATCAGACAATATAAACAAAAATTGATCTGATTACTTAGCGTCTCTTCCTTATACATGTCTTTTCAGGCTCCTTTACGTCCCAGCGTTCTTTTGATGACATCGTCATGCTGCAAGTTGTTCCTGCTGGTTGCAATCATGTAATTGTATATCCCTGTGTTATCCTTGTATGTCCGGATTGTGTTTACTCACAATGCCTTTTGCTTTGTAGTCCACTTCCTGAGTTTGGGAACAAACATGGAGTTTGTATTCACACCTCCCCAAATGAACCAGACTTTCAGAGCAGGCTTCCACACACTAGCTTTTAATGCAGATGGACATAATTCTGCCGTTTGCTCCGCTCTTCAATGTGATTAATGAGGAATGGGAAGGTGATGTCACGCGGGGAATGTTACGTAGCAACTCCCGAGTGCAGAAGATCTGGGCGACTTTTCATCCGCATGCAGCTGTTTGCGACCAGGATGGAATCCGTCCTGCTCTTGCCATTTGTCAAGACTTTGAGACACGTGGGGATCCTGAGTCAAAGGTTTTCATTGTGGTCTGATGTATAAACCTAAAGCGTTCCATAATTATATCCTATAATCCTATAGAGAGAATGAACTGGTTCCATTTTGAGTCATTTATCATTTTCAGGTTGGCCACCAGGGGGCGCTCAAACCTGAA
>JBAMHX010000019.1:22272230-22292408 GCA_037177515.1 Pseudomugil tenellus
CAGTGGTAGGAAAAGCCATGAGAGCTTATGACCGCACCAAGTGAGGATGTGTATAGCGAAAAGAGAAGAGGGCCGAGCACTGAGCCCCGAGGAACCCGTGTTCAAAATGTGATTTGGACACTTCTCCTTGCCGGGAAACTTTAAAGGATCTACCAGTGAGGTAGGACATGAACCACGAGAGGGTGGAACCTGAGATACCAAGCTCAGAGAGTGTGGAGAGGAGAATCTTGTGGTTAACCATGTCAAAATCAGCTGACTGGTCCAGCAGTTATGTAACCTGCAGTCTAACTCAACCTTGTGTCAAGCGATGAGGCTCATTTCTTTAATATCAGATTTTCCCAACATGCTAAGCTTTACAACAAAGTTTCATTTTCTTGTTAGCACATCAGCTAACAAGCTAACTCTAGCGACTCATTTTGAGAAGGCTATCTCCTCTGCTTCCATATTATCTGATTTTAATTCACATTTTCGTCACAGGGTGCAGACGAAACATACAGCGGCGTCTGGCTTATCTGTAATTCCTGCTCTCGTGGATCATCTAACAGATGCAGTTGGAGTTAGCCTTACAAACGCTTATTTGCTCATGAAAAAAGAGCCCTGGCCAAGTGGGGAATATTTGGACAATTTGTTCTATGAGAGATCTTAAGGAGGAAGATGCTTTTTATGCAGCACAGCTTGATTTAGGGCTGAGGAACCACACCTTCTTAAACATCAAGGTCAAAACTGAAGGAAAGGGAGTTTAACACAGCCGGTCAGTGTTTTAAAAAGACAGAAAAAGCAACACTTTCCAAGTTTCATAGCACATACCGGTAATCACAATGTGCTTCTTCATCTGAAGCAAATAATGTCTTTTCCCTTTTACTTTTCTTTCAAACTGAAACACCAGGATGTTTCCATGTTAAATTCACAAAATTCTCCCAAAGCAATTAAATTGTCTCCTATTTCACACCTTCTGAGTTTGTGTGGTCATTTGTTAAAAACACTAAAAGCAGAGCAGAAGAAAAATACTAACAGAGAAGTTCTGGTTCCATATTTGTCTGTCTGATACAGATGCTGATACCTTCTGATACAGAGTAACAACCTGATATCTGTTATGTAATTAAGAAATCTACTTAATCTTAAACTTAATTGTACATTTTAATGTGTAATATTTATATTTATTCATTTAATGGCCTAACATAGCTTCAAATATAAAACATAAGCTAACGCATGAACGCAAAGATTACCATAGAACTTTTAAACAGATGAGTATAAAAACTCATATGAAACTATTTTTATTGAAAAAAAAACTTAGAACTGGACATAAAGTTAACATGTTATGTAATAAAACTGGGTTTAACTTTTTTGCAGAGAATTTCTGACTTTCTTTTGCAATTTTTTTAAACATTTGCCAGTTTTTGTTCTCACTGCAGTTCGTTGAGCTTTTCTGTTAAAACAACAAACTCCTTGTGCTTTTTCATATTATGCAACCCAAAAGCTTCATAAGGTTGCTAATGATTAATTTGCCATCATTTATGCCCCCTCTGTATACTTTATCCCTGCAAATGCTGTTTTGCTATTGCTATTGCTATTTTGCTAGTGGGATTTTCTGAGTTGGTAATAACAAAATCTTGCTAACATAATGCTAATGCTAAACACATACTGTGCAAATTATGCCTATGTGTGTGTGCGGTTTTGTCTGACAGGACAATGAGAATTATGTTTCCATGATATCAGATGGTATTTAAACAGAAAACTCACTGATTTTGATCCCCTTAATGTGGCAGAATCGGCAAGTATTTCCGACGCTATCGACTCGCCAAAGATTTGTTTTTTCTTTCCCCTCTTTTAGATTCAGATTCAGATAGTTTTTTTGCTGTTTGTGCACATTTGTATGGATGAACTTTTGTATGAACACACATTTCAAACTTAAAGATAAAAAAAGTTCAGACAGAAGAAAAACAATAAAGTAGTAAAAACAGAAGTTAAAACAAACCAACAAATGTTCACATCTGGGTGTGTTTGGTCAGATTTTTTTAATCATTGGACAGCGAGCCGTATATGTTGTTGAATACATGATTGTAGATGTTTTTCTTTACATATGATGTGGAAAACTGTGTGTGTGATAGAGAGAGAGTAAAACTGACATGAGCATGAGATGGTGTAATTTTGGAAGATGCTAATGGCGTCAATCTAATCAGCTCAACTTTTAACTGTTTTCTTTCTACTGTCATTTAGTTTGACTAAAACAGTGACAGAAGTTTCTGTGCTGTTTGTTTAAACCATTTTATTTGCTTTTTGAGGTGATTGTTAGTAGCATTAAATCTATTTAGATGTGATTTGGTTCTTAATGCAACATGTAGGACATGTTTGAATCAAAGATCTCGTTTAACGATTGAGCTGAATACGCTTTGTTTGTGTATTTCCAGTCAGCTTTGAATTGTAGGGATGGCTCAGTCGACCGAAAAGCAGATTACTCAACCCTCTCCGAATAAAAGAAAGGGAAAAAAACTGTTACAACGATGTATGTTGTCACTCTGATGGGAGTTAATGGAGGCACAGACCTCCTGTAATACTCATGTTATCATCAGGAATACTGAGATACATTAATGGATTTTTATTTTTAAACTTGTTTTATTCCAACACTGCATCAGTGGGCATCACAAGGGCAGTGCATTGACCTTTACGGACAGAGTTCACCACACTGAAGACTCTGCCAGCTTCGCCTCAGTCCATATTAGAATTCATACTGTTGCTATTGCTACTGCTTCGACATGCCCTTATGCACTGGCACATTTCCCAGCATGCTTCAGAGAGCGTGGAGGTGAGGAGGAGGGGGTGAGTAGAGATGAGAGGAAGCAGAGAAGGGCTGCGGACGCGGTTAATGAGGTGGGGTCAGAGATATGATAAAATGAAAGAGGACAGAGAACAAGTGGGGAAAAAGGAAGGAAACGAAGGTATAGACGGAGAAAGAAGCTGACTTTGATAAGAGATTAATGAAAACACACATCGCTCTGAAGCGACAGCTGGCTGGCGGTGTCGATGTGGACTCAATCCAGACCAGAACTGCTCCGCTATGTTGCAGAACAGATCACGTCTCACAAGATCTACATAATAACATTATTTTATAGTCTTTTGCTTATTGTCTTCTTGAATTTTTGCTTTCCCTTTAATGCAGCAGAGCTTTCTCAGAGAGACGCTTCAGCCCACGCGCTGCCAGAGAGGGGGGGTAGAATGGAGCGATAGTGTGTGTGCATGTGTGTGTCATGGTGGGGGGTCTGCTGCACAAACTCGCTGCGTGTCAGGGAGCTTCTGTGTCTTTTAAAGCTCATGTGTTCCTGCGAGTGAAAGTCACGCATGCACACAGCAGTGAGATAAAAACACAAGCACACGCTCCATCAGACACGTTGATGTTTTTACACTGTGGAAACATGCAGATGCATTAAACTAATTAGAAATCAGTAAAATTTCTTATTGATTACTCTGCCAGGTTGGTGCAGATAAGAAAAAAGCAAAAAAGCTACACAATGCTCCTAATATCACATCAATTCAATAAAAAATAGAAAACAAAACTCATTAAGCTTCCAGAAAGATGACTGGCTCTCAAACGGGGGGTCGTGAGATCATTGGAAGCATATATCTTATTTTTACCAAAAAAAAGGGATTTTATCCATGTTAAACAACTGATTCAGAGATAAATCTCTGAAATTAGTATTTAATATTTTAACTCATTAATAATAAAGTTATTACACAAACGAGAGAAACTGAATTTTGGTTTCAAACCACTTCATCCTCTTTCATTTATGAAGATTTGGACTATTTTCCAGCTTTATATAGAAAGGAAACCCATTTCATACAACACACTCACATACTCGTTCACTGCGAACAATAGCATTTTATCTTGAAAAAGTTTGTCAACCACTGCTGTAGACGGTGAAATTTACTCAAAGTTAGTTGTGAAGGATTTCCAGGTGTTTCCAGGTCTAAAATTTGCTCTCAGCTACGGTGGCCCAGCTGTTCCATATGCATGTTCTGATCTGCAAGTCGTCTTGTAAAAGAAGTGCGACATCCCAGCGAGTCAGCAAAGCGGCATTACGTGTCTGACTGTTTGCACCACTAAGGGAAGCATTACTCACACGTTTAGGTTTTGTAACACACAGAGCTGGAAATAACTGCGTTTTGAAACAGATCGTCTTCCTGATTAATGCGCTTTGGATAAATGACTGTAAATGATGCAACACTTTTGTTGTTTTTGTTTTCAGTAGACGGATTTAAATGTGATCATTTTCATCTCATAACATTACTGGATGATTAAAATATTAAATCAGTGCCCACACAATTGTTTTGCATATATTGCATATATAAATGGTATTCACATCATCCTGTGATTCCCTTGTTTCCTTACTGTTAACCTACCGGTTAGTTCCCGCCTTAAATTTTTGCACTTTATATATTATTTATTATTCATTTCACTCAGTGTTAAGTTCTTTTGTTGTTGCTGTGACTGGAGACTTGTATGTTCAGGGTTAATTCTCAGCCTAGTCTTCACTGTGGAAACGTAATTTTCATTCCTTTGTATGTTTTTTTCACATGTGAAGACTTTGACTTTCTTAGTACCAGTACTTAGTAGGAAATACACAGATCTAAACCAGCCTTCTCTAATCTGCATATCGTTATATCAAGTCTTGGCTTTCTGGAGACAAAAAATTGGCATAAAAACAAACACACAACAGAAAATATGCCGGTATTTACGCTTCTCTTTTCATCTGTTTTCCTGTTTACAATTATTTGTGCTGCTATAAACCTTCTGTCCACTCGTTTCTGGTGCCACTGTGGGCCAAAAACATCTCCTTGTCTTTATTCCAGTGGTATAAAATACATTTTTCATTCATTTTTTTATTATTCTTTTTAGAAGTTTCTGGTCACTTATTGATCTTTGGCAGCTCCTGGTTGGGCGTTATTGTTATTTTAAGCTGACTGATTAAAAGTTTGACAGGAAGTGGCTTCATCATTACCTAAAACTCCTTGTTCAGAGTAGAAGTTTCTTAGCAGCGTAGTGGTAATAGATAAGTGTTGTCATGGATCACTCATAGTGGATTGAGCAGCCAGTCTTTAAATAAACACTACATTTAATTATAAACCTCCTGGAAGGGATATAAATGCCAGGAAAACTTCTGCAGAACACCTAACCGATAGTGATGCACCATTACCAGTGTTGGCTGGATTCTGCGTGTGTATTCACAATCCAGATTTTGCATTTTTTCAACAAGTGAAGCAGATTTTGAGCAAAAAGCTGCTTTGTTACAGTTTTCCTATCAGAGCTACACACTGTTTCTGATAAATTGTTATTTAAATAAGTTTAGGGACCATTTAGTCTTGCTGAAATACCCAAATATTTCTCCAATATGAAGCCAGCGGCTCATTGATTTTCTGCTCTACACACACAAGCTACGTTTATCCCCATGGGAATGTAAGGACCTGAACAAAGAGATGAAGAGCACATCTTTACGGGTGTTTCTCCAGTGTTCACCAGTATGCTGATGCACACTGCTGTCGGGGAGGCGGCGAAGCAGGCATGTTTGCAGAAAGACAAACCCACACGTGTGTCACACACACAGACAAATGGCCGAGATCAGCAGGGAGACGAGGTGAGGCAGGAAGACCGAGAGCAGCAGGGGTTTGTGCAGACAGACAGATCCGCATGCAGACACACGGACATGTAAAGCACAAACTGTTCATGCATATGGAAAAAGGCAGGAGGACATGCTGGACAGATATGTTGCTGTAGGAACCATAAGACATAATACTGGTCTTAATTTTCCCATATCGTGTGTTTGCTTTAGTACCCGGCCCCCGTGTCTCTGGATTTGTAAAATATTTTTTCTACCATCTGAAGATCTAGATGTTTCATCAGCAGGTGCAAATATAACTGCAGAGGATGGAGAGTAAAACGCAGCACAAAGCAGTCGTAGTAAAACGAAAAGCCTTTGACTTCCTGCAGCGTTAACCTCATTGTGTTAATCTGTGACATTTACACTTTTTTTTAAACTCGTGTTTACATATTCATAATATTTATTGAATTAATACACTTACTGCCTAGAAAGCCGGTGGAAGTTCAGCCATTTGTCAGCGGGGGCTTCTTAATTACGACATCTGAGGAAGCGGGTCGGAAAAGCCCCCGGAGGGTCGAGACACACTGATGTGAAGCCAATCTGTCAGGCCAGCAGAGCGCCCAGTACTTTCCAGCAGAGAGGACCGGGTTATGTAGGTTACTGTGATTCCGGATGCAGTTCCCATCAGCTCCAACCGCAACCCGGGAACATCCTGTTCTTCCATTTCTCTCCTCAACTTACATTTCATGATGAATAATTTATTCTCCAACTTCCTTGTGGCATGTTTTCGCCCTGACTTCCATCAGCTGTAGGTATTGTTGCTCTGGCAACGGAGACTTGTCCGGCTGCAGGTCATCTAAATGTTGTTTGCATTTAGAGAAGCAACAAGAGCTCCGTCAGTGCAAATCCGCAGCTTCATCAGAGACATAAGCTGTGCTGATGAACATCCTGAAACAGATGCAACGAAACTTTGAAGCCATTTCGCTTCGTTTGCTTCTCATTCTGAGAAGTGAAGTCTCTACAATGTAATCAAAGAGTTAAGCTTTAGAGATATTTACTTTCTGCTAAAATAGAAAAAATCATGCAGTAAAAAGGGGGGTGTGGGGGGGTCTCTTCAGCTACAATCAATACTTGGTAGCTACAGTCAGCAGTTTAGAGGACATCAGGGACACGACCGTACACAAAATTCCCTTTTTCCTTTAGGAATCTGGTCGTTACCAGGATGTAGTTGGTTTGTTTTCCAGAAACATCCGTTTCCTCCACCTGGACCAGTGTTTCACCACAGCGACTACATTATAATCTACATCATCACATCTACATCACAGCAGTGTTATGTTTAAGCCCCTCCCACTCCCAGCGCCACAGGCCTCATTCTGTAAACAGAACACACACATACACACACACACATATGTGATCTCTATTTCCTCTGTCCTTCTGTCAGATGAGCCCATATGGCATCTGTCATGTCCCCTGCTCGCTCTTTATCAAAGTCACATCACGGCTGCTCCCATCAACTCTGTCAGCTGCTGTTTTATGTATAACTGTGTGTGTGTGTGTGTGTGTAAGTAATATATGTGCCATAGCTCCCTCAGTGTTTGAAGAAGCTGCATTTAAAGTTGCTTGGGGCAGGAGCTTTATGGAAAGCTGACCTAATATAAGACAGTGTTCTAATAGCAGAAATATTTCCCCCTAAATTACATTTAGTTTTTTTCTGTAGTTTAGTTTAAACAGGAATTCTAAAGGTCAACGCAGCATTAAAAATTATTGCTGTCTTCGGTTGAAAGGCAGAAAAAGAACAAGAAAGTGTGCAAAATGTTACAGATCTGCTGCAACAGTTACTGTTGTGTCAGTTTTTCACTAAATAAGAGTGATAATTCTAAAGTTTCAGTAAACTATTTTTGCGATTTGCGGCTGTTTAGACTGAATGAAGTTGGACTTGTGCAAGGTAACCGTGTATTTTCTGCTCACTGATGAAGATTTGATTCTGCTTTTCAAAGCTTTTCTTCCTCGTTTTCTTTTCTCCTTCTTTGCAACTTCTGCATTTCGCTGTTGTTTGGTGCAATCCTAAGCTGAAATGAACTGGTTACAGATGTGACCCGTATGTCACATCTGGAGACTCCTAAAGGCAGGAAAAACTGCTTCCATTACATCCATGCGACATACTTTTATACTAAAACTTTAAAAAAACTTCTAATGAGAACGTAAAGACATTTAGCAATAATTGAGTTTTTCTAAATATAGTTTGCTTTACTGGTTTTTATTGTGATATTTAGTTTTTGTGCATTTTTTCTTCTCACACCATTATGAGATAAAACATTTTCTTAGTGCATGATGCTGAGTTTATGTGTCAAACTGAATTATCTTTGGTATTTTTAAAAGAAAAAAGGGAAAAATGCTGCATCTTTGTGACAGGCTGCTTGGAGAAATCCTTTTTAAAACAAACTCTTTGTTAACAGAATATGTGTTACTTCTCTTGCAGCGTGCAAGCGGATGAAGAAGTGGATGTAAACCTGTGAACGAGGAGTGAAGGTCTGATTGGGAACGCGTCGCTTTCAGAGCTGTGGTTCCTCAACGTGTCCTGCTGGCTTTCCACTGAGATCAAAGTTTCCTGTATCGTTTGTGGATTTTTTTTTTTTTTCTTTCTTTGTGCCAAGCGAGACCAAAACCTCTTGTCCAACTGACTGTGTTCAGAGAAAAAGCAAAAAAAAAAAACCTGATATGGGACTTCTTATCTAAATCATCACATTTTTATCTTTATCTAATCTTTCGGCACCTGATTTAGTAAATAATATAAAGCTGTTTTTCCTCCTTCATCTCACAAACACACAACATCCAAGGCTGCATTCATCTCACATTTAATCTCAACGACCTTAAAAGTTTTTATGTGTAATCTTTGTTCAGTGTTCGCTGCTTCTGATGCTAAAACCGACACCATGGTCAGTGCATTATTGGTTCAAAGTGCTTTATAAACAGATCCTACGCTGATGTTTGCTTGTAGTTATGGGCAAGAAAGGAAGCATGTGGTAAGCAGTGATAGCTCCGTATGAGCATATTAACACTTCAGCAGGACGGCGTTTGATTGGCAGGCAACGTTTAACCTGATAAATTGAGGCACCACTGCCGCCGTTCGCTTCTGCTGCTATCTTAATGGCTTAAAGATATACCGTCCTCTCAATCTGCGCTGTGAAAACACTGTTGACACTTTGCCTATCTCCTTCTTCCAGTTGCTTCTTATTAGAGGTCTCTCAGTCGTCGTTGTCTTGTCTCTTCCACACGCGGCGCTTGTTTTCGCCACGTGGAACAACCTGAAAGCTCCCTTTACCTCCTCCCAGTGAGCTCCTCTGAGCTTTTTTGCATTCTTCCTGTTACTCTACGATAAACATGCAATTTAAAACCTTTCACTGTTCTCACGTTTTGGGTGAAAGGAAGCAAAGTTTGTAAAAAAAAAAGAAATAAAGAAAAAAGAAGACATAAGCTAAAGCCATACTGAACACCAGCCATACAGATTCCTGTTACATGTTCCAGATTTCTCACAATGATTCAGATTTCTTCAACACGGTGATCTTCAGTCACAGCGGTGCTCGCACACATTCAGGGAATCAGTAAGGAAGCAGCTAGTGATAAAAAGAAAAGCCAACATTTCAGCCGTTTAGCTGAAACTTTGTAAGTTCAGAGCTTTTCTACCTGCGTTTTTCTGGATCACCACGGATACGAAACCTGTGAGCCGACCGCCTGCAGCATCAAGTCTGTGGATTCCCGTCTTCGTCCTGTGTTCCTTTGTCTTGACGAATGAATCCAGACATTTTCATGTCTGTTCTGTGGGCAGAACCTCGCTGCCCTGCTAGAACCGGGCCCAAACCCTCCTTCGTGCTTTTCTGTTGGGCCAAGCTAAACTCTGAGCAGAGACACTCGCGTAAGGGTACCGAGCGCACATAGATCCACGTATTTTCCATATTTTCTTTAGCTAATTGGTCACCAGCTCCTCGGTACTGATGACGGATGCCTTGTCATGCTCACTTACTGAACGGATTTCTGGACGAACTTTTCTCTGAAAGAGTCGATGTCCCTTAAAAAGCATCCCGTTTTCAAACAAATTCCGAAGCATTTTGGCCTTTACTGATTCTCTTCCCGAAGATCTTTTAGAGTTTGTTTCATAGACTGATTGTTAGGATATAAAAGAAATGCAAATTAAAGTTAAAGCTCGTTCCAAATGAAAAGAAAATTCCCTTCAGCTTGTTCGCCACGCAAAGCTGCCGTCTCTGTTGTTTACAGACACATCTTTTTCTTTTTACACCCACACGGGACAACAGAAGTGCCAAACTCCAAGAATTCATCCAGCATCTGTTAACAGCTCATCAAACAGGAGACGTAAAGTTTACATGCAAAGCTAAATGTTTACAGTTTCCATTGCAGTTCATATGAATTGTAACTATTGTGCCAAACGCATCTCCCAGAACGGTGATCAGTTGAAAAACCTTCCTGTTGGTCAGTAGATTTAATAGTTTACTGTTTCCTCAAACTTATTTTGTTTACGGAAAATGTAAAAACAAAAAAACTGCCACTTTGAAAGAATCTGAATTTTGGCCTAAATAGTTCACCGTACCAGGTGCCAAACAGGAAAGGCGTATTATTCTGTGTACGTACGTGGTTGGAAGTTCGTTTCAACGGGTTGAAGATGGACTGCTGTTCTTCATTTAGGGCCTAAATTCTCTGACAGACCTCAATGTTTACACGAGCTGCTTACGGAGGGATTTGTACACAGAGAAATGTTTACATGCAGATGAGAGAGTGAAAATGCCAAACATTTATGAAACAGCTGCTGAACTCTGGGGGATACCCTCCAACCTGAACCAAGAAGAGATTAATTCATAAGACTGAAGTAAAAAAACTTTTCTTACTGAAGGTCTTTATAAGTCTAGAGGCCGCCGTTGTGGTGGCGGACCCTGACAACGAACTGGGAACTTTTTCCTGACTTCTTTTTTTTTATTAGCAGCTTGAGAACTTGGCCACAGAACAATGAAACCTGTTGTTTCAAAAAGGATCTTTTTCTCGTCCCTCATCCTCCTGCTTCTCTCTGGCCTCGCCGTTTCCGCTGTAACCATCACCACGGAGCAGCGGGATGTTAACGGTGATGTCAGGACCCTTACCGGTGGCCGTGGCGCTGCCGGCAAAGCGAGCGCCACCCTGTTCCTCCTCACCGGCTACAAGCCATCGCTGCCCAGCGGACCCAAAACGGCCCCCAAATCAGCTGAGATGGAGGACGGGGATGAGCATCCTGTGATGGCTGAACTCCCCCCAAAGCCTCTCCCTCAGACCATGTTGCCAAGGAACATGACCGCAGACGCTCTGAAGCCTCCGCTCGGCGCGGCGCAGGTGGCTCCCCCTCCCAGACAGCTGGTGGATGTGGATGTTTGCAGGTACACTTATCTGCTTATTTTTGCCTGTTTTCTTGCTTTAATATGTTATTATTTATTTTTCTGCGTGTAGAGTCACAGTGAAGGTCATGCAATGTGTCTATTTAAAGGAATTGATCTGTAATATGGTGTAAAATCAGGGAGAAATGAAGCGAACAGGCTGAGTGTTGCAGCTCCTTTATCCCATTAAATTCATTTCTCTGCATGTGATGTATTGATCTGACTGGATGGCATGAATGCGAGTCACATGATTCTCCTGCAGCTCTCATCTCGGTCTCAGCGAGACTTTTTTGCACTGAGAGGCGTCTTGCTGTTGCTAGGAAACATGTAATCAGCTCTAAATCAGTTGTCCGTTGGCAACCCTCACTGTGCAACTATTAACAGCAGTTACATCCAAGCAGCTACAAGCCGAACTAAAAAGGCAATACTTAAAAATAAAACAGATTTAGGATTTATAAAGTAGCACTGTAGTCTTTTTTTTCTTTTAATGCGGTAATTTCACCAACTCTTAAAATCCAAGCCAGTTTTTGCTGTTTATTTGTTTGTATGTAAAAAAAACCAAATTGTATCCCTGTTGATCCCAGTTAACATACCGACATGATTATAAGGCACCACAAAGTTCAGCCAAACCATCCATCATGTGTGTCGCTTATTCCAATGAAGGGTCGTAGGTAGCTGCTATCACGGGGGGGGGGGCTGTACCTTGGACAGGTTGCCAGTCCATCTCAGGGCAACAGAAAGCAACAAACAACCATTCACACCTACTGACAACGTCAGAGGAACAATTAACCTAACATGTGTTTGGATGGTGGGAGGAAGCCGGAGAACCCGGAGAGAATCCACGCTAACACGGAGAGAACATGCAAACTGTGCAAAGAAAGGCTACTGACCAAACTGAGGCTCGAACCAGCGACCTCCTGGCCTCACTGTGAAGCTACTGCGCTAACCACCACGCCACCATGCAGCCCTCAGCCAAACCAACACAAGAATATTTATAACCACCATTAGAAAAAAACCACCGGTCAACAGAGACCAAGCCGTCTTCATGTGCATATCGTTCTCTTTAGAAGGAAAACTATTAACTTTATTTTAAATAAACAACAAAAAACATGTAAATATTTACATTTATCCCTCCAGACGTGTGTTTGCTAGCTACCTGCTATCCTCACTCGGCTAATTTCTGGCACCACTTTCATCAAAAACATCTTCATTCCGGCCATAGAGGGCCGATACCTTCTGCTTTCCAGAACTCTGGTGTTGTTGATGTTCCGCTTCTTCTGATTGGACAGAATTTTTCATTTCTGCTTTTAAATAAGTTTAAAAGCGGATTTATCATCATTTCCAGGTCAAAATAAGATTTCTTTTGCATTATTGTAATGATAGTGATCAATAATCTCCTCATTTATCATGGATAAATCGTTTTAAACATGTAGAGTGTCAGAATAAACAGTACATCCTGCACCTGGATATAAACTTTCTGGATGGGATATAGATGGCTGGAAAAGTTCTGTAGATCACCTCAAAGACAAAATGTCCTTCACAATTTAGCCCGCATAGTTACACACTGCTGTTCCTAAGAGATAGTTGACAATCTAAGCACTAGTGGCTGGTAATCTAGTGGAGTTTACAGGTTACGATTACGTTGTTCTGAGTTTTTTTGTGTGTGAAGCCAAAAAGGAGAAAAAAAATGCATTTGTGAAACAACAACTTTGCTTTGCTTTTAACAGCAGGAACATGAACAGCTCGGCTCTGTTGGTGCTTTTTCTGTTTAAACTTTTCCTCTCTGCTCCACAGGGGTTACTTTGACGTGATGGGGCACTTTGACAGCACGTTTAACTGCTCCCAGGGCAGTTACATCTACTGCTGTGGTACCTGCCACTACCGGTTCTGCTGCGAGCACCAAAGGGACCGGTTGGACCAGGACTCCTGCAACAACTACATTTCCCCCGTCTGGGCCGACCCGCAGGTCCCCGTCACTGTGCCCGCTGGCAACAAGCCCGATCCGGATTTTGAGACGCTTCAGCAGCAGAGCAGCAGGTCCGACTTGTATGTAGAGGATGTATGTGTGGGATGAGCAGCAGAGCTTCATATGTGGGGAAAAAAATAGCCAAATCTTCATTTATTGGATTTAATTATTGAAGTCTGTAGAAAAAAGACATTTTGGCAAATTTTGGTAATCATTTATAAAAGTTAACAAACAGAAGCATCAACATCATGTGAAATAAGCAAACACACACTACTGGGGTGAAAATAAGTCGGTACGGTCCGGTGCTAACGGATTCAGAGGTGCCAGGACGCTATAAATCCCTCATTCAGAACCCTGAACCATCTTCCCTGAGGTTCTTCCCCCCTTTCTGCCCCCCTCCCCTCGGAGAGAGCATGGTGGTCTCCTCTGCACCCAGCCTTCAAAACGTGAACCACAAATTTATTGTCTTTAAATTTGTTTCATCAGAATCATTCGGAGAATAAGACGTTCGCTGCATGTGGTCGTCCACTTCTGCAACACAGCAGTTGCTATGGAGATTGGTGCGTTTGATTTAATGGGTGTTTATCAATGTTTCTATTAAAAGAAATAGTATAACCAGTGTTTTTAATTCCTGCATAGACCTACAGAGAGCCTGCAGTAAAATACTGAAATGGTTTTGTTGGGTTTTGACGTTGGCAAAATCTTAAAACTACTTTTACTTGTGGCCACGACAGAACTGAACTCTCACAGCAGTGTGACAAGCTGGCGATGAGGACAACGTGCTGGATTGTTGTGTTTGCTGCACTCTGCAGCCTTTGTTCTCGTTTCTCAACCATTTTGAGCCAAGTTACATTTTTTTCATTGAAAAGATGACGAGGTACACCCCAAACCGAAAATGTTTTAAAGAAAAAGAAGCTCTGTGGCATATATTAACTGTAGGAAGTTTTTTTTGTCAAATTGGTTTGAATAAGAATCAAACAAAAAGAAAAAGGTCTTTAATGAATTTTCCCATTTTGTGCCCACTCAGTGTGAAACCCAGGTCTGTTTGGAGGAACGCAGGGCTGCTTTTTACAGCTTTTAGCTGAAATTGGATCGTTTCCCGCAGCACGCCGGTGTGCCGCGGGTTGAAAACTACTGATCCAGCCTACAAGACCAACATGATGTCACTTTGGCGACTTGCTTTGCATCACCAGCAGAACGTTTTTCTGTTGTAGCGTCTGAGGAACATCATGTGATTGGTTAGAAATTTGAAGTGGGTGTGGTTAAAGCAGAAAAGCATGAACTGAAAAGTTGTTTCTGCTGATGGATAAAATCAAGTTGGAGGGATATTTTTAAGGAACAACTGGTTGACGTGGTGAGAATACACACAACACCGCTGTGTGCAAAGCTGACTTAAACAAGCAGGCCAAAACAAACTTTACAAAGGTCTTTACTTATGCAGAGGATGGAATAAACTTAAGACGTCAGTTTTTTTAAATGAAAAAAATGACATTTCCCAATATGTTTTGTTTCTTTAGATATTAATCATCCAGTCTGATTAGCAAAACCAAATAACAGTAGTCTGGTGGGTAGAATAATAGACGAGTTAATGGATTCGGCCTTATAGCAGCCAGGGGACAAAACACCTAAACCTCCAACGTCAAAGTAACTTAATACCTGTTTAGATTTGTTTCCTCGTTTCTGTTCTGATGGACTGAAGCTGATTTTCCTCTGAAAACAGTACAGCCTATGTGATTGGAGGGGTGATCTCCTTCACGCTGGTGGTGGCCGTGGGTGTCAGGATCGCCTTCAGCAAGGTGGCGCGCCGACCTCGCAACAGAGACGTCAACATGCCCAGGTGAGACCAGATCCGCACCTCCAAACAGCTGCACTTCCTCTGGTCTCCAGCTGATCACACACCCAGTTTCAACCACATCTGATCATTTCTGCTTTTTATTCGTGATGGTTCAGAGGTTGATGATGGTTGCTTTAACCTACGCTGAAGGGAAATGACCTTGCCAGAAATACAAACGACTCATCTCTAATCGCTGCGTCTTTCTTCGTGCTTTGCTTTGCTTCGGCCGGAACGCTTCGGTTTCACCATCCAGCCACAGACTGCAGCAGACTTCTGATTGTTTTTGTTGCTGGGATCTAATCTCACAGCCCAGACCTCCATATTAACTGCCTCCTCTTCCTCCTCAGCTCGTAATGCTGCTGCTCCTGTACCAAGGCAGAATCTCCTCACACTGTTTTTAAATTGGGGTTTTATTTATCTTAAACTAAATAAAATCTCTGTTTGTAAAATGGTCAGTAATAACAAATAATGCAAAGATATGTATTAAATAATAGTTATGGAAAGACACTGAGAGGGTTGAGGATGTAGCTAGTGCTAATTTACATGCCTTCTATTCTGATACTTATTGCTGTAAAGTATTATATCCCATAACGTGTCGGAATATTATCGTTTCATCCCGACTGCTGCCGGATATCCTTTGTGTGAGAGCGATAACTCAAATAATTTTCACAATTAGATTTTGATACTCAGTGTACATGTTTAGGTCCCTGAGAAAACAACCTGTATTGAATTTCACCATTTTGTAATTTATAATTTCCCCACCAGGTGGCGCTTTATGCACGAAAAATCATATTTTTTGCTATATCTCTGGAACTATTTGTCTCATTGACGTCAAATCAAGTGCGAATAAAAGGTCATGACCTCAGGATGCATCCTGTCCTGATGTCATATTGGGTGAAACTTTGTGACTGAACATGTGCGCCTTTATATTATTGTATTGTGTGTATTGGAGGATTGGGGGCGTTCGGGGATGTACCCCTAGCCGTCGCTTCTGACAGCATGTTGTAATATAAAAGGATTATTTTTTGAAGGGCCCAGCTGGCAGGTAAACTGGACCTTTAAAGATGAAAACCCTGAATTTATCTGCTTTTAGGACCAATGCAACCTTTCTTTTTTTTATATTTATTTCTTTTTAGTATTTTCCAATCTACTAGTGACAAACCTGTAACCTTCAGGATAAACGTCTCCACGCGTGCAGTTTTCTGTGTTAGTCAGCAGCATTTTATGGCTTCCATTCCTCCCCGGTTGTCATGTCAGATGTAAATGTAGCTGAAATGACAGACTCTGCTTTAACTCATGTGGATCATGTCCGATGATGCTGCGTTTAGATACTCTGATAGTGACCTTGGGTTGATCCGGAAGCTGATTAAGAGGCTATCAGCCACATGTTTTTCCCTTTGATAATGAAGGAAATATGGAAATGCAAAAATGTGTAATTCAGCTGCATTAACAGCAAAATGTCAGTTCAGTTTAATTCGTAATCATATTTATGCAAATCCTTATATGATGTTGTTTAATCAGCTTTCTTTGGAAATGGATTTAAAGTAAACAGGTGTGAAAAGTGAACATTCATTTCTGATTGTACGTCTCCTCTTCCCTCCGCGGTTCCTCTGCTGCGTCAGATCGCTGGTGGATATCTTGCGTCACCAATCAAGCCCCATGCAGCAGGGAGAGAGGAACAACACCACTGTGTTGACCAGCACCACCTCAGACGGACGCACATCTAAAAACCTCTATACCCCCATCCTGCAGAAGAAAGACAACCGCAGTAAGTGCACACGGACTCGGTTTAGCACAACGTGCTCAAACACACGTACTGAGGTGGAAACATAAAGCCATGTTGTCATATTCAGGTTAAATGAGCATTTGAATCGGGCCAGTTTGTTGTGTCTCCAGTGGCATGGATGGTAATTATCACAGCTCTGTCTTCTCTTTTGTAAAATCGCACTTCGACTCCAGAGTCAGTAACAAACTTCACACCTCAGGTGGAGAACGATTGAGACTGTATTGTTGTCAGACGCTGCGGTTTTACCACATTCCTCCTATCCTGCTAAACTCTGTTTATGATTTATATGATAAAAAAACTAAATAATTAATAAAGCATGTTTTTATTTAAAGTTTTTTGGCCTTAATTGACTGTTTTGGACACTCAGAAGCAGTAAAAAACACACTGATGAGGCCAAACGCTGATAAAAATGTGATGTGATTCCTTCAAAACAAAGATGGTGGCATGAAAATCCAAAGAGATTATTTTGTTGTACATTAATGCGCATGTTGACATGGATAACGTGTCCACACCTGCAGCAATCCGTAGATAAAACGCAGGGAGCTGTGAAAAATTTGACATGTTTTTCTTCCACTTCCTGTGTTAGTGAAAGTGAATGACACACTCGCAGTCGCTTTTAACACACACTTTCTCCTTTTTTCTTCTCTGCCGCTGTCTTCTATCATTCTCTCCAGGATTTATGCTGACAGTCAAAACTTTTTTACATTTATCAGCTTTGTGTCTCTGTCAGGAGCTCATAAGAAAACAGACACTATGTTGGGAAATAATGTTAATTTCATGTTGATAAATCATCATTGATTGATTAGATGTGACTCAAAAGAAAAACCAGGAATAAAACAATAAGCTACAAGGTATGAAGATGTTTTAGATATAGAAAATGTAAAATAACATGAAAACATAAAAAAGAAGATAATTCCTGGAGGGATTGTCTTTTTCTCTTTCCTGTCCTTTTCTCCTGCTGTGCTGTCTCATCTACTGTCTCTCTCTCTCTTTCCGTCTCTTTATTGACACAAATGCTTACTCGACACGCGCCTGTTGTGTCTCTCGAGTGGTTGTCCATCAGTTTGTTGGCTCTGCTCTTTTTACAGCTGGGAACTTGCACCACCCTTTTAACCAGCAGGGGTCTGCTTCCAGCCCCAAACACTCTGCTACCATCGGTAAGCTTGGCGGTCAGCAGCGCAGGCGGCGGCGAGCTGCCGGCCGGACTCACGGCCTCAACCACCCCACTGTCTGTCTGTCTGCGTCTTATCAGTACGACGGCCTGCTGTGCTGCTCTCTTAACACAGCTGTGCCAGTCTCAACACGTGCATTTCTGATGTTTAAGCCACAATATATGTCTACGTGGACATTTTTTTGTGTTGAAATTGACACATCTTTTGTGAGAGTGTGAGCTTTGAGTCGTCTGGCCTGCCCCTGCCTACTGCAACCTGCCCTCCCCCCCTTTTCCCCCACCACCACTACAATCCTGCTTCAAACGTGCTTGTTCCTCTTCTCTCTGTCTGGCAGTGATGTGCAGCTGACACTAAACATGGGTCTGTTTTCCCAGGCTTTGCACCACGAAAACAAAAAAGCAATGCTAGTCACTTATCTGCAAAGAAGCAGGATGTTGACATAAATACCATTTTTTTAAAAAAAAGACTCCTACTGTATGTAAAATCATTCGTTGTGAAGGCTTTATGTAGCGCATTTAACGGGGTAACTACAGCGTTCTAGATGAGGTTGCCATGGAAATGGGATGATGATGAAGGAGATCAGTACGATTTCCATTGAACTTTTGAAGTTTCAGTGCCAGTTATTCTAAGCTTTCACACCTACATGTGTCCCTCGTGGAATGAATTACACAAGAAGGCAACAGCAGCGGATAGAAGTGTGTCAGAGTACAGATGCAGTTAAACTGAAAGGTTAAGGGGATGCAAACATTAACAGCATAATTAGCTCATGTTTATAGATTATATGTAAAGAGGTTAAATATAAAGATGAAATAATTATATAATTGTTTACTACTAGAGAAAAAATCACTAGTTTTAAATATTTTCATATATTAATTGTAGATTTATTCTGCTTAATTATTGCTGATACCGTTGTCACATCGTAAAATGACAAATAAAGCAACATTTTGTAAATCCTAAAGGTAGGAAATACTAAAATACTCATAAAATAATTATAATTTTACTTGTCAAACACAATCGACTTGGTGAGAAGTTGATTCTTTTTCTTTTTTGTACAATAATCAATGGAAGAAATTTGCATTTAATTCCAGGTTTATGGTCTTGCATCTTTCTTAATTTACACTTACATAACATCATTTGTTTAAATTAGCAGCTGAACTGCAAACACTGTAGCTGGTGATCAATAAGTAACCAGATGATTTTTTTTCAGTTTTAAATGTTCAAAAACATCTTTCTAATGAATTTAACATTGAAAATTAAGCAGAAGGGATTTAGTTGAAATGAATCCTGAGTTATTCCTCTTTATCGCTGTATTATTTACATTTATTGGCGTAAACAGATAAATTAATAAAACTTAAAGTCTCAGAAGAAGTGTTCATGTGATTTCACACATTTATAATGTTAGAATATTTAATTAATGCGAAGCAACCATGATGAAGGTAAAACGGTCATTTATCAGTTTTTCAGTATTTTACGTTTGCTACATTTTCTTTCCGTAGCCTTCACCGAGCTCGGTTTCTGCATCAAAACCAGGACTAGCATTGCTTTTTCCCTATATGTGTGTAACAAGTACTGTACAGAAGTCAATGTGGTGTGTGCTCTCTGGGTAGCACTTAACAGAGACATCATTGACCATTACTGCCCATTACTGTCAACGGTCAATGAGCAGTATATGTCCTGCAGTTATCTTAACAAGATCGCAGCCCATAACCATCACCACCCTGAATGGCCTCGACATTGATAGTGTCTGTCTGAAAGACGGGAAAGAAAAGCAAATCGCTACAGTTATGCAATCTCTAATAGTCGTCTCCAACTTTAGCTGTAAATACTCAGGAGTTCAGTTTCTCCTCATAAATTTCTGATTGGTCTCCGGAGGACGGAGTTTATGAGTTGAGACGTAAGCGTGTGTAAAGAACCTGCAGAGTGCACCTACATGTGGGGTCATGCGGAGTGCTGTCTGTTTGCTGTTTGGAACATATGAATGTGTATGCTTTATGATGTAACTGATAACAGTATACATGTTGCAAAGCAGACCCCCCCTCCCCTTCCTGCTAATCTTACATAAGACGAATCATTTTTATGTGTGTTGATTGATGTGCTGCTTTTGCACTTTGCATTAATGTGTGTGCGTGCACAGATCCTTCCTGAACATGTCGGTGTATTTCTATGTATTTAAATGTGGCTGACATGTTGGAGCTGAAGATGAACCGTAACGAGCTGTACTTAAAGATGGTCGCCATGGAGCTAAGAGCCACTTCTAGAAATAATCTTTCTCTTTCATTTTATTCCACTTTTTCTTGATTTTTCTCTTTTTTAATCCCTTTAATCCTCCTATTGCCACTTACACTCACCGGCCACTTTATTAGGTACACCATGCTAGTAACGGGTTGGACCCCCTTTTGCCTTCAGAACTGCCTC
>JBAMHX010000019.1:22307368-22323142 GCA_037177515.1 Pseudomugil tenellus
TATACAGTACTATCTAACTGCTTTGCAGTATAAAGTATTATCTAAATTTCTTTACAGTATAAAGTACTTTCTACCTACTTTTTACTTGTTCTCTTTCTTTTATGATCAACAACATACTAATATGTCTGATAATATTTTTCACATGAGATCTAGTATCTAGAAGGAGGACCTGGGGACAGCGTTACATGTTGGTGTGTTTAATTGTAAATACATAAATACATTTTAAAAAACAACTAAGTCACTTACATGTTTTGAAGTTGTGTGATGTACCTACAGGAGGTCTGTAGCGGTCGAAGTGCTCTCATGTGGAGAATCAGGGCGCCAAGCTAACGGATACTTAGAACATCACTATCTAAAACTACTCAAATCTCTAACATTTTATCACAGCATGAGTAATAATGAGTTTTAAATTAGAAAACAAGCTATTTGTTTAATTTCTTCTCAACTGAAGGATGTAAACGATGCTACAATCCCTCCAGACGTACAAATTTTTTGCAGCTGATTCAGGTGCATATTTAATAAACAGAAGTCTGCAAGTGGCATCAGGACAGCGTCAATTTCAACTTCTCACTTAATCACTTAACAAATAAAAAGTATCATGAGAACAAACTGCTGAACTAACAAATCATTATGTAATGAAAAGCTCTGGATGGTTCTCTAACTGTGGGGTTCTGACCACCACAAGGGTCCCAAGATAATGTCAGGAGGTTGTCATATCATTGTAAAATAAAATAAAACATGTGTCAAATACATTTTGGATTTCTGTTTGGGCGGTCAAAATAAATACTTTTTTAATGCATAAATAGAGCAATTAGTACTTCTGCAGTGAACCGAATCCACCAAACTGACAATTTATTCTCTTATTTATAAAGTTTCTAATATTTTTCAAACCTAATATTTATTCTTTTTATCATTGCTTGTGCTACTTAAAAAATCATTCCACTTGTACTTTGAGTTAATTCTCCTTAAATTAGCTTTTTAATTGGGATGATAATAACCTTCCAGGGGAAATTATTTTTTTCTCCAATCTGCTTTCATCTTTTAAATAAAGATGACACTTTTTAAATAAATTTCCAAAAGCTCACAGTGTATTTTTATTAATTATTGAAAAAGCAAAAGCTGAAAGTTGAATTAAACAGAAACAGTGTGATCTAAGATTTATTCTACAGTACAAATTTTTTTAAAAAAGTTGTACAGTTAGAAATATATTCTATTATATTACAACTTCTGCTGACTTTAATCTGGTTTAAACTAATTTAATAGAACTATTTATGAGTAAAGTTATTATTGAAGGTTAAAGTAAGTTATTATGATTTAATAAGGTTTATGTAATAAATACATAACGGGTGTAAAGTACTGAGTCAGTGGGACGTGCACAATTCCTGCACTAATTCAAGAATAAACCAGTAATCTGATTAATGCATTTATGGATAATAATTAGACATATCTGATAGACAGTCACTCTGTATAATTTCTATAAACTCTCCTTTTAAGTATTTATGCAAATAAACATAAATACATAATAAAATCATTTATATTTCTGTTGCACACATTAATATGGCCTCTTTATAATGACTTTATGACACCTTGATTTTGGAACACAAAAATGTCTGGACTCATCAAATACTGGATTGCTTTATGGGATGTAATTTCAGCTTTTATTTCGGTTAAAATGATGCTAAATGTGTCATTTATCACTCTAAACTTGATCTTTTACTCTTTATTGAGTTAAAATATGAGAAAATAAGTCCTTTATGCAACACAGTTACACATACAAAAACACAATTAGTGTTTTTAATAAAATAGCAAAATAAGCAGCAGGCCCACACTTCAACACACACACACACACACACACACACACACGCACACACACACCTACCAGTGTTATGCAGCATGTTCCATAATGACATCTTTAATTGACTAATTAACATTTTACACCGACAGTGTGAAAACACACACATTCACACACGTTCACACACAAAGAAACACGCACTTTGGGCTTAATGGCATACAGTGCGAAAACGCACAAATATTTTAATGGACAGAAATCGTGTGTCCATGCATGCGCACGTGCATGCACCCTCACACGCGCGCACTCGCAGTTTATTTATTCATGAGCGTCATGCTGGATAGGATCAGTATTTTGCAGGCTGAGGGGCAGAGGTGGCAGTGAGCGCGGCGGCGGCGGTGTGGTCGCGGCCGGACAGACTAACCTGAGCCTGGCTCTACCCGGAACCATTATGCAGACAGGAAACTACCATTTTACCCCTTACAGCATCGGCGGAGCCGTCGTCTACAGAGGGGGAACACCTAAACGTGAAACGGGCAACGGGATAGCAGGCAGGCTGGGAGGAAAGCTGGGAAAACACGAGCGAAACACAACAAAGGCGACGTGTTGGTGAGGACGTGCAGACAGACGGCCGTGCTTTAGGACCTCGGAGTCAGACAATGGACATATTGGACCAGGCTAACGAAAACGGGTTTTGTTAGCAAGTGAAATGCAGCCCTCCTGGGCCGATGGAGATCCAGGCCTTCCACTGTGTTTTTCCTTGGATGAAGAAAAAGGCCCCGCTGACAGGCTGTAGGGACCCTGCTTTCAGAGCCCACTCCCACCTGGATGTTATCTCACTTCTTTTACAGTGTTTCTGAGAGATTGTTGCACCAAAACGGTGTGTGTTACAAGGTAAAAAACAAAAACCCAAGCTGCTTCACTACCAAGTATGTTTGCTAATTTGCTAACTGCCTAGCTAAGTGCGGCTAACGGCTCGGCTAAGTTGATAGCATTGCTAGCCTTTGACCAGAAAACTGATAAGCATTCTTTAGCATTGACCTACGTTACTTATAGACGGTACTAAATATGGTCATGCTATTAATGTAAATTAAAACATACGTTATATATATTTACACTTGACTTCAATTTTGCAAATTTTGCGATGTTATAAAGGGCTAGAATGGCATTTTTGTAGTTTGTTATCGTTAGCTAGCTATGTGATTGACGGATGCTAGCAGAGTCTGATGAGCCAGTTTGATATGATCGGCTTTATGTTTTTGTCTTTTAGATTGTTGAGCTGCAGCTCCTACCTGTGGGTGTTTCCCCCTCTCAACTTCGACCGAGCAGGAGCTTCGGACCTGTGGATCAGTCGGTAAGATGCAAACGGTATTAAAATGACTGCAAAGTTAGTTTAATATCTGGGTTTATTAGTGTACTGATATTGAGATAAGTGTGCCAACATAAACAGTGATGCAGATGGAGATATTCTGATAAAATGTGCAGATATGTCAATGAAGCATGCACGGTGTTATTTTAAATAATGCCAGTTTTTAATCCTCAGACCAAGTAAAAGCAAACAATAAATTTAAAGAGAGAAACTTTGACATATATGCAGCATAATAACATGATGGAAAGAAAAGTGAAATGTAGCATTTTTAACTCTTGATAATGTAATTAATCTCCAGAATATTTACCTTAGTGTAGTTAGGCTGTATTTAAGGTTGCGATATCCTACTTCAATTTAGAAATATACTTTGAATTTCCCTTATAGTGAAAGGAAGAATCACATTATTTTGACATGTGTAGTAATATTTAACATGACTAAAACGTTTACTACAATGCCTTTTACTTTGTGTTATTATAGGAGCTGGAAACAGTCATTTCTGCAGCTACTTAATTTTGATGCCATTATCTTTTTTTCAAAATTTAGAGATCACAAAGTTTATTTTCATGTGATAAAGAGGTATGTCATCTTATTTGTTATCACAGTTCAGATGTATCAGATGCAACTGATATTTTCTCAATGGGTAGGAATTTGTAAAAGTAAATTAAGGTGTGAATAAATTAAATAAATGATCTACTATACTAATACTTTATAATACTTTATAATATACAATCTGAAAAAATGTTTTTTTAGTTAACTGCAAATATATTGCATTGCCTTAAGAAACCAATCCATATTTAGTGTCTCAAGGTAATGATGTAAATAAATGAAATAAATTAATGTATGGCTGCTTTCTGCCTTCATTGTATTATATATTTACTACTATTTATTGATGACGATAGAACATTCATCCAGTCTGTTGTGGCCCAGTGTCCACATGGTGTTTTTATGTTATATGAAATATAAACAAAACTAGTCTTTCATAAAAACAAAAATAAAATTGCTATATTTCATATTAAATATTGATTTATATCTGTGGAAAGCTCAGCGTAACCCTTCTGCAGTCATCGCAAAACTAAATTCTTCTATTGAATTGTCATTATTGCTTTTATTTGAGTGGAAAAAACAACATTGTTATTTTCCTCTGGGATAAATAATTTTCCATTTGATAGTCAAAGGGTGAATAGACGGCTTTTCTAAATATCACATAAATTTCATGTGGATGCTTCAGATCTAAATAAAACTATTTTCTCATTCCTGTCAGTCATCACATATTGATGGTCATGTAAACAGGCACCTGCTAAGTCACATCGGATGCTAATTAGCATGTCTGGCATGTTTGCATCTGTTGCTGGGGATGTTCGTTAACATGTGCTTCCCCCTCTAAAAAAACTAGATGAATAAGATAATGTCTTACATCAGTTCAGGATTTTCTTAATATCTGTTGTAATACTTTTATAATATTTTACTCATAAATACTCATAAACATCTGCAGGAATCTGTACATATTGATTACTACACACTCATACTGCAATTTAACTCTTTGTGTTGCATGAAGTCAAATAGCATGATGTGAAAAGTAAAAAAAAGACTCCTCAGATTGATTTTACCCCTCTGGGTGTAGGTTTTCCTGACTTAGACTTAGGCTGCGATCTGATTGGTTGATTGTGCAAACAAAATAGAAAGGCATCATGAATTACTCATCAGTTTATTTACTTTGGGCAAACTATTTTCATTCTGGGTATTTATGTTGGCCTGATGCGTCACGCTGTCATGTTGTTGGCCTGTCTTCTTATAAACATCATGGACACTTTCAGGGGATGAATTTATACTTTTTCATCTCCACAACACATAAGTCATTACATAATTATAACAGAATTGAACATAAATGTGAAACAAGAGTAAAATTGATGAGGCGATGACATGTTTTATCCAGAAAGTTAGCTTCTACTGTTTACAGAGCCGATGGGAGCCGATGTGCTGTGCTGACAGCTGGAATTATTGTTTGCTATGGTCAGCTTTATTGGCCAAATATAAACACACTTGTCATCTTCTACTGAATTCCTGCTAGTTCTCCATGACGGATATTTTTATGAGCTTGGACAGAAGTGGATATAAGCGGGAGACATCCAGCGAGCGGAGTTTAATTCTTCAAGCTGACAACTGAAATGAGCTGCAGCCTCCCTGCAGGTCTGATCAGTAGAGAACATCCGCTTTACCGGAACTTTTCCCACACACAGACTAAAGAATAACATTCCCATAATTATAAATACTTATTCTGTTTAGGACAAGGATGGACTTAAATCTATTTTCTATCAACACCTTTCCTTTCTTTCCCCTGCTTTCCCCCCATGTAGCATATTTCCTTTGGAAGGGTTACAACTGCATCTCTTTTGTTTTTTTTTATTTATTTTTTATTTTTCCATCATAAATAATCACAGCAGATCCTTGCATTTGCTGATACAAGCATTAAAAAACTCTTGCATGCATTATCACTTTGAATCACTGAGACTGCCAAACTGCAAAGTGTACACAGATGTGACAGCACATATGAGGATGTTTGGTCTCTGGTTTCTGTCCCAGGGGATGCTTGTCCATGTCGAGCACTCTGCACAAAGCCAGACGAAGGTCAAACTTACAAGATGACTCCGTCCTCATGCTGTTGTAAACACAGTATTACAGCGGCAACCTAACTTAGTCCTTTTAAGAGATGTTTACTAATATTAGTGGTGATTTGATGTCTTTATTAAAAACGAAGGATTGAAGATGGTTATAATTTGGTTTAGGTTGGTGAATCCAGAGTTCTAGCATTCCGATTGACTCAAATGTAATATACATTCACTTCATCTGCTGTGTGTTTTTTTTTTTTTTTTATATATAAATACGGCTGATGTGGTTCAAACTGCAGCTTCAGTGAAGACTGGATGTCAGGAGCATGATTTTGAGTTTTGGACTGGCGTGATTAATGACTTGTTTATAATCAGGTCATTTGTGCTGTAGCATTGAAGTGCAGTAATTGATCAGTATGTTTATTTTCACACAGGCTGCTTGGAAAGAGCTGAAAATGCAATCTGTTAATGATGATTGCATTTGCATATCTCATTTTCCCTGAAGAGCGGGTTTTCTTTTTCAGCACTTTTCGCTGCTTTGGGTAACGCCGAATTAAAAAGCTTTTCAGCTTTGTTTCAGACACGCTGCATTAATAAAGTGAACGTTATTTTGCAGATGAAGAAGTTGCTCGCTGTGATTTGTACTTGGAGCCCTTTAGCTTTGCACAGCATGCAGTCACACCAGTATCATTTCACTAAGCTTCTGCAGTGTCACTTTTTTGCCGCCCAGAGTTGCAGTAAGTAATTGATCCAAGCAGGGGCAGCTCCTTTCCCCGAGGGCGGCAGGCAGTCCTGCAGGTTTTTACTAGATCCTGGAATTTGCATTGTGACAGAGTGGAAAAGGACAGAAACACTCATGAAGTCACTGGATCTGACCTGACCACCGGCAGCAACCCCAGATCATAGACACTGGGAATGATGGCTGCATCACTTTATCTTCATCACTTCTTGCCCTAATGCCCCCATCCTCTGCAACAGGGTAGATGTGAACTAATAGACCACATGACCTCCCGTTGCTCTGAAGTCCAATCGTTTTTATTCTCTGTGATTAGTGCTCTTCTTTAGGCTACACAGCTGTTTAGTCCCAATCGCATGACTTCTCTTTGCATTGTTCATCTGGAAATGCTCTTATTTCACTGCTAAACATAGTCCTTAGATGGTTTTTTATTTGATACTAATAATGTCATCCTTCTCAAATGGATAAAGACTTTTTTTTTTAGGAAAGAGCAACTACACATTAACACATTTCCAAAACCACAGGATGTGTTTTCCATTATGTTTGTTTATGAAATGAGAAGCTGTTCACTGCATCAGTTACCCATAATTCCACCAGATGCGTGTGCTGTGGTTTTGTTCAAAACCACACACAGAACGTATCGGATGCGGAGCGTCACAAAAAGCGTGCACAGATCACAAAATCAGACATTGTTTTAACAGGAAAATCACTTAATGGCTGTTTACAGAAAGCTTACCTGTTCTGAATGGGTGGTATGCATTGCAAACATATTTATATATTAATGAGAAAGTAAACTCAACATCCGCCTCCAAATCTGCTAATATCTGCCCATGCTGCCTCCTTTCTGCAGTTTGCCTTGTAAAAAGGATCTACGGTGTCGTATAAAATGTAATGATTCTCCATTTTCATCATAAACATATCATCATGAAAAAAGCTGACTGATTTTTAAAGGTGTCACTGATTAAAAATATAAAATTTACATAGTTCAGTCATCGCAAACCTGCACAGAAGACTCTTATTTTGGAATTTACCAGATGTTTTACATGTGTCTGATTTCCTGTTTGGCTTTGACTGAACTGCTGAGTTTGATGTGTTTCGGAAGCGTGCGTTGTTAAAAATAGACCTGGCGCACATTTTTAGCAGCTAGCTAGAAACACTAGATGCTTCTGGGAATCATCTGATTTGCATCACGGGCGATATGAACCACAGAGAGCCTAAAATGTTTCTGGTCACACACGCCTGGTGGAAACTGGCCTTTAGAGCTAAAAAAAACCTGTTGCTGGCAGAAACGTTATCATCCTAACCCTTTAATATTTTATTAAATGTTGCCTGGTATCACTCATTTAAAACTTAACAAACAACTTTTTGTGATACTTTGTGATAGTGTTGTGATTAAGAAACACTGAAGCAAACACTGACTTCCTGTTTAGTGTGGGATTCAAACCGATTCCAGGAAATATATCCGTTTCTGCTGTGATGGATGTGACTTGAATGCAGATTAAGACATTTATATTTGCAATGCAGCTTCATGAACTGCAACCATGTTAAAGCGTGATGGTCTTGAGTGGAACGTATTATCACACAGAAGGTTCTAAACTGATAAGACGACCAGTTTCCTCCACATCCAATAAAGAAGGGGTGGTTTGGTATTCTCAGCTGTATCCTATTCAGCTGAAATCCATTCCTTCTGCTCAAACTGACCTGTGTATAGAAAAGTTTCCTCCTCTGATGCATTTTCTGTTCTAGCTTATATAATCCAGATCATTACTAACATCACTTTTCTTGCTCTTCTTCATTTCTTTTTCTCAGGCTCCCTAAGGGACTCCATGACAGGAAGGAAGGCCGGTGAAGCAATGCTTTATCCTCCGCGGAAATAACCAACACACTACATCGTGGGACTGGTTGAACTGCTTCGGAATATGAGACACTTTAAAAAAACACTACAGACTGTTTTTTTCTAATCTAATTTAGTACATTACTTATTTATGATCCGTTTTATAACATCCTACAGAAGCACTTGAAGGCTTCGCTCCTGAACCTGAATCACCAGTTGATGCATGAGTGACACATTTATGTGGGGGAAAATCAAGCATGGACTTTTTTGATGGGCTGCAGTGGCTTGTAAGGCTGTCGCTGTAAACCAGACCTTAGTTTAATAAGGGCTCTTTATACCCGTTTTTGTTCCACACTTAGTGCACGGGGTAATTCCAACCCCTGGACACTTTGCCACAGCTGTATTGGGAGATGTTTCAGTTCAGCAAGTACCCCATGGACATTTTAGAGATGCTAAGTGGGCACCAAGCCCACCAGTTCAAAGGCCTTGGACTGGAGCGGCAGCTGAGTCACCAACAGCAAGTCCAGCTGCAGCATCAGCAGCAGCTCCAGCAGCAGCACCAGCCCTCTGCTGACACCTCTGGGAGCCTCCTGTCTGGCCTTGGACTGGGATCCCTCCAGACGTCTCGGAGCAATGCCTTTGCCGACTCCTCGTCGTTATTCGCCAAAATGAGCGCACCGCCCCCTTCCATCTCCCACCAGAGCCAGTCGTCCACGTCATCCCACAGCTCCAGGAAGTCCAGTAAGATGAGCAGTAGCAGCAGCAGCGGGAGCTCGTCATCGGGTTACCCCCAGTTCCTGCGGCCTTTTCATCCAGCCGAGGCCGCGCTCGCTCAGGAGCAGCTGCACTCCGGGATGGGACGCTTTGACTTTAGCGGAACCAGCAGTGGAGGGACCGCCGGGGTGATCGGGGTCACATCTGCACCACCGCCTCCACCGTTACACCCAGGTCTATCTGTCCCGCAGCCCTCTCCTGGTCCTTCCACCTCCTCACCATCTCCTTCCACCTCCGTTTCAGTCTCCAACAACCCCTCCGGCAGCACCGCGGTCCCCTTAGTCGGCCAGTCTGACCCCCGCAGCCTTCACCAGCAATTCAGCTGCATGCTCGCTGCTAACCAGTACTTCCTGTCTGGAGTCCCCACCAACAGCAGCCTGGAGCAGTTTCTGGTCCAGCAAGGCACTCATAACCACTTGGGCTTGGGCCTCAGCCAGGGGGCCACCGAGTCAAACTCAGCCCTGGCCCCTCCCCCTGCCCTACACTCCTCCCACAGCCACGGCCACTCAGCGCCACAGCCTCAGCAGCAACAGCAGCAGCTAACCCCTCATGCCTTATCTCATCCACACAGCCACACTCACCACCCACACCCTCTCCACCCAGCCCCTCAGCCTGCTCCACTGGGGGGTTTTGATTTCCAGGGCATTCCAGTGCTTTCCTCTAACCAGATAGCATCATTAATGCAACAAGAAGCTGGCCTTCCCCTCCCCCTACCTTTACACCTGTCCCTAACTAAAGACGATAGCGCAAAGTCGGGAGACAGCGCGTCAGCGTCCGTTTCGAGTGGGGGGAGCAGGAGGAAGAAGGCAATGGCGGGTTATTTGCCTCAGAGGAAAACAGACAGCAGCAGCAGCGTTACCAACTGCCACAACAGCAGCTCGAGTGGGCACAGTCAGAGCTCTTCATCTGGCCTCGTGGGAGGAGGATCTGGGGGTGTTGGGCTAAGTGGCATCGGAAGTGAGCCACAGCACTCCAGTCTTCTCTCATCTTCCTCACAGCAGCAGTCATCCTCCACCGTCTCTTCATCTACATCTGCCCCCACTTCCTCTAATTCCACTTCAGTGCTTGTAGCCAACGGCGACCAACAGCTGTCGAAAACTCAAGAAAGTCGCAACAACGGCCCATCTGGGCAGCCAGAACCGGAGCCCCTTTATCACTGCGGCGAATGCGGGAAAACCTTCACTCACCTTTCCAGCCTCCGGAGGCACCTCCGCAGCCACGGCTTGACGCCGGAAAGCCAGAGCAGGAAGTCTGACTGCAACTCCCCCAGTCCGGAGAGGATATTCTGCTGCGGCGAATGTGGGAAGAGATTCAAAAAGAGGGGTCACCTCATCCAACACAGTGTCACCCACTCGGAAAACCGGCCTTTCGTCTGCAGCATCTGCCAAAAGTCCTTCAACCGCAGAGAGTCTCTAACGAGACATGAGAAGATCCACGACGAGAAGCCTTTCCGCTGCCCGGCGTGTGGGCGTTGTTTCCGGGAGAGCACCTCGCTTCTGAACCACGCTGCGTCGGGCGCTTGCGGCAAACCACCTCGCAGTTCAAAAAACAGGACCAGCAGCGGAACCAGCGCATCGTCTGGCCCAAGCAGCAGTAAAATGGGAAGCGCCACGGATGGGGTGGGAATTTCAAATGACGGGGCCGGGTTGGGAAACGACAAGTACGCAGCGGACTATTCCAGAAATCGCTACCAGAACCAGGCGCCCTACAACAATACTGTAGATGATTACAGACGATCACAGCCTTCTTCTCTGTACTCCCCAGAGTCTACGTTAGCCAATGAAATGACCAGTCAAACTCTTCGGAAGGCCCCTTTAGCCCCAACTCTTCACCCTCACCCACAAAGTCAGCAGCATCATCATCATCAACAGCAGCAGCCCCCCCATCTTCCCCTGTCCTCCCTGTTGGAAGATTCCGAAGATGAGGTCACTAGCAGCGCGATGTCGGCCATCGCTGCTGCAGCTGCCGCCTCTTGCGATATAAACACAGAAAGCAGAGAAGGAGAGAGGAGAGACATCATTGGTGGGCTGCTGGGGGGGTTGGGGTTTGGTAACATGGGTGGACCGTCATCCACGTCTACCATAAACGGTTCCACCATTCCCTTGACCCACCCCAGCCATCCTCACACGAAGCCCAGGAGACCGCGGAAACCTCGAGAGAAAAGGGACCCAAACGCCATCGTGAGGAGGAGGAGGAGCCCGGCGCCGCCGGGGGACGGCTCGGACCGGCCGTACGGTTGCCAGATATGTGGCAAACGCTTCAGAAGGGCCGAGACTCTGCGGCGCCACAACCGCGTTCATACAGGGGAGAAGCCTCACGCCTGTGAAGTGTGCGGCAAGATGTTCCGCGAGCCTTTCCACCTCACCAAACATCTCACCGTGCACTCCGGTCAGAAGAACTACAAATGCAATCTCTGCGGGAAGATGTTTGCCTATGCACAGAGTCTAGTACGACACGGGAAGCTGCACAGAAAAGGCGAAATCGACAACCAGGGAAGGAGGATAAAAGGGGCTGCTGCTGCTATCAGTCAGGTCGCCAACTCTGCGAACTCTGACTACTTCTCATCGTGCTCTCAAGAAGAAAAGTCCCCAACGTCTGGCACCCCCTCCCAAAGGCTTTATACCTGTACGGTCTGCTGGAAGTCCTTCCGCCACTATTTCCACCTCACAGCACATCAACAGACTATCCATGGTGGGGGGGTGGGGCTGGAGAAGTCCTTTCGTTGCGAAGTGTGCGGCAAAGCCTTCGCCTACTCCAACAGCTTAGTGCGACACAAGTTGTCTCAGCACGGCATCGACCGCAACGGCCAGCGTGTCAACCAGTCTCAACCCTCCGGTTACTCGCCGCTTTTTTATGATTCTGGATCAGGTTCCAACTATGCTGGTTCGTCTCATATGCAGCAGGGGGTTTCTGAGCAGCAGCAGCCGCAACAACAGCAGCCGCAACAACAGCAGCCGCAACAACAGCAACCGCAACAACAGCAGCTGCAGCATCCTTTTCACTACCACGCAAAAAACTTCCAAAAGCGCCATGGACAGACAAGAAAGCATAGGAAGAAAAAAAGGCGTGTGGTGATCCACAGCATCATGAGAGACGGGAGGCTGGTGGGTGTCCCGCTCAGCGAAGACACGCGCAGGAAGTTGATGATTCTGAGGAAAAAGAGGGGCAAGCTTCAGGCACAGCTCAACCGAAAAAAGCTCCTGGCCCACCTGAAGATAAAGGGCGGGGGTCTGAAAGTGAAGTCGTGGTGCGGGGGAGCCGTCAGAGTCACCGGCCTCACCTCTATGGATGTCCCTCTCAAGCGCTTCCCCTGCCCCATCTGCCCCAGTACCACTTACGCCAAACAGGGCTCCCTGCTGGTCCACCACGCCATCAGGCACCCACCAAGAAACTCAGGCCGCCACGCCCGCCTGTGGTGCCAGGTGTGCGGGAGACGCACCACCTCGTTGCACAAAGCCTTGAAACACAGGGGCCAGCATCTTAAACAAGCTGCATTCCAATGCCATAAATGCCCACACCGTTTCTGGAACCCCTGGCTCCTGGCCCGGCACAAGTTCTCCTGCAGGGGGGTCGCAAACTGGGGACTGATGAAGATGAGGTCGCCATCTAGAGACCATTCAGACAGCGAGCTTTCACCGGTCCAGCTGACTGTTCCAGTTCTAGTGCAGCCTGAGAGATCAACAGTTCTGACTGAGTACAGTCAGTGAACAAAGACTGTTTTCTAGACTAGAGGCTTTTTATGTTTATTTTTATTAAATAATCCAAAAGAAAGTGGGAGTTAGGATGTTTTTAACTAAAAAAATAAGCAAAAAAAATGTTCAGTTTGACTATCCCAGTCAGCAGGAAGCTGCGTGTCTTTTTGCCCCCCCCCCCCCACAGAGCTGGTTGATTAAATTAAGGAGGACTTAAAAAGACCCTGAATAAAAACCAGTCTCAGCATCTTTCTCCTCTTCCTTAAAGGTGAAGACCCCCCCACAACCAGACGACTAGTAGCAGCTGTTTGCAGAAAACAAGCAGGTTCCACTCAATCACCTTTATTTTTACGTACAAAGGTCCAGTTAGCAGTGTTGCTTCATTCATAGGAACAAATGCTTTTTTCCATTTTATTCCTTATTTGTTTCCAGTAAAGGACAAACTTACCCCCCCCCTCCCCTCACCCCTCCCCCTCCCCCGGAAATAAATAATTGGTTTAAGAATAAAGGGAAAATGTGACCTGACACAAAGTAGCTAATGAAAATGACTCTAAGCGTAGCGAAGAGTTTGTTAGAATACGCGGCTAATTTATGTGCTAAAAACGGAGTTAGGATGAAGAAGAGTGTTGGAGTCTTTTTTTATTATGTACACTACTTTTTTCTTTTTAAAAAGGTGTGAATGGAGAGAAAACACGACTCAAGCTGTTAATGTGTTGAGGATTTGAAAAGGACGGCAGAGATAATGTGTACTGTACAATTAGTATTATATTTTATTATATATCAGTTTTTTACTCCAAGTATGATTTCTTTTATCATTGTTGGTATTGTAGGTAGGTGGGAGGGAACGAGTTGGGACTATCTTTGACTATATGTATCGATGTGATATCCACCCCCCCTTCTTTTTTTTTTTGAAGCCCAAGTTACCTGTTCCCTCAGTTCCACCATTATGCCCCATTTTGTATTAAAATCGTGTACACATAGTTCATTACCTAAGTCCTGTCCAGATGTGCTTTTTTTCTGACATGTAATAATATTACTAAAAATACTACCCCTCTGGCTGAAAGTGAGTTGTTGAAAACCCTCAAATAAAAAACAGAAAAATAATACATTTTACATTCAGTTTTGGCTGAAATTTTTTAGATGAGTGCATTAATTTTTCCTGCAGATTCACTTTTTTTAAAGCACTTATGGAAACTTAATTTCTTTAATGAAACAATTTATGAACTTGTCCACTGTCCAGATTAATTTAACCCCAGCTGGAGCTTGTGTTTTCCTAATTGGCTGAAATTAATGACAAGTTTTCAGTTTAATACACTGATTCTCAATAATACATACATGACATTCTGCTTTGGAAACAGATGATTTTGGACAACTATGTAAAACATGGGACACCAGGGAAGAAGACAATGCCTGCTTTTGTCTGAAGGGTCATTTCCATTCCAGTGAAGGCAACCTGTCAGTAGGTAACGCTGAAGTCTGGTTTCTGAAATCCACATGTTGAAATAAGACTCAAGCTTCAGTGTGCTGTTTCCATGATTTAGACCAGAGATGTCCAAATCTGGTCCAAGATATCTTATTTCCTATGATTAGATGTGTGTCTTCAACACACCTGAATGAATCAATCGAATCGTTGCCAGGCCTCTGCAGGTGGAGGATGCATTTTGATTCAGGTGTGTTGGGTTTGTGTCACATTTAAAGTTAAATTGTAGATCTGCACAACTTTGGCACCACTCATTTAAACAGTAACTAAAAGGAAATATACTAGAGACCTGTAGGAAGTTTTCCTCATTTTTAGATAAAACTTTAGATAATATATGTAAAAAATTGATTATTTACATATAAAAAATATATTTACATAGTGTCAGTAAAAAATCATTACATTTAAAGGTCAAAATTTTGAAAATTATAAGGTGTCTGAACATTGAACTTATAATTATGGGGTGATTAAAATGTGGTGCTGTAGTTGTATAAATACACTGAAATAACATTGAGTCAGGCTTAAGTTTGTTGTATAACAATTTAAAAACAGCAATTCAAAGTGCTTTACAGAAACATTACAACATTAGAAAATTAGTATGATTTAAAATTAAAATGAGAAAGGAGTAGGAATTTAAATCAATTAAATTATTTAGAATAATAATCAAGTAAAGATTAAAGGAACATAAAAGCTTAAAATAATGTAAAATGAAAACTTGAAGTCCTGCAGAAAACAGGTGGATGTTTAAGGTACTGGTGAGGTTAAAGATGGATTAGGTGGTCTTTTAAAATTTTTATTTCAGGAGCAAATATTTGCCAGCATTCAACATAGCTGCTTTTACTTCCCCGGACCTGTCAAATGACTTTAAACCTCTTTTTATATGCAGTCATGCTTTAAACTGATGGAAGAAGTGAGTGTAGCTACAGCCACAAAGTCCTGCAACGCTAACAAACAGCCACTAGATGGCGGTATCTATATGTGATTGTAGAACATGGTGTCTAAAAAGGACAAAGAGGAATTAATTTAGACTGTTAACGCTTCTGTAGACATTTTAAAAACTTAAATAAAAAAATAGTGCTGTTAAAAAGTTGTTATAGGTTTTACTGTCAGTGCATGCACACACACTTTATGCCTTTTATTCTTTGTGGTATACCACAAAGTTTTATTGCAGTTGTGCTGGTGCATAAACTGATTTATGGGTTTGTCAAGTTAATTCCCAGGCAAAATACAAGATGTAACATTTTTATTCGTGATTTACACCTTAACATTTAAAAGCTATTGAAGTGAGGTTTGTAACTTTCCCCATCTAAAAGTCAAAATATATTCGATATTAATTGTAGTTTCAGATGAAATCTGTTTAGCTACAGATATAAACCTGGCTAGTAAACTAAGTTTGTATATCAAAACATTGCAGAAATATTCTGTAAAACGGCACCACACAACCTGTAAACAAGCAGAAAAATTGATTATAGAATTGTGCTTCTACTGTGTTAGAAA